>JACEFZ010025971.1:57500-310084 GCA_014155875.1 Cepaea nemoralis | reverse complement strand
CCCTATGTGTGTAACAAAGTGTTAGGTTGTAACAAAGTGGATTAAACTCAGGCTCTAAAACTAACAACTAGCCATGGACAAACTAAAAGAGTCATTATTTTGGACAAAATAGTTAGTACAATCCCCCACACATTTTGCACTAAATTTTTTGATTGAAACAAATTGGGAGACTGTAGAAGTCTAGAAGAAGAGACAGGACAGTAATATTCAAGAGGTTGAGGAGAGACAAAGGGAAATATGCAGTTTCATAGCGAACACACAGACACAGAGGATATTTTCTCCAAATTAAACCTAAGTCAGAACGAAACAGGCAGCAGCAGCTAGCTTTATAAACACTAGGATTAGTCGAAACCACGGGAAAGGAACAAGTAAGTTTTTAAACCACGCTTCGAATGTCAGGAAGGAGAAGCCAGGTAAATGCCAATAATATTGGTGGTTTTGGTTTGACTCACGAAGGGAAAAGGCAGAATACGCGATAGATAAAAAGAGAAAGGACAAGGAATAGAATCACGCGGGAATACGCACGATGTGCGATTAAAATCGCCCCTCCAACTATGCACGCCACACCTCAAAATGATCGTGGAGAAGCAGAAGAACAGCAAGAAGAAAAGAAATAGCGAAATGCTTACAGGAGAGCGGTCAAATGCTTATTTTTGGGCAATAACAGTACGCTTTTGTGAGGGCCTGAAGCGAAGATATTAAGGACAGGCCATATGCTGTGCACTAGTGAAACGTCATCAGACGAAGATATTGAATCACTGAATGATTGTGACAATCAAAACGAAAAAATTGAGTGAGCTAGGAAAATGCTGTCCAAATTATTGACACCATTAAAGACAAGTAAGTGTAACACCTGTACGAAGTTCCAACTGACACAACATTACTATGTCGGCCACACTATCCCTATTTCGAATGAAACAGCCAACGCTGCCTTGTCATCGACAGGCAAGCTAAATTTTCAACAGGGTTTGTAATAACAAAAAGTGCACATTAATTCGGGATTCCGCCGCAACGCTCTGTGGGATTAAGAAAACATTAATAAACGAGAAAGACTATACAGACAAACACGTGACTTGTCGCACATTCTCAGGCACTATAGAGAAATACACCCCTTGCCTCTTGTCGAAATTCGCAACCCCGTTCATATCAGGACTAGTATTGTGCGCCTGTCCTAGAAACTCCTGTCGCTGATATTATAACTTGGGAACCTGCCCAACATACGACCTTGCTCTGAAAAGGAAATCAGAGATTGGGAGCATAGAAACGGTATCCACCACCCAAACAGCAATTCTAAAGAGAAACACCATTCATGCTTGTCTCAATCTGCAAAAGACCTAAGGGAGACAACCATATGTGAAGTAATTCAGAAAGAATTCACGAGGTGTACAATGCAGGGGCGGTCGAATCGTCAGTGATACGACCCAAATTAAAACCTCGAATTGAGGATGCTACCGATACCAAGTACCAAGCCTGTAGATGTCTGCAACAACAAACACAACACACGAATGCCTAATAATACGACAAGACAACCCACCAAAACCAAACACCAACCAACGGCAGGAGTCACTAGACAATTGTATCACCAAACACTACCAGCACTAATTTTTGGAGATGAACAGAAAGCAGATCCCTACACTTTCACCCATATTTTAAGTTAGTAGGACTTAAACCAAAATTAACTAAGAACTCATCGTGGACATTTAGGCTACCTGAAACAATGTAATTAAATAGAGTATACACAACAAAGCAGACCACGATACAGCCAAGTAGTGTTACCACAAGCACATCGAGAGAAAGTACTAAAGATAGCCCAAGACTCACCTTTCGGAGGTCATATGGGTACGAAAAGACTAGGGCTAGGGTCCTGACCCAGTTCTTTATTGGCAAAATTTTGCCAAGACATAAAAACCTTTTCTAGATCATGTGATATATGTCAGAACTGGTGAAAAAGGGGAAAAACCCCACGGCAGAAGTCCAATCAACCACAACTGCCTCGAGGCCATTCCCAAATCGTGGCAGTGACCTAAGTAGCGTTGAATCACATTTCAAGTAAAGGGAATAGATATATTTTCACTCTTATTGATCTATGTACGAGATGGCCAGAAATGATTCCATTAAAATCTATCTCCTCTAAGGATGTGACGGACGTATTGTTAAATATTTTCTCCCGTTTTTGGCTTCCCGGAGAAAATAATTTCAGATAGAGGAACCCAGTTCATATCGAATGCCACTCAATCGGTAACTAAGTTACTAGGCATAAAGCAATGTTTCACCAGTCCCTATCGACGGCCGCAAATGGTATCTGCGAGAAACTAAACGGGGGACCTGAAACATATGCTATCCAAAGTGACAGCTGAAAAGCCAGCCCGTATTGGGATATACTTCTCCCCAACGGTGCTGTTCGCAATAGAGAAGTCCCGCAATCAAGCACAGGGTTCTCTCCCTTCGAATTGATATATGGAGCGAACCCAAGAGGACCTCTCACTATTTACAAAGAGATCATATCACAACCTGTAAATATCCAACTACCCATTTCCACCTATGATTTAGTCAGTGACGTTCCTGTATACTGGCCAGAACATCACTACAGGAGAAAGGTTTTAGGTACAGGCAGTACGCCAACAAAGGTGCAAAAAACAATTGTATTAAAACCAGGTCAGGATATTTTACTACTGCTACCGGACAAGAGAGATTTACTATCAACCTCTTGGCAGGGACCATTTAAAATTGTCAGAAGAATTCCTGAAGTGGATTATGAAATTTCTTTAAATGGAAAGTTGAAAATATTCCATGTAAATATGTTGAAACCATACTATGCTAGACAGAACAGTGACACGAGTGAGCAGACGCAGCTAGCTGATGACAGAAACGAAACGACAATTACCCAACTGAATGACACCTCGAGCACCGAAGCATCGTTAACGACGCACTCCTACGACGACAAAGACGACGAAGACATATGTACATTACCGACAATATGTTATAACGACAACAACAACCAATGTGACGACATATTGACAACTATTGATCTCGACGACGACGACAATGACATTGAGGACAATTTACAAACAGTAGCATCTGTGATAAATCAGACAGACGTAGACAATACTGAAATCCCAGTACCGATTATCACTGACGACGGTAGTATAAATGACATACAAATCTCTGACACTTTGACACAACAACAGCGACAAGACATTTTGACTCTCCTCGACGAGTATAAATCTATCTTCTCTAACAAACCTGGACGCACTGACAAAATAACACATTCAATTGTGCTGACAGATCTGACACCGGTCAAATGTAGACCATATTCTATTCTCCTACATTATAGCAGCCAAATATAGACAAAGAAATTTTGGATTTAGAGAAAAATAGAATAATTCAGAAATCTATGTCTCAATATTTCTTCACCGATTGTCCTGGTGAAAAAGAAAGACCAGACAATCCGTTTATGCATCGACTATAGAGTATTAAATACAAGAAACCACAACAGATGCAGAGCCAATGAACAGTTGTGAAGATCTCATTCTCAATATGTCTCAATCATCCTTATTTTCGAAGATGATTAGCGAAAGGTTATTGGCAAGTGCCACTACACCCTGATTCTAGGACATATAATAGCATTCGCAACACCTCTCGGTTTGTACGAATGGCGATATCTTCCATTTGGTCTCAAGAACGCGGCCCCGCCACATTTGTTAGATTAACTAGATTGCTATTACACGGAATTAAAGATGTCCAAGCTTATATTGATGATATATGCATCCATTCTTCTAATATGACTTCTCACTTAATTACACTCAAACAAGTCTTCAACCAAATCTTTCTTTTTGGACTTACTATCAAACCTTCCAAGGTTGAAATAGGCTATAAACAAATAGACTTCCTTGGTCATAGAATTTCTTAAGGCAAACTGTTGACAGATGATAAAATTGTTTCCAAGATTCTCAATCTAGAAGTTCCTACCACAAAGAAACAAATTAGAAGTTTACTAGGTCTTATAAACTACTATTCTAAATTTATACCAAATTGGGCAGAACTTACATCAGTCTTTTCTAATATGTTAACTAGAGATCATCCATCAAAGATTTGTAAAAGTACTCGCTTAGAGGATGCAATAAGCAGATTGAAACGTATTTTTTCTAATCCACCAGTCTTACGATTACCCAACATAAATTACCCCTTATTTTGACCACAGATTCGAGTGCTATCGCCAATAGGAGGAAGTTTATAGCAAGAAGTGGATGGAGTGAGACACCCAATTCTCTACGTAAGCCGGAAGCTGAAGAAGGCAGAGATCCGGTATTCTACGGTGGAATTGGAGGCATTAAGTCTATTATTTTGTGTGTTAAGATTATCTAAGTTCCTCTTAGGTACCGACTTCGTTGTACTCACTGATAATTCGTCATTGTTGGTGCTGAAACAAGGTGCTCCGAAAAACCATCGTTTACAAAGATGGTGTCTTCTTCTTCAAGATTTCGACTTCGAAATCCGCCATATCAGAGGCACTGACAACATTATTGCTGATATTTTATCACGGCAAACGAATGCGCCAGCAGAATAACATTTGGCACATCGACCATTCACCATACTAGAAACTGTGATATTTTAGTCTGTATCATATAACAGTGTAACTCTACACCTGCTAGAGTACTCCCATTTAAAAGTAATAACACCTCAGTGAATAAGTTACTTATGACACCCACGAACATGAAACTTTAAGAGCTATACTTTAAGAGCTATACTTTAAGAGCTATACTACCAATTGCCCAAGCTCTAGAACGATCCGAGCAAGAGACATTAACTGTGTAATGATTTCAACCAGTGAACTGACTCTGAAAACCGTAAGAACACTTTATACGCGACATTGAGAACAGTCCATACTTGCTGTTGCTACGAGACTTTGCAAACAGCCGAAACAGAACCACGTCGACTACAACACTCAAGAGACAGCCATACTAACTTTAACATTCATGGCACGACACGCTAACAACAGGAGGACAACGCGCACATCATCGTTGGATTTAGTTACTTAGTTAATTAATTAATTTAGTATTAAATATGTATTATATTTGCATTGAATTATGTATATAAAATGTGTTAACCTGTAAGTTGTACATATGCTACCATAATATTACAGGTATTTCCATTTATAGGTTAAATAACCTTCCTATGCAATTGTCTCTGTGTAAATTATAACCCATTTTTGAGTCATCGTGCAAAAAGTACGTATTTTCGTAAAGGGCAAATATCGCCTATTCCGTTTTTTTTTAAGGGCAATAACACTTACCTCAACTTTAATTATATATTTTAACCAAATACTATTTTGAATGAAAGGTGAGTGAATGACAGCGTGAATGAATTAAATGAGAGAGCGATATACTGAGCGGACAAATTGTACGCAAAACGTATTTATTTTAATTTGTCTGCGTCTTTCATGTAAATTGTATGACTTGTCTAAATTGTTGATACATGTTTAGTAGTTAGTTTAATATTCTTAGTTTAGGATTTAGGATACTACATCTAAGCACCACTGCTTGGAATGCCTGATCATGCATTGCACACATTGGAGTAATTCATGATTAAGGATATCCCAACTCGTGACGCTTGGAAATAAGCCACACATTCAGCACACACTTTACACAAAACTTAAAACTGAACACTTTCAATTTAAAATGCAGTCACTTTATTAGAAGCAGCAACTTATTAGTCAACACACTAACAAGCCAACAGGGACACATGTAGTCTGATGGGATAAAATAACAACGTAACTACATATTTAGCATTATATAACATACGAGAGTAAAAGTGTATTGAAATGCACACACAGATCAAGATTTGAAGGTGTACTTATTTAGCCAGGACTTTGGTCTTGTTAATCCTCTTTAATACAGAGGTTAATTGTCTTGGTATCAGTAGGATACTATGAGAAGGACGGGTTGTAGACACAACTAGTAAACGTCACGTAACTTCGGTCAGATAAGCATTTTTAAGGACACATGAGAGAGAGAGAGTGATCTCTTCACCAAATCAGAGAAGTGGTGTATGGGAGAATACATGAGTTTTGATGCCAGTATGTAGTTTCCCAAGTTACTGTCCACCAAACTACAAACACCGACTTTATGTGAGTCTGTGACAGAATTAGAGCAGAACTAATTACCCTATAACAACCCATCAAATCACGGGAGAGGGGGGACTCCTGTCACAGCCTCAAAGGATCCACATTATCCGGTAACCCAACATGAGTAATAGATATTTTCAAAGGGCTACAACTCCCGCCCAAGGGAAAGAAGTAACACCCTCGAAGGCCAGAGTAATCCAGAACCTTCTCGAAGGACTGGTCAGTGAGCCCACTGCCCTGTGGACACTGATGTGGCCCGCCTATTGTGATAACTATGTGTTATGATGTTAAATCTCTGTGATATGCAACTCAGCGCGGGCTTGTTAACCCACTGCGCCAACGCTCTGTATATTGAACTACAATAAATGTTAGATATTATATTTAACGGAGTTATTGTTGCCTGTGTGAACCCGAGCTCAGATACCTAGACATGAGCTAGACGCTGACAGTGTGCGAAAGGAATGTGTAACGTCTCCAGATATTGTTTCCCTATACAATGAAACTATGTTAGAAATTCAAAAAAAAAAAAAAAATATGAGAGGAGTAACCATTGGGGCACATACGATCAATAATATTTAATATGCGGATGATACATTATTGACTGCAGGCAATAAATAAGAGCTGCAACATTTACTGAATTCGGTTATTGGGTACAGTGAACAACTAGGGTTAGACTTACATTGTGAAAAGACATAGATTACGGTGGTCACTAGGTATGAAGAAATACTACAATGTAATATTCTGGCAAATGGGAATGTTCTTAAACAAGTGATCGCTACAACTATCTTGGAAGCTCATATGAGGCGTCTCGAAGAGACTAGAACAAGTATCGCTATGGCGAAGGTAGACTTGCAAAATGGAAAACGCACTGACTAATCAAATGAAATCAATTGCAACGAGAAAAAGAGTGATGAAGTGATACATAAACCTACATTTGCGTTTGGATGTGACACGTTGACAAATAGTAGGCAAGCTGGAAAAAAAAAATATCTAATGGCAGCGGAAATGTGGTTTCTGAATAAAATGCGAAGAATACTATGGAAAGACAGACAAACCAATGAGCAATCCTACAATAACCAAATGAAAACCGCACACTGATTTGAGAAATTAGACTCAGAGACACGCACATTTTGGTCACGTTATGAGAATAAATATAATATAGAATTTAGTGACAACTGGCACGATTGAGGGGTAATGAACCAGGGGAAGTTAGGAAGTAAATACCTGGATGGATTGGTTATATGGCACGATTGAGTCAAGAACACAGATTTGATCCTCGACTCTCGTGATAGTGTGGTCGACCTCGTTTATCGGCATGACACATGGTGATGGTAACAGTTACTTATACTGTAATACTTTTGACTTAGTCAAAGCAAGATTTTACAAAATACTGTATTAAATTATCAAACTTGGTTAATAACATCGCTCACGGGACAAGTCCATATTTGCACGAAATACAGTAGAGAACGTAAAGTATAATGCAGTAATGGTGATTTCTTACCTCTAACAGCGAAACTGGTAAGAACACGACCCGGTTGTGTTTTGATACAGTTGATAAATGCGAAGTACAAGCCCCGCGGATTTTGCCGGCGGGCTCTGCACTTCCTGAAACTGTAGCCAATCGCAACACAGACAGGGCAGAAATTTAAGACTATGTAATTGATTGTTTGCTTTTCAACAATTATACATGCACACCTACATTCAAGTCCGTTTTGGGCGTGATTACTTTGTCTAGATTGCAGTTGTGACTCTTACAGATAGCAATAACCAATCGTACAGGTATGCAGTGATCATACGTAATACTTAGATGCATAATATTAAGGTAAAGTGAATCAAAAACAAATACTTCTATAATATTTAATTTCTATGTTCTGATGTGGTATATGATTTGAAACTGTAAACTTCTAATTATTACTGTCAAATTTACTGTGCACTTAATGGTTGCTATAGAAACCAAGATAAACAGATGCCATATTGGATTTCTTCAGTTGATCTAAAGCATCGTTTTTTTTTTTTTTATGTACAAGCTATTGTTTTTTTTTTTTTTTTTTTTTTTGTAATTATGTACATTCATAGACCCTTTACATGGTGACAGAACATTTAAATGATAATACTTGGCATTGTTTCTGCTTCATAATTTTTACGATTTAATAACATTTTCCTTGACAATTTCTGTGGGTTTTTTTTTTTTTTTACTGCTGCACGAAAACTAAATCTTAGTTTTACAAATGTTATATACATAATGTAAGTAATACAATGAAGACACAGTTTCATTATCATCCTGCAAAAATTTCTTGATAAACAATATACCATAGTAAAAAAGAAGAACAAAAAACTGTCAAAATGAGAAAACTGGAAACAATGAATTATTTTCATGTTTTATTATACTAATAAATTATCCTAATGCTTTAACAAGTTATTTTATACAGAAAAATTGTTTCTAACAGTACTTGGCAATTAGAACAATCCTGCTACATATGCAGTGCCTCCCTCCAGGGCTTCCATTACCCTTTGTCTCTTCAGTTTGGCCACTCGTACTTTGTCGAGTCTCCTAGTTTGAGAGAGGGACTCTCTGTGGCGAAGTGGCCAAGCCGTTTGATTCGGGCTCCGAAGGTTGTAGGTTCGATTCCGGGCCGCGTTCTTCCGTTCACGAATTAATTTTGTCGGAGACTCCTGAGGTTCGGTGCTGGAGCTACGGAGTTCTTGCTTTGCACGACGTGTTCCGCGCTGTGGAAAGAGGCTGAGCCATATGGGATAAACACTCAGGGCAATCAAGGGAACCCTGTGGACTTTTAAGCGACTTTTTAAGTTTTAGAAAAAAACAGTGTCCTCCAGATCTTCTAACTTTGAGTATAATGTATTCGCTTTGTTGTGAAATGTTTTGTGATGAAGACCTCGCAGGTCCATACTTTCACAAATATTATTGAATATTGTTGCATCAATTCCACAAACTAATGCAGAATAATCACACTGACTGTTGATGGCAAAAGATATATCCCCATCATTATTTCTTGCAGTTTGGTATCTTCCACATACCACTTCTTCACAACAAGAACAGTAAACCTCTGCATGCACAGCTAATCCTTTTCTCTTTCTTGCTGTAAGTTTTCAAAATAATACTACTAGTTTTTACATATTGGACAACATAATGAAGCCCATAAGCGGGCAGACTCCCGCTGTTTATACTTTACCTCGACACGGCAAGGTACAAGAGGAACATGGTGAGATGAGATGAGAGCATAACTTTATGATGATGTCATCAATTTATGAAAACTACTACTCTGTGTTCCAGTTTTTTTTTAAAATTACATTGTCATCAGCAGAAACATATTTGATATATGGGCTTCGGTTTTTTTCTTCTGCAATAAAAGAGTCACTTCCACAACTTTGAGATGAACACAATGGCACAGAACCATTTAGATTCACCGTCAATAGCCCAGTGAGTTTTGGAAATGGCAAGAGCTGTTTAGCTGGGTCGCATTCACAATTTTATGTAATGTTTATGCCGTGCTGGTAGACTTTTCGGTGCATACAAGCATTTGCCAGTTGTAGACTACGAGATTTCTTATGTTCAGAAACAGAGTGGGGGGTAAATTTCTTGGGACGAGTCATTTTTCAATTCGGAGTGGCAAGGGTTCGTCCACATAAACGGATGAAGACGACCATCTTGGAAAAAAGATCGTACACCCGCGTGATTAGTTTAAGCCAACCGGAATTGAGCATTGTTTGTGCTTGGGAGTCTCTGTGGCTAAGTGGTCAAGCCGTTTGACTCGTGCTCCGAAGGTTGTGGGGTCGATTCCGGGCCGCGTCCTTCGGTTTACGAGTTAAATGTTTCGGAGTCTCCTGTGGGTTGTCGCTAAAGCTACTGAGTTCGTGCTTTGTGCAACGCTTTCCGTGCTGCAGAAAGAGACCGAGCGATATGGGATAAAACCCGGTGCAATGAAGTCGACCCTGTCGACTTTTAAGCGACTTTATTTTTTATTGTTTGTGCTTATGAGCAATGTCCATATATGGAAGTTTCCGGAAGATTGTTAGCGTGAATGAACGAGCTTTGTATTGAAAAATTGGCATTCCACGATCCCAAAGATTCCCAAACAATTCACGGGATATATTAGCTATTACAACGGTGTATGACAACTACAGTTATCTCTTTGCGCAAATACCGCTGCTAAGGTTTTAAAAAAAAATGTGAACTTCGTAAGAAATTTTAATAAATAAACAATTTGCCACCTAATGTATTTTTGTGAAATATGAATATTGTATTGAAATAAAATGTTTCTAAACACAAGTAAGTACCGAATATGATAGAAGGCATGCTAAGGTGTGTAAAAATAAATTATTCCACAAATAGCCGACCTGACCCAAATTCGTTATTTTTCTGATCCGCACATCGCCTAATAAGAATAGACATCACTGCACTCAGGACATTGCCACGCACTCTTGTCCCTCTTTAAAATCAACCGAAGTGGTCATTGATGATTATTCCGGTAGTAATGTGATTGAAAGTCCACCTGACGTTTCTAAACAGTTTGGATATCATTCAGACCTTTTGCTCACACTTTTCAGAAACTATACTTCCAGATATTGATTATCCATGTGTTCAGCTATACTCCCCTTCCTATCCCAAAGAAAGGTCACCAAGTCGCTTTTATCACAAAGTATCTCCCCGCCGTTTGGGAAAGAGCAGAATGTCTAACCACTGTATATAATTACACGGCAAGGGCTGTAGCACGGACACTTTTATAGCACACGGTGCCCATTCTTGTCATGCTCGGCCCAACAAACTTTAACTCTATGATATGCTTCATTGTTAGGAAACGCCATGAACCAATGTAGTCAGTATAAACAGTCATCATCTTTCTGTGTCAGTCATGCCATGCAACATATGCGATCATGTTCTTCCAGAAACAACGGCTCTTTTCATTCGTGGTGAATGTTACAATTGATCACCTTCCGGGCCACTCCTTTCATTTATTTATCATGGTCTGCCCCTGTCGTCCTCTGTCTTTAACATTATACGCCAAGATGCTCATAAATATACTCGTGTCTTCACACATGCATTGTTTGAGTTAATATATAGTTTTCACTTTTGATTTAACACTCCTATTCCTTATAAAAGAAAAAGAAAATATTAGCAGCTCTTTTTAACACGTCTTAGCCAATTTAATATTGAGAAGGACTGCCAAATAAATCAAATATTCAGCGAATCAGGAACAGTTTAAATCTATTTGGACCTTTCCGTCTTGACAGACGATGATTTATTAGATTGTGCTTCAAGCAGACACCGTAAATACAACCCATGGCTGTAGCAAATGTTGCTGATCAAACCAATTTGTTTGTAAATGTTCGTCCACAATACATGCATATGAACACATGGCGATTTTCACACTCAAGCACGGTCTTACGTCTCATAGTCAAAGCGTGTGACTTATCTGCAATCATTTACTTCTTTGTCTTTATTCCATTCCTGACCGTTTCCCTCTATGCAACGCGAACAGCGACGACTTGCTCATAAGATGCAATAACAATGCATGTATCAACCAAGTCCCGCTTACACACATCTTTGTATCGTATTAGAGACCAACCCCGATACCTTTTACCCATCTGCAATTCACCAGAAATTCGTCCTTTGGTACATTACCATCGTCCATCTATGAAGACTGAGCATGGAGCAGACCTTTAAACAACCCGCTTTCCAACACTTCAGTATTTTTGATATTATCTTGTCACTTATTACCAAGTATTCTGCGCAGACACAGGATATGAAAGCTGTTTAAACGTTTCTCTTGTTCTGAGTAAGTTGATCAGGTTTCACTGCCATAAAGAAGAGTACTTAGGACATAGTCTTGATAGACCAGGACGTTTATTTGACAATCAGCTTCCTGTTCTCCCAGACTCCCTTTGTTAACATGTTCATTGTTGTTGCACCCTGCACATTGTTTAATAATCGGTGTCTTCTTTTTGCTCATTTTTAAACAACCCCGAGAACACGCATTGGAGATTACACATTGTAGTATTGCAATTCTTCGTAAGATTATGTCATAATTGCAACATCATTTGAAAGGGAAAAGAAATCTCTCTGATCAGAAATCTCCTAATTTTGATATTGGCCTTCAGTCTCTGAGCATTATAGAGGCCGCCATATGAGCATGAGTGAATGTATATACAACCATCCGAAGTGCATATGGAATATTTAAAAAGAAGTGAAAAATATATTCCAGAGGGGGTAGGGGAAAGTACACAACTTGCTTAACCCCACTCTTGATTTCAAACTCTTCTGAATATGCACCATCAGACTTGATTATGCCCTTATATATGTGTGACACTATTCCACAACATAAGAGTTGACGGGCAGCCGATCTTCTTTAGTGCATTGAAGAGACCCTCACGACTGACAACATCAAATGTCTTTGTGAGATCGATGAAAGCAATAAACTGCGGTTGATTCTGTTCACGACCTTGTTCTTGCGTCTTGCGACAGTTCTCATATCACATTATCATCATGTGTCATGGCGATAAGCGTGGGCAGTCATGGTTCACCAACTCACTCTACCACCAAAGTCGTGGATCAGCTCAGTGTTCTTGTCTCGACCATGCCACGTGACCAAACCATTCATGTATTTACTTCTCTGCCTTCCCCTTGTTCTCTTCCCCTGGATCTTGCCAATTTTCATCAAGTTCTCCAATTTATTTCTTCTGATAACGTAACCAAAACGTGTGACTCTCTACGTCTAATTTCTCTAACTAGTTTACGATTTTAATTTGATTCTGACAGGACTTGGTCATTATTTTTTCTGTTAGTCCATGGTATTCTTTGAATTTTTCCTCAGAAACAACATTTCCACAGCCATCAGATGATTTCTCTTTGTCTACTCATTTCCCACGCTTCACATCCACACAAAAGGACTGGTTCTATTTAGCACCTCAACACCATTTTTCTTTTGCAAATGACATCTTTTTATCGGTCAGTGTGTTTTCTAACTTGCAAAAGGCTACATTCGGCATGGCGATATTTGTTATAATCTCTTCAAATCATCTCCCATAAGATGTTATAACTGTTCCGAGATAATTGAACCAATTCACTTGTTGAAGAATATTCCCATTTACTTGTATATTACATTGTGATATTTCCTACTTCTTAGTGACGACCATAATCTGTGTCTTATTACAATTTAATTCTAACCCTGTTGCACTGTGTGCAACAACCGTATCTACTAAATGTTGCGGATTCTGCTCATTGTCTGCAGTCAATACTGTATCATCCGCATATCTAATGTTATTGATGTTACACCCCCCCCCCCCCCCCGCCCTTAATGATGATTCCTTTCATAGCTTCTACATGTATGAAAATATATTTACTGCTCAGGGAAAACAGATCTGGAGACATTACATATCTCTATGTTACACCTCTCTAATAGGCTGATATTGACCTACTTTATTATGAATCCTTATGTCAGCTTGTTGTTTCCAATATATGTTTTTTACAAGTCTAAGGTCTTCCCCTTCAGTTTGAAAGTCAGCAAGAACCTTTATCATGTTGACATGTCTTACTTTATCGAAAGCCTTTGTTTAGTCAATAAAGTAACGATGTGGGTCTTTGTTGACTTCTATAGAACGTTCCATTAATTTTCTCAGCATATATACAGCATTTACTGTACCCTTGCCTTCTACAAATCCGCATTTTTCTCCACTTATTTCGGGTTGTAATTTCTTCCTTGTCGTGCTTTTATTTATAGTGTCGTCCCTGGGGTGAGGGGAATCAACACCCACATTCTTTTTAATCCCATATCATTATTCTGGAGAATCCACTAGCTTCCGTCCACAACACCCCGTCAGTCACTGGACACCTCTTTCTCTCTCACCACTCACCACTGGATCATGCCCCCTCTCATTCTTCCCCAAAACAACATACTACACAACTCTAGCTTCTAAAACTTAATAACAAATTAATTTAACGAAGAAAAGTGTATGTATGTGCGAAGTGCAGGTGTAGAATGTATGTCGTATACTCTAGTGTCTCTGCAGAATCAGACCGAACAGCTCAGGAACAAAGTCTGATCATCCCGGTAATGGCCACACAACATCATCATAGTTCAGCACACAATGACCTCACCAAACGATGTGTCCCTCATGCCAGATGTTGACTTCCTCCCGTAGCTCTTTGATAACCCAAATACCTGGTCACCAATCACGGATATAGTCCAATACTGATCATGAATCGATCACACACAATGTTACTAAATGTCCCTACTGTCCTGAGATTTAACAATCCCTGTATCGTGAAAACACGGATCATTGTCACTTGAAACAAAATGGTTCATTCCTAAATGTTCTAGATATTGCAGGATTACACAGTTAATAATTACAGTTCCACTGGAATCTGATAACTGATAAGAACGCTATGTTCGTTGTTCCTGTTCCCCCTATAACCCATATTGTTCTTTTTACATGTGGTATGGAAAATAATTTCACTCAATTTCCGTGAACCCTATCACTAAGGAGTCATTTCCAGATAGTTATCTGTTTCTGCTCAACAGAGCCATGTTCCTTCAAACCCTCTTGACTATGGGTCCAGTGCAAAAGCAGCTGAATAAGACTTCCTTCACTGAATCATCCATAATCTTAAACAGTGAATGTTCAGCTTGCTTTCTTTATAACCGGAGTGGAACCTGTGAAAGAGAGAACACACCTGGTGAGAGCAACCCGACACTGACCTCTATTAGATGAGTGCAGGCCAACGGCCGCACTCAGATATATAACAGTTAACTAAACTCTGTCATGGGGCAGAGGAGCTCATCACATCGATCTGAGTTAGGGTAAGACAAGGAAAGACCATAGGCGACGTGCAGAACCCCAGTAGACACCCCATTGGAAGATCCCACCATTGGAAACTTCCCCCATCCCCAAACCATCCTCAATCTCTCCAAATATCATCCCACTGCCTGTCAACATCTTAGATTACATACAGGCACTCTCGCCACTTCATCCACGCCTCAAAGAAACATTACTTGCGTGGATGGAATTTATACACTTTTAATTCAGGCGAACCTGGCATATTCATATCATCTATAAATATCTATATATCACATAAATATCATATCTTCACATAAAACTCATACATAATCACACAATAACTCAACTCTCGCTATCTATAACTTGCGCCCTCGTAAGCTACATATTGGCTCTCGGAAAATCACACACGTCCTGTCTGGAAGACTGTCCTGTCCCGTCTGAGTAAGTTCAGTCGACCCGCTAGCCTGGTCGTCCTAAATCCCGTGCGGTCAGCAAAACTCCGTGCTGTTCTATTCGTCACGTAGTACAGTAGTCTTGTTCATGTCAACCTTGGGTTGTACTACTGCTTAGTCTGTTTACGGGTGTTGTCCAATGAACTGGCGTCCCCCGCCCTATCCTCGGGGTTGGTCCTACTGGTGTTCTAGATATGACACGTCCGTGTCCCCATTTAAGTCCTGTCTTATGACTGTTCTAAGTTATAGCTTGCGTTCTGTCTCTACTCTGTCTAGTCCCTTGTAGAGGTCCTTATCTACGTCGTATCTGTCCTTACCCCTCTTCTGTCTCTTGTCCTATCTATGTCCTACCTAACACTTTGACAACTACACTATTCTCAACCAGCTGAGCTAATTGGCATCTCACACTAGTTAGTTTAACAACGCGACTGCTCACTGTCGCCGACACTCCTAGAATACCTAACCACAAAGCAACAACACTATGCTCAAGTTCTAAACTCTATCTATCACTAGACTATCCTACATTACTTATACCTAAACGCTATCTAGTGAATACCTTATGTATACCAGCTCTATCCTGAATTGAATCTACACATTCGCTGTCAACAACAGGTGGTCCTAGCGGCAACCAAATCAAGACGGCGTTTTTTCTTTCATCTTGCGATTCGGGCAAAATAACATGCCGACAATTTTCCTGTGTCCTGGGGAAATCTCAAGGACTTTTGGTTTCGTTTGATCAGCTGGAAGTGTTCCCCCCCCCCCCCCCCCCACCACCCTTATCAACAAAAAGTTGCAGCTGTCTCATTAAATCTATCGTCTGATCGTTAACCCCAGTGGTCCCGTGACATAGGCCCCCTCTTAAGAGAGTGGTCCGTATCACTCTTTTCCACTGGAAGTTCGATCCAGATGATTTATTCCTCTTCTTCAGGAGCTGGGTGTCTAGACAGGAAATCAGCTCCAACATTTTCATTCCTAGGTATATACTCCACCGTGAAATGGTAGGGCTGAAGTAGCAACGACCACCGCATCAAACGGGAGTTGAGCTTCTGAGAAGTAGCCAGGAACATCAAGGGCTGATGATCCGACTAGACCCGAAACTTAACTCCATACAAATAGGGCTGGAATTTTTGTACGGCCCATACAAGAGACAAACACTCTCTCTCGACGGTCGAATAATTCAGCCTGGGGAAGTTTCTTGCTTTGCATATGCCACTGGTTTCAAAACCGAAGCATCGTCTTTCCCTTCCTGTAACAGGGCTGCCCCATTTCCAATCCCACTCGCATCCGTTCTCAACACAAATGGCTTGGAAAGGTCGGGGAGCTGTAAAACAGGTTTGCTGACCAAGACCTTCTTCAACTGACTGTAGGCACTCTCGCACTCCAGTGTCCAAACGATTTGATCCGGGGATCCCTTTTTCAAGGTTTCCGTTAATGGAGCTCCAAGTTCAGTGAAATGCGGGATGAACTTTTGGTGGAACCCACACAACGAGAAAAACGATCGCACATCCTTCTTCGTTTCTGGCCTTGGGGCACTTCTGATCTTTTCTAGGTTCTTTTCCTCTGGGACAATTTGTCCTGGAGTGATGGTGTGACCCAGAAATTCCAGAGTCTGGTAACCAATCATGCACTTTGTTGGGCGAACGGTAAGCCCTGCTTCCCTGAGCCTATTGAAAACTCTCTCCAAGGATTGCAAATGGTGGTCATCCATGCTGTCACTAGCAATCAGTATATCATCCATGAACGAGATAATGGACGGATCCTGTAAGGGATCTAGCAAGGTCCTCATCATGCGAGTAAACACACTAGGTGCATTGCTGAGTCCAAAGGGCATGACCTTGAATTCGTAATGTGAACTGGGTATACTGAAGGCCAGCAGGGGTCGAATCTCTGGTTTGACCGGAATCTGATAATACTCCCGACTCAGATCCACCTTTGAGACGTACCCAGCCTTATGAAGCCTAGCGAATAACTGAGTTGGATTCGCCAAAGTTTCCACCTGAAATTGAGTATGACTGTTCAAGAGTCGATAGTCTATACACAACCGGTGTTCTCCACTTAGTTTGCGTAACAAAACCACTACCGCATTGTATGGGGATGTGGATGGCGCAATCACGTCATCCTTCAGCAGTTTCTGTATTTCCTCCTAAAAGGGCCTTTCTTTAGAGAAAGGCACTGGGTAAACCTTTTGGCGAACAGGCTCTTGTGTGGTCAAGGCCATCTCGAACTCAACCAACCTCGTTCGTCCTGGTTTATCAGTCAGTATCTCCTTATGAGACTCGAGAACCTGGGTTATCTTTTC
The DNA here is from genome assembly GCA_014155875.1 of Cepaea nemoralis. Lineage (NCBI taxonomy): Eukaryota > Metazoa > Mollusca > Gastropoda > Stylommatophora > Helicidae > Cepaea > Cepaea nemoralis. Next base: position 292,416 of record JACEFZ010025971.1, on the reverse strand, counting down.
CCTCTACTGGGAGGTCAGATCAGTGTTCACCTGCACATCCCTGTAGTTTTCCTGGTGTACCAGGGGATATACCCTGCCCTCGTCGGTTTCCACTTCAGTCTCCACTGCAACTGCCATTGCCATGAGGTGGGCTGCTTTGTCTCCGGGTCTCTCCTCGTACTTCCGCAGGAGATTGATATGGAAAATCTTCGACTTTCCCCGGATCCGGATCTGATAGTTGGTTCTGGATATCACACTTTCCACGGGAAATGGTCCTTGCCAAACTATCTCCAGTTTGTTGGTTCCCGTTGGGAGTAGCAGCAAGGCTTTGTCTCCCACCTCTAGAGATCTCTCTTTAGACCTACGGTTGTAGTAAGCCGCATGTCTTTTCCTGGCTTTTTTTCAAGTTTTTTTTTTTGCCAGAGTCCATCCCTTGTGAAGTTTTTCTTTCAGTTCCTCCACGTATTTATTAGAAGAGATCACTTCTTCTGACGTCCCCTCCTCAGTCCAACTCCTCAACATGGCTTCCAACGGTCCCTTGATTGGACGACCAAACAGCAAAGTAGCGGGTGATAGTCCTGTTGAGCCATGAGGTACTTCCCGATAGGCAAAAAGTGCTGCTGGGATATATTCATCCCATCTATCAGGTTTTTCCTGTGCCAGTTTACGGAGCATTGTCATCAACGTGCCGTTGAACCGCTCTAATTGTCCATTCGCTTGAGGGTGGTAAGGGCTGGTATGTATATGGTTAGAGTGGAAAATCCTAAATACCTCCTCCATTAATTTCCCACAAAACTGGGACCCATTGTCCGTCAGAATTTGATCAGGGATGCCTAATCTGGTAAAGGACTCCATCGGTGCGTCCGCCACTCGTTTCGAGTCAATTGTGGTCAATGGTATGGCTTCACCCCACATTGTACAGCAATCCACCATTGTGAGTATGTACATGTTCCTCTTCCTAGTCCTAGGAAGTGGACCCACGATATCGATGGCTACCCTCTCGAAAGGAGAGTTCATAATGGGCATTTCACCCAAGACCACCGGCGCTGTCCAGTGTTTCGGTGCCACCCTCTGGCACTCAGGGCATGACTTCACATACCGACGCACATCGCCTGTCATTCCCGGCCAATAGTAATGGCAGGAAATTCGCTGCATGGTGGCGGCAATACCCATATTCCCAGTAAAGGAGATGGTATGCCCCATATGAAGAATTTGGGAACGGTGGGCCTTCGGGACCACGAACTGACCGTGTAGGTTGTCTCCCCTTCTGGCTCTCCTGTAGAGAATCCTATTCTTCATGTAGTAATTCCCCCATTTTGGTGGATCAGCACTTCTCTGCAGCTTCTTGTCGCAAGGACGTAAGGTTGCATCCTCACTCTGGGCAGTTCGCAACTCCCCCGGCAGTGTGATAGTCACAATTGCTTCTGCCTGATCCATTCTCGTCTGAATTGCTCCCATATGGATTGGCTCCCTGGGCATTCCCAGAAAGACATACCGGCAACCAAGGATGACGGGGAAAATGGGATCGGTCAATACAGCGGCCTTGATTGTACCTGTGACATATCTTGACCGAATCTCCACTTTTCGATTGGCAACTTCATGGCTACAGCACTCTTCTGTGCAGGCTGTATCTCCATGGTCTCACCTGTGAATTGTTCTGGGTGTACCAGATCCGCAGAAATCACGGCCTTCCCGTCCAGTCCAGTGTCGTATAGATACTCAACTTGTCGGCCGTTAACTTCTGTCAATTCCACTACAGGTGGTTTATCCTGGTCTAGAGTCTCTTCCTCGGCCTCGACCTATTCGGTGGTCTCCACCTTAGGTTTCCCTGGACACCCGACGAAATGAGAGTCTCCTGACTTAACCCTGCAGTCAATAGCATTATGCGTATTCAACCTGCAGTGTTTGCACCATTTCCCTGTCCTAGATTTTCTCGTGCCGAACTTTAGTGAGCTCTCCTTGTGGCGAGCTTACTGGTCGACCTTGGCATTTTCAGTGACAACATCCTTTGAAGTCACTTGACATGCTGCGAAGTGAGGGCTCTTAGCCTTCGATTTGCATTCCCTCGTATTGTGAGAGGGTAACTTACAAATCGAACACCACTTCTCCGACCACGGTCGTTTTGGTGTAGAGCTCGAGGTGCTCTTGCTTCCCTCCTTCGTCTTCTCCAAACTGTCCTCTGAAGTTTTTACATAAAAGTTCCCCCTTCTTGGTTCCTGTGTTTTTGGATTTCTTCCGGTCTTGTTTCTCCTGACTTTTGGTGGTTTGTGGAAAGGTTTTCCCCCGCATCCCATGTACCTCGACGAACCGTTCTGCCAATTTCGTCACGATGTCAATACGTTCCGCCCCTTGTTCTCCCAGGAATGTCCTGAGAGGTTTCAACATATTTGTCATTGTTATTTATTTATTTACTTGTTGGTTATTTCTTCTTATTTCCATGAGTCTTAAGATGTCGTCTGTCATTCACTTCTTACATCCATCATCTTTATTGTTGGTATGGTTGTTTCTGCAGGTTGGTTGACTGATTTCTTTAATATTTCCCATTGGTCACTGACATCTTGAAATGATATGCTCATATCGGACAATGCATCAAATCTGTTCTTTACTTCCACGTTAAATGTATCAAATTGTGTGTTTCTTGATGTATATTTGACTATCTTAAATGTTATATGTATATTGCTTATGATTAATCTATGGTCGCTGTCTACCGGTATAATTGTTGTGACTTTTAAGGCATTTCGAAATCTTCTGTTAATGAGAATGTAATCAGTCTGATTTCTGATCTTATGATCAGGACTCCTCCATGTCATTGGGTGATGTTGATACCAGGTGATTCTAATAATCATATTATGCTCTTTTGCCCATTGTACAAGACTGCAATCTCTTTCATTATGTTCCCCTAGTCAATACTATCCCTCCGTCCTGTTGATTGCTAACATTGACATTCAAGTCACCCATTATTATATTTAATTCTGACTTATTGTTTGAAGGCATGCTCCACATCGTTATAAAATTCATCGATTTTGTCATCAGCGTTGTCTGCTGTTGATGTCTACACCTGTATTAAATTGACACCAAAAGGTCTGCAGCTCAATGTCATCAGTAATACCATGTCTGATACAATCCAATATCCGTTGATCGATTTTGATCTCTCAAATCCATTATAGCCGATTTCCCTTGTCTAGGGGTTACACGACTTTCTCCGTAATCCCGTATATTCTAGTGAGTAACGTGACGTGCGCGAAAATCGGTAGCGGCTCTCTCTTACGGGGTATGTGAGCCGGTCGCTCAGAAAGCAATGGCGATCTACTAAACATAATCTTGCCAAGAAATCAACAATCAGCTGAAAGATGATGATGTTGATAGCGATGTCCTGTAAAGGATATGGTAACAAAACAAACAAAAAAACTATATCCGTTATAATTGCTACCCCTCGCTTTTTTTTTCTCTCCACCAGAATGGATTATGCTATATTTCTCAGACGTTATACTGCTGATCCCTTTCCATCTGATCTCTTATATACCTAACATGTTAACATTTAGTCTTATCATTTCATTCTTAAAGTTATCAAATTTTCCATCCCACTCATAGCTCTTACATTCCAAGTTCCCACTTTCAGTGTTGTTACTATTTTGCACACAGTCGCTTTCTGACGGTCTGGAGTCACTTTGTGCACATGATTACCCCTACCGGGGGAGGCTGCTCTTATGGAGCCCACATTTACGCCGTGTCTCTAATTTTCTATGAGATTGCAAACCGTGATCTTCTTGGCATCTATACATAAAGTAGTTTGTCATTGTTTTCCTTCTTAGCAGTGACCATTCTGGTCGATGACCGTAACCATTGTAGTCTTACAAAAATCAAACAAAAGAGATTATCTGCCTACCGTCGTGAAGTTGGAGACCATAATCTACAACAATGTGCTGGCTGCTCTTCAACATAACAATGACACTTATCATCGCCTAGTTTTAAAAGATATCATACTTCCTGTCATAAAGCCCTCTTGCATGTCCGTATCTGCTTGCTATGTGTCACCAGTGCAGTGCTGGTGTAGATATGCCCCAGCGATACAAGGAAGTTAAACAGCATGCATATGATAGCATATAGTTTTGGCTCTTTAGTGTATTCACCTGGACTGACATGTCACAATTTAATATCCTCTTCAAATCGTGACTAAACTTTCTTATCCACCGACGTGAGCGTCTATGTTTATCCACACCCCACGTCAATTAATCATTTAATAAACTCCAACATTTCAACGTCATCGTCGCCCAATGGCATCTCATTTGTAGAATACCTCTCTATAAACCTCTCTATAATAAACCGCATGCTCTGTCTCTGCTGTTGGCATGATTAAATTACCTTTTCCACCTTGAATCCATATACGCTGTTGCCCTGTTCTTTTCTGCCTATGCAGTACGCTTCCCTTTATAATTATCTTTCCCGGGTGTCAAATGTTTCTTAAATAAGGAGTATCGTGGACTATTTTATGTAAGAAAATTGAATTATCGCTCACATTGTCGTTGTGGAGGGCGGGAATTCCCACCGCCAACGCTCACAACCCAAGCAAGCAAACTCGGGACAACTGTCTTTTATAGACTCAATAAAGACCAAGTCCCTGGATACACAAGCACGCAGCTGGATATCGCTCGTTAAAAAGTAAACGTAGCTGATCTTGACATCGCAAAGGAGTGGGAAGGATGAAGTTAGATGCCAAGGTTTACGTCTGTCAGTTGATTACTAGGCATGAAAGGTATCCCCATGCAGTCTCCCCTCACTGGTTAACATATCGAGTCTCCCACCAATCTTTCTACTCAATAAGTACACATACACAAATTACGGACACTTAGAAAATATTAAAATATAACTATGTGTGAACAATACTACCACTTTATTTATTCAATCCATCCATCATGTGTCATGTTGATAAGCGTGGGCGGTCACGTTTTGCCATCTCACTCGATCAGAGTCACCAGAGTCGTGGATCAGCTCCGTGTTCCTGCCTCGACCATGCCACGTGGCCAAGACATCAAGGTATTCATTCTCGGTCTTCCCCTTGGCCTCTTCCCTTCGATCTTGCTAGTTGTAGCCAAGTTCTCCAAGTCATTTGGTTTATTTATTATCTATCAATATTTTTGTTTTAAACGAAGCTTTGCGGTATGATGATACTGAACTGCTGAATTCGAGACAAAAGACATTCACATATACTATGTAGTGATGTGAAACATGTACGTAACTTATAAAGTTACTCGTGGCATGACTGGATTACATGTGTCAGAGTGAGATTTCGCCGTGGGTAGGCTGAAACAGTGTTCTATGCGAATGAAAGTCTTTTCTCCACCAGGTATCTCCGCGTTGTCACTGAAAAGGATCGTGTAACATGACGTTCTGTTTGAGAGCTAGACAAAGACAATCAAGAATATGTAGTTTCTAAGTTCTACACATATAAAATCATCCCTCTCTTTCTCTCTCTCTCTCTCTCTCTCTCTCTCTCTCTCTCTCTCTCTCTCTCTCTCTCTCTCTCTCTCTCTCTCTCTCTCTCTCTCTCTCTCTCTCTCTCTCTCTCGCTCTCTTCCACCAAAAGAAAAGAATTATCAAATCAGTCAGAAAGCCACCAAAACCTGCTCAAGATGACTACCACGTAATGGACAGACCAGAACAAGTCATTATTCTGCGCCTCAGAACAGGACACAATAGATTACGCAACCACATCTATACAAAATTCAAGATTGATGAAACAGCCATGTGCACATGTGGACTAACGTCGCAGACAGCAGAGCACATCCTCCAAGACTGCCCAAAATTTAACATATCAAGGCAAACCTTCTGGCCTAGAGAGACGACAGTGGAAGATAAACTCTATGGACCGCTGTGTGAACTAAAAAGACAGTTAAATTCATACAAGAGACAGCATTGCAGTTATAGACATATTTCAAGCGTACGAAAGAAGAAGAAGAAGAAGGCTCAGTCTAAATTTGGTCCGTCGTGTCGCGCTGAATTCAGTAGAGAAAGTGAGGCCGTATTTCAATTAGGACGTCCCAGGTGTTAGTCTAAGTCAAGTCCATTTTGCAAAAAAAAAAATCTTTTCATCAAATGTCAACCAACCTCCATGGCATCGGTTATAATAGTGATGGTTCATGGTGCGGAATGAGTTTGTTGACTTTCTTTTCGCCAGTGTTAGCTGGCTCATCGTTTGAAGAGTCTATGCCTGTGACGTCAGCTGGGGGATTCGTTGGCCGGCACATTTTTCTTTTGGGTGTATCTCTTTAGGTGGTTTCTTTTGTCAGTGTTGGCTTCTGCCTCGTCTGATGTGATAGGGTGCATTCCTTGTAAGGACTCTTTCTTGGGTTTCATTGATTTTGCGTTCTTGTAGTTGACCCTTGATGGAGTTGGCTGCCTTATCCATATCTTCTTCGATGCAGTATAATATACTGTCAGAGAATCTGTGTTCTTCGACAGAATTGAATGTCGCATCTAGACTGACTATGCTTGCGTCATATTTCCAATTGAAGACTGTTTCCCCTTGAATTTATTCATCAGTGCCAATGGATTGCTGGCTTCATCTTAAGGTTTTTCACTGGTCTTTGACTTGGCTCCATTATGCGTCTTTTTGCCTCCCTTTTTGTGCGTGTAGTGTCTTTCGAAGTTTTGTTGTTGTTTTCTTGATGGGCTTCGTCTTGTGGCTTATCTGTGTTCTTTTTCGTGTCTTCTGCTGGTTAGATTTGGGTTGAATCCCATTCAGTTTTTAGCATTTCTCTCCTGGCTTTTATTGCTTGTTGGATCACTTCATTTTTCTTTGTCATTTGGTTCATGTGCCCCACCTCCTGTTTGATGTTTTGCTGGATCTCCTTTATTTCAGCAAGCAGCTTGTCATTGTCGCTGGTCGGTGCCGGTGTTTGTAGTAGCTTGACTTCTTTCTTTAACACGTCAATCTAGCTTTGTAGTTGTGCTCTTTCAGCTTGCGAGATGCACGTGGCTGTCTCGCACCTCCCCATTGCTGCCTTATATGGCGTATTTGTGGTAATGGCGATCTTTAAGACGCATCTGTGTCTTTGGAGGCACGGACAGCCCAAGTATCTTGCTCCATGCTTGCTCAGACAGTTTGCGCACTTACTCATGATGTTTGGTGCTCGGAAGTCCGTGTCCTGTTTGGTCAGCGGACACTCCTTGAAGGCGTGGTGATCGGCACAGTATCGGAAGATTTCCGTCTTACTGCGACATGTTGTTCTGCTATGACCAGCTCTTTGGCATCTGAAACACTGTGTGATTCTTGGTATGAATCCTTCAGGTTGTTGAATTTTCTGGTTTATCGATACCTGGCGTGGTATCTCGCTGCCCTCAGTCGTCACCACCGCCAGCGTGGTAGGGATCTTTGAGTATGTCAGGAGCCGCTCCGGCTTCAATACTCGGATGTTGAGATTCTCTTCTTGAGGTGTTAGTCGCGCCTGCGTGATTTTCTAATATACGTGGCGATTAGCCAGCCATCCTTACTGCCAGTTGGCCTTCATTTTTAATATCTGGACCAAATTATTATTCCCATATTATTTATAGTTCACCAAAATTATACATATACTATTAAATAAAGTATGCGTGTTAGATTAGATAATGCTTGGTTATACGCAAACAGGAAGGTGACCAAGTGTTACACTAGATATATCATTAACGAATCTGCTTAATAAGAGGAGAAATATGAATGGCTCAGACAGAGAACACAATCAGAGAAGTGTGTATGCTCGAAAACTCTAGTATTTGAAAGAAATGGGTCAGAATGTCAGAGGAAATGTCACAAGCATGTACAAGGTTATAATCACACTGGATAGGGGATGTTTGAATTGACCCTCAGGAAGCACTGAAAATGAGGTGCACCAATTGAATCACAACAATTCACGACTAGGAGCTATACTCATCTCTATCGGTGAATCCGTACTAAGATGCAAAAAGTGCTTGGGGGTTCATATAGAAGATTAAAGGACAATGTACAGGAGAGCTTGGCACATGACACTTCAACATCTAATATGAGAATAGAGGTGGTGTCAATCACTATAATGTTCTGTTGGCTGCAGGATAAACAGAACACATATCATGCTGGGTAGGGTGAACATATGCAAGCCTCATACAAAGTGATATATTCGAATAAAGAACATAATTTGATCTTTTTCCCAGGGCATACTGATGCACTGAGGAATTAGCAGGCGCGCACACTGGATCTGCACCTCTGAGTGTAGTATTGGTGCACTGTGGTATGTTAAGTTGAGATGGGAAATAGATATCCCCAAATAATTGTTGCCGACTAATAAATGTATTTTTGACAGTGAGCAGCTGGGGTTGGAATTAAATTGTAAGAAGACACAGGATATGGTCGTCACTAGGACGAACGAAGTACCACAATGTAATATACAAGTAAATGGGAATATTCTTCAACAAGTGAATCGGTACAATTATCTCGGAACAGTCATAACATCTGATGGGAGATGCATTGAAGAGATTATAACAAGAATCGCCATGGCTAAGGTAGCTTTTAGCAAGATGAAAAACATTCTGATCAATAAAAAGATGCCAATTGAAACGACAAAAAGAGTGTTGAGGGGATACATAGAGTTTTCTTTTCTGTATGGATGTGAAACTTGGACAATGTGCAGTCAAGCTGAAAAAACATCTGACGGCTGCAGACATGTGGTTTCTGAGGAAAATGCAAAGAATACCACGGACAGACAGAAAACCCAATGACCAAGAACTACAGGAGACAGATGAAAATCGTAAATTGATTAGAGAAATTAGACGTAGACAGTCAAAATTCTGTGGACATGTTATGAGAAAAATGGATTGGAGAACTTAGTGACAACTGGCAAGATCAAAGGGAACCGACCAAGAGGGAGACCGAGAGGAAAATAGCTAGATGGCTTGGCCACATGGCATGGACGAGACAGGAAAACTTAGCTGATCTACGACTCTGGTGATCGAGTGAAATGGCGAGTCATGACCGCCCACGCTTTCCGGCATAGCACATGATTGATTGATTGTTCTTTGGCTCTCACAGGTGTAGTGCCCATCATTGTCATAGGCATACGCCATTAAATCTGTTACATCTGGCTTGTCAGTAAGTCCTCTGCATATGTAGCTAAGAGGTGTGGATGTGATGTTGTTGATCCATGCTTATTGTAGAACTGATGTCCGCATCGCGATGTGTTTCTTTCGCCTGCAGAGTGTAATCTACACCTATAACTTTTCCATGGTCTACTTCTGTAGCCACTGCCAAAGCCATCAAATGAGCTGTGTCGGTGGGAGGCCTTTCATTGTATTTTCACAGGAGGGTTATGTGATAAATCTTCTGTCTGCCTCTAATAGAAATCTTGTAATTAGTGCGAGAGATTTTCTCGTTCACTTCATATGGTCCTTTCCAACCGATCTACATTTCTGACTTGTAGAGAGACGTAACAGCACTTTCTCTTCCCCCTTCTAACTCTCTGACTTTAGCTGTCTTGGTGTAATTGCGAGCAAGTCTACTTCGCGCTTGACGCAGATTGTCTGTCGCTAATATCCAGCCCTGTTGTAAATGCTGTTTTAACTCCGCCTCATCTTCTTGATCATCAGTCCAGGTGCGAAGTAAATCCTCAAGTGGTCCCTTGATCGGACGACCAAACAACAGAGTTGCTGGTTCAATTCCAGTTGCGTGATAGGGTACCTCTCGGTAAGCGAATAGTGCTGCTGGTACATATGTATCCCATGTCTCTCATTTTTCATGACCCAATTTTCTCAAGATAGTGACAAAGGTAACTATGAAAAAAATCATTCCACTGTCCCATTTGAAGCCGGGTGATATGGTGAAGTGTGAATCTATCGAGGCTGGAAAAGTCTAAAACCTCCCTCTATTAACTTCCCTCTGAACAGTGATCCATTGTCAGTTAGAATTCTGAGCGGATATCCTAACCTAGTACATATGCTAAGTAGAGCTTCAGCTACGTGATTTTAATCGCTCGATGGCATACAACATTCCATTTAGGCGTACACTCCTAATTACTTACTTCGTCCTGGTAAGGAAAGCATTGTGTTGTGCGCTAGGGAATGTTTACGAAACTTGCAGGTGGCTTGTGCATGTTCATGTCACATGCTCGATAAGGCAGATGTTGTCTGGACCATTTGGGATCGTGTGTATAGTATACATGAACAGATGCAACATCGTTGCCTTGAGAGAATGGCACGGCATGGTGTGAAAGAGGAACTGGCTGAAACACATTCTCTGACGAAAAGTCAGACAGAATCATAATCAGATACCAACAGGTACCATTAGTACTGGGACTCTTCTATGGTTACTGAAGATTAGGACAGAGCGTCCATAGGAATGTCCCGAGTGTTGTAATGTCGGTTCTCGACTCAACTCAAGATGTTTATGGTGTTATTTTTGCCTTCATCTTCTATACATCCACACTGGTTATCTAGAAATTTCTGGTTTATTAATTTTTTTTTTATTCTCTTCATTATAACTCACATTAATAATTCAGTTACATGACGCATTAATCTAATCGTGGGATGTTCTCGAACTCTGTTGCACCAGATGTTTCTGGTAGAGCTATGACAATAAATTTCAAGTTATCATGACGTATATATCTAGTGTAATAGATTTCATTCAACAGATTTGTTATCATGTCTATACCTATTTTACCAATAGCTTTAATATCTTATTGTCTTATTCTTATTATATTTATCATAACTAGGTTATGGTCGTCAGTAGGAAGGAAGAAGTGCCACAATGTAATATACAAGTAAATGGAAATATTCTTCAACAAGTGAATCGGTACAACTATCTTGGAACAGTTATAACATCTGATGGGAGATGCCTTGAAGAAATTAGAACAAGAATCGCCATGGCGAAAGCAGCCTTTAGCAAGATGAAAAACATTCTGACCAATAAGAAGATGTCAATTGAAACGAGAAAAAGAGTGTTGAGGGGATACATAGAGTGTTCTTTTCTGTATGGATGTGAAACTTGGACAATGCGCAGTCAAGCTGAAAAAGCATCTGATGGCTGCAGAAATGTGGTTTCTGAGGAAAATGCAAAGAATACCATGGACAGACAGAAAAACCAATGACCAAGTACTACAGGAGACAAATGAACATCGTAAACTGATTAGAGAAATTAGACGTAGACAGTCAAAATTTTTTGGACATGTTATGGGAAGAAATGGATTGGAGAACTTAGTGACAACTGGCAAGATCGACGGGAACAGACCAAGAGGAAGACCGAGAGGAAAATACCTGGATGGCTTGGCCACATGGCATGGACGAGACAGGAACAATGAGCTGATCCACGACACTGGTGATCGAGTGAAATGGCGAGTCATGACCGCCCACGCTTTCCGGCATGGCACATGATTGATTGATTGATTGATTTAATATCTTCGACACGGATGATATCCCGCCTCGGTGATTTACATTTCTTTATGTGTTGCATTGCAGTTTTAGCTTCTGCTTTCAATATTAGTAGGTCCTTCATATTTATCATAACTGTCTGTTTCCGACCTACCATCATCATCACCATGTGCCATGCCGATAAACATCGGCGGTCATGTTTTGCCATCTTACTCGATCACCAAAATCGTGGATCAGCCCCGTGCTCTTGTCTCGACCATGCCACGTAGCTAAACCATAACGGTATTTACTTCTCGGTCTTCCCCTTGGTCTCTTCCCTTCGATCTTGAAGGTTGTCATAAAGTTCTCCAAGTGATTTCTTCTCACAAGATGCAAACAATATTTTTGACTGTCTACATCTAATGTCTGTAATCAGTTTACGATCTTCCATCTACCATCATCATCATAAAATGCATTTATAGATTATGTCCATCTTTATCTTATCTATTCACTGTCCATGTCCACCTTTTCTTAGTTATTCTCGTCCAAATAACTACTTTCTGTATGCTTACTAATGTCACATAATTCCTGTATATTTCTTTACATTGAGTGTGTGCTCCTCATTGCTCTTCAATAGACGTGCGCTGATTATTTATCCATGCGTCTTTCACTGCCTTGATTATTATTTGAAGGCATGTTTTGTTAGCGTGTGTAGCAAAACAACAGTCAGAAGATGGCGTTCAAAAGCTAGAACAAATATGTCTTTGGAGGGTGTGTTCCTACTAGATCTTACATATTAGAAGAACACCAATAACAGTAATTGCTGCATTTATTTGCTGGAACAAATGTATTGAGATATGTGATGGATTAAAAGTAATCCAATAATAATATAGTGTGCTTTTTTATGTACATGAGTAAGTTAATAAGTAAGACACAAATGGTTGTAGAAAAATAACTAAATATGATAACAACTTGAAACTAATTTATTCGTATACATACATTGTCCCTTTATTTCTCAACATAATTTCCACCAACATTGTTGCACTTATCCCATCGTTTATCAGTCCTTCCAAATCGGCTGCATAGAACTGCGTAGGACACATGCTGCTTTGTTCACATTCATGTCACTTTCTGCCTGGCTGCTATCCAAAAAGAAAGATTTCTGGAGAGTTTATGCCACACAATTATGATCATGCATTATGATCATAGACGTAGACAGTCACAATTTTTTGGACATGTTATGAGAAGAAATGATTTGGAGAACTTGGTGACAACTGGTAAGATCGAGGGAAACAGACCAAGGGGAAGACCTAGAAACAAGTATCTGGATGGCTTGGCCTTGTGGCATGGTCGAGACAGAAACACGGAACTGATCCACGACTCTGGTGATCGAGTGAGATGGCAGAACATGACCGCCCACGCTTACCGGCATGGCACATGATGGATGGATGGATGGATTATGATCATGTTCACAATTGGTTGGTTTTGTTTTTATTAATTGTGTTAAGTATTTGAACACTTCTAAGTTAAAGAACGTTATTTATCTAATTATAATTCATAAACATTATTGTCTCTTACTCCCTTCCACACGTATGTGCACCCAATATGTATAACAAATGACAGAACAATGTGTAAGCAAATATATTTCTTTATAGGTTCCAGGTTATTAAGAAATATCAAACGCAAGCAGTATCAGTCAGGATTGTTGATCACTGAAGTAAAATGCAGAAGACTATTCAGGCGCTGCTTGTTCCCACGCTTATGGCAGGTAAATCACTGATTGGATGGACATAAATATTATTCATAAAGCAAAGTCTAATTACGGATGTGCAATAATGTATTGATGTGTATGTGTCCAGTAATCAAACTATAACACAATACACAGCTTCAAAAAGTTATGTGAATTTTTGTAGTGTAAACATCCGGTACAATGGCGACAGGATGACGCGTACTTTTCGGGGGGACGCTATTTAGTGTTTTCCTTTGGATTTCGTGTGATTTCCTATGGATTTCATGCGAATAGTGTTTTCCTGTGGATTATGTGATGTTATTGTATGCTCTTTTATTGGAAGTTTTCAAAAGACGACAAGGAAGGCAAGTGGTGGATGAAATTTGAGGGCAACCGACAGATATTCGTTGGTCATGGTCTCGAATTCACGACGGCAGGCAGAAGAGCTCTTCTTGAGTCAATGGCTGCGGTCTCCGACCAGTACGGTCACTGCCATAGAGGAAAGCAACGGCAAACTACCTCTTTAAAAGTGCCTAGTACATCATGATTCGCTTAAAGACTGATCATCGCAAGACAAGGACAGAGATGTTAAAATTAGCAACTTGGAACGTTAGGACGTTAAACAACGACGGAAAATTAGAGAACATAAAACAAGAAATTGAAAGGGAAAACATTAATATGTTAGGTATGTGCGAAACTAGATGGACAGGATCAGGCATCAAGATAGATGACGATTTCAAGATTATTTATTCTGGAGGTGAAGATCGTCATAGGGGAGTGGCAATTATTGTGGACCGGAAAACATCAACATCTGTTCTAGGATATTGGGCCGTGTCGGACAGAGTTCTACTAGTTAAATTAAGTGGCAGACCTTTTAGCATAAATATTATTCAAGTATATGCACCAACAGGAGAATCCAGTGAAGATAGTGTAGAAGAATTTTATAATGACATAGAGGCTGGCTTAAAGAAATGTAAAAATTCAGAAATAAACATCATAATAGGGGACTTCAATGCAAAAGTAGGAAATCAAGGGGATAGATACGCAGTAGGAAACTATGGTTTAGGAGAGAGAAATGAAAGAGGATACAGACTCGTGGAGTGGGCAAAAGAACAGGAAATGATTGTAGGAAACACCTGATAGCAGGATTAGAAACCAGATTGACTACATTCTCACTAGCAGAAGATTTAGAAACGCGCTAACAGTAGCAAAAAAAGTTCCCAGTGCTGATTGTTATAGTGACCACAGATTACTAACAGGAACATTGAGGATAAAGTTGAAGAAAGTCAAGTATATAACAGGAAACACTAAGTATGATTTGTGTACATTGAGTAATGACAAGGAAATACAAAACAAATTCAACATAGAAGTACAGAACAGATTTGATATATTGTCTGATCTAGAGATATTATTCCAGGATGTGGATGTTCAATGGGAAACGTTGAAGAATTCAATCAATGTGGCTGCAGAAACAACTATTCCAAAATTAAAGAAGGTAGGTCGTAAGAAATGGATGACTGAAGAAATTTTACACCTCATGGAAACAAGAAGACTCAACAAAATAATTCTGTCAAATATGAAGAAATCCACAGACAAGTCAGAATATTATGTAAGGAGGCAAAATAATCATGGCTTGATGAAAAGTGCTTAGAAATTGAAAACCAACACAACAGTCAAAATACCAAATTAGTGCACAAAAGAATTCAGTAACTTACTAATAAAAGAACAAGTACATCAACAGGGTGTCTAAAATCTAAAGATGGCAAAATCATAATAGAAAAAGACCAGATTCTACATGTATAGACAGATTATGTGAAACACCTTTATGATGATAACAGAGACGAACAGTATGATATTAGATTTAATAATGAAGGACCGCCAATTTTGGAGATGGAGGTTCGTAATGTTCTTAAGCATATGAAAGCTGGCAAGGCCCCCGGTGCAGATAACATCACAACAGAAATGATTAAAGCTTTAGAAGAATTTGGACTAGAGCAAGTCACCAGACTGATGAACACATTATATGATACTGGAGATATACCTCCTGCATTATGTAACTCTGTATTTATTGCAATCCCAAAGAAATCAGGAACCTTGGAATGTGATCAACATAGAACAATTAGTATAATGAGTCACAAGTCCCCACAGTAGATGATATGCCTTTCATCCATATCGAACAAACTCTGCCATTGTCGCACGTCGACCTTCCCATTTCGCGCATAAACGTTCACGATTACAAGCTGCACTGGTGTCATTATTCTTAATGCCTGCACTTGCAGGGTATCACTGTTCCAGGAAGACATATCGATCTCAGACACTAGTATGTTGTCGCGGACCAGAATGGCCTGTCCGAGGTGCCGCCTGTTAAAGAATCCCTGAAATCCCGCGACATTGACTGTTCCGTCGTCAAGCTGTGTTTCTTGTATGACTACCATATCGTTTCCGTAGAGTAGTTTTTCAAGAATGGGTCGGCGTTGACTAAATGATGCACAGTTCCAGCACAGTACTCGAACGTTTCCGATACCCAATATGTCACATTTTAAGCGCCTTCTGCGTGCGCCTGTCCTCTTACCACGTTGTGTCCTTGCTGGTCGTCTGGTCGTCATGTTAGGCTTAACTATCGCCACCGGGCGCCGATGATACGCCGAAGGAAGTCCGGGCGAGCGTGCACGAACTCCGTTGCACAGTCCGAACTCTATTTCACCACGAACAAACACTTAACCCATACACATTTCGGAAAAATCACGTGACCAAATTGGAAGTTATTACCAAATGTTCGTTCAGAATTTCGATGATATGAAGGCAACTTTTAGGAACTTTCTTTCACGCTATCTCTATTATTTTTTTTTTTTACAAATTCACGATAGCAAACTTAATCCTGTTCTATACTTTAACTATCAGACACTTCTTGTTAACTATATCACTAGTAGAGAGCGTTATCAATCCGAATATTATATTATACTTCTGGTTTATTTTCTTTAGAAGTCCTTACGGATTATTTTTCTGCGGAAGACTACGATTTCAAGATCTGCCATATTTAGGCAATTATGATAATCTTACAAATCTTCTTAGTAGTCTACAGAAATTCTGTATATTATATTTTCGTATTTATTGTCTGCGTTCATATATATATAGTTCGTTAGGCCGATTAATTTAATTTACGTACGCACCTAGTCAGTCACAGTTCCCACAACAAACTGAAATTATATTGTAATTTCACATGTATATTTGAGTATTTACATATTGTATTAATTGTATTATTGGCAGAGACGTATACAGCATATCGAAGCTGATCGTCAGGCTCATACTATTTGTTATGATGATGGAGCTATTTCTCAATATCCACTGTGACTTTGAAACGTTGCTGAGCGATGACATTTCGGTTTGATTACACGTATTTGTTTCGTAATTCTTTGAACAGTATCATTCGTGAATATATCGCGATGATTACAAGTTACAGGACTTCGAACTGATTACTTATTATTGTGTTAATTTAGATTCGATTAATAATTAACACGGATATTTACGGACACTGATCTATATGTGATAGTACATTTCAGTGATATTGATTAATATTGATAGTAACATTGCGTTTCATATGATTAAGTATTAATTCCTATTAGCATTATATAGTGTAATGTGGGTATTGATTAATCTTCACATAGTTAATTAAGTCTAATTAATTTGTTGGTTATAATTATTATTATTATTATTATTATTATTATTATTATTATTATTATTATTATTGTTCATATTTAGTACTTAATTATCCATATGATGGGTCGTAGATTATTCAATTCTCATTGTGATCGCCATTGCCAAGTATAGCCACCACTACATATATCATTATGTATTACGCCGTTAAATGATGTCACTCGATCATTATTGCCACACCTACACAAAGAGTATACGATGACGTCTTTAAGGAGCATTTACTCGATTACGCCTAAGATTATGATGTCATAATACTAGTACCTCACCTACCCGTTTGATGAGATTAAAATTCACGACATAGCAGTCGAAATAATTGCACAGATGGTTACAAGAACTTAGTAAATGCAACTGGTACCTGTTTATTTACTCACGTCCCCTATCTCCAGGTTTTTACCTAGAGAAGGACGCTTGTCCTTAGGGACAAATGAGGGACTGATCTTTATGGTTAGTTAGTACAGCCTCCCCCATAAGCTGTCTACACGACGTCTACCGTCGGTGTGTAGATTGGAGGGCGTACCCGTTATATATTATTATTTTATTATTTTGTGGGTAATCGATAGGTGTCCATAGCATCTTACTAGTCCCATAAAAGTCATTGTGTCTGCACTGCTATGTGTCAAGTTAATTCTCTTGATGTCGAAAATGATTGCATCATTTTAAAAGGGACGGGGGCATACTGCCACATATCGTTTAGACAGAATGACGGTAGAAAATCATATAGGGAAAACCCCACAAGAAACTAAGTGAATGTCGGTAAACAGTGACGTCAGATAACAACATGAGAGGACTGATGGAGGTTATAATGGCAAGACGTGAAACAGTAAACATTCGAGAAAGTGGCATGTTTCACAGTTGTTTGGCTTGATATCAGAAGATGGAGGATACAGATAGATAAAGGAAGGAAGCCTTGATGATATATTAGAATGTCGCCATCGACTGACAACCCTGTGGGCAGCCAGAACCTTGACTGATCACTGGTCAAACAGCGTCACAAGCGATGGACAGAGGAACCGACGAAGGTAGAAGGAGAAATGCGACTAATGTGTGAGAAATACGGGTGTGTACATTTGTCGTTGTATATTCTGTATAATATTCCTGTCGCCGGTTTGGCGGTACAAGCCAGATAGGTTTTGAATATAAACATTTGTGACACTTAACCGTGCGTCGACTGTAAAAATAAAGCAGGAACGATGTTAACTATGGACTAAGAGTCTGCGTGATCATTCATTCGAGTTCGGCTCTCATTTTTTACTAATTGACTGTTGGATTATTCTTTTGAGCCAAAGGAAATATCAATTGACTTGCCGTCGATTCTTGTATGTTAACCTTGAGTGGTCTGAATCACGGTCATAGCAGTACTCACCACTACTAACTCGGTCCAAGGATGACACTTCCGTTTAATCTGTCGGCTTGACAACTTGACGACAATCTAAGCGATTTCTCTTGTTTTAACGAGCCTACCATGTCAGGGAGTGGGACTGTTCTCTATTTATATACTGCAGGTCTCACTGCCTGTGGTATGAATCTTAGCGTCGTCTAGGGTTTTATGATGATATCTTTGAGGATCTCTCGGATTAGCAACAAAACCCTGTGAGTCGGCACCTTACGTCCATCCCTTCACAGCACCACCAAGGGACATACACTCAGGAACAAGCGACGAGCACGATGATGAGGTGAACTTTATTCTCACCCTGAAGCCTTGTGTTAATCACGGATACAAACACACTCTGCAGCCGGCAGCCCTCAGGCCATTCACACCATTCACTGACAGAACTATGTTCCCGCCACAAGCTCCTAATCACGCTGCCCTGCTGTCCATGTTGTGTCCTGTATCTTCTAGTGTATGTGTGCGGAGACTGGTGCTAACGGTCACCGGCCGTCAAGCCATGACGATTGCCCAGCATGGTCCATCGGCGTTTGAGACTATGTTGCCACACGGGGTGGATCAGCACCTGCGATCGATGTCCGGCAATTGTGCAGTGTTTTGGCTAAACGTGAACGTGTCTGTCTGAGCAATCTATTGTTGTCAATCGATGAAAGTGTAGAGCGTTCTAATGCCTTGACTATACTGATGTCCGTGTAGAGCTGAGATGCGTCTGTTATGTGTGAAGGCTGAGAGTGAAGTGTCCAAGTGACAATCGCGTTGTTACTCAACGCGACTTTATGACGTAGCATTTTTGGTGCTACATTGTGCCTTATCTATTTTTTTTCACTGATGTGTGTGCACATCAGTGTATTCTCTACACGCCTGTCATATGCCTTATGACAGTATTCATTACGGATTCAAAGAGTATGCTTAGTAAGGTGGAGAAAAGAATGTTTTGCGTGAATGGCTATCGTCGCTTCAGAGGTCACAGATTGCGAGAATTGTATGGATATTTTGCCATGGCCTCGCTGGGGTGAGGGGGAATGAACAGGCTGATAGGTTGGCATGGGATGCAACTCGTGGTGGTAGATTGCCTATGGACAAGGGGGATGTGGTCATGCGTTTGTGGGATCAGGTGAAGAAGGCGGAGGAACAGATTGAGAACCCATATGTGGCAAGAATTAGGTTGCGGGGGATCGGTAGAGGTTCTGGAAGAATCTCAAAACTGAGAGGGAAGACCAGGAGAACTTTAAATAAGATAGCAGTGGGAACGATTAGTAGTATGACTCTTCGTTGGCTGTTTAACGAGGGGACGGAGCACATATGGGAATGTCCTAGGTTCAGTGATGTCGGTTCTTAACTCAACTCAACTCTATTGTATTTTAATTTTTGATACATGGAATGTGAGTCTTTTCTATAGATTGTCACAATCTCCATGCATTGTTTAGTAGTTTACAACGAAGACATTTTAGGATTGACCGAAGGATTGATGGAAGATAAATATTTATATATTTTTGTTATCCCCCCCCCCCCCCCCCCGCCTCCTGTGTGACCTTGCAAAAGCCCTCCTCATTTGACCTTCAAAACTCCTGCGTTCTGGTGGGCGAACCTGCGAGTTCCGGACCGACGCGGTGTGCGGTGATTGGTATGTGGACTGGCCTCCGTGAACCGGACCGGCGTGCCTTCGTGTGGGGGTGCAGCTTTGGGGCGGTGATGAAACCCAATCCATCGGTGCTTACAGACACGCTGAAAGCAACCGGTTCACAAGTGGTACACTTACAACCGAGAATTTATGTCTGATGTCATGCAAATTGACTGTTGACATTATTTGAATAATATCCGTTATTGAAGAAAAAGATTACATGTGGAACTCCGAAATTGATTATAAATTGTAATTAAGTAAAGTTTAAAACATACTCTATAAGTAAATTAAAAAGTTATTGGTGATCTTGATTGATTGATTGATTGATTGATTGATTTAGGAACCGACATCACAGCATTCGGGACATTCCCATATTGGTGATCTTATAATATATAACCTTTGTATTATAGATCGTATTTATATAATAATAGAAGAGAGCATTGTAAGAAAATAAATAATGTTAAAACTAGGTAAAGGCCGGCTTTACAAACATATAGTTATTGCTGGTTATGTCCCCTAACTGTTTATCTTGATAGTTATAATGTACATCTTACACACACTGTTAATCAAATGTAACGCGCATTATAATTAGCTCACGGTGATGAAATGTGGAATGTAGCGGTTTTAAATAGTGCTGAATCGAGTAAACACATCGCCAAAGGTGTAAACAAATATTCTAAAGCACTTTGCTTTGGCGTCAATTATGTAAACGCTGCGTAAAGATGGGCAAATGTGAACACATTACTACAATGTATGTCACTTTGACCATGTAACGAAATATCTCATCCAAACTTATTACAGGTAGGACAATTTGTTAGCCAAATAGGAAAAATAGTGGCCACATAGGAAAAATGTGTTAGCCAAATGGGGAAAACATTTACCATGTAACGAAATATCTCATCCAAACGTATGAAAAGTGGGAAAATTTGTTAACTAAATAGAAAAAATATATTAGGCAAGTAAAGAAATATCGTTTCCAAACTTATAACAAAAGTAGGAAAATGTGTTAACCAAAGGGGAAAAATATCGACCAAGTAGCAATTTTTTTTTAGCCATATAGGAACAATATTGACCAAATAACAAAATATCACGCTCACGAAAAACACAACGGGTAATCACAGCACAAAAGTACAAGCTTGATGTCCTCGAACAAATCACTTTCTTTTATTTAGGACAGTGTTCTCATATACAGCCAGCCACTATAACATCGTGCTCCCGTCTTTAAGAGGCTGGATGTAATATATAATTTCATTGTGCACCGACTGTGAGTTAAATGTAGTAATTCTTAGTGCTTGGACGACGGTTTCAAACATGCCTTTTCTTGCCAAAAAGTCACACAGTTCGATTTATAATTATACCAACATACGTTCTGGATTAGCCATGTTGGGCACACTGCACCAAGCATTTGGATAGCGAAATCATCGCTCACTTTACTCTGCGCTCAGTCCAAATCCTTGATTACTGTGCTAGCCTGTTGCTCCGCATGTTAGTCAACTTACTAGTAATGTGTCTATAATATATTTGACATTTGCAACTGCTGAAGAAAAACACAATCTTCTCAAATTACATCCAAGGCTTGACTAACTTCCCGAAGTTTTCACCTAGTGGCGTCACCTTTCCGGTCGTCACGGGATACCCTGAGGTAAAAACCACGCGTACTTTCGTTTTCTCATAGTCATCGTTCAACTACTGACTCGACAATCACCCTTCTCCGTATCCCTCATTATATCGCGCATTCATGGTGATTGTACTATTATTGTGTTAACTCTAACTCAGCCTGTTCCGGTCGACTATAACTTGTACTTTCTGAACTTTGTTAATACAAGGTTATAACTTGCACTATCTGAACGCTATTGTTACATAACTATAACTTGCACTGTTTGAAATATGTTGATACGTGGCACCCGTAACATACTTACACCGAGTGTCAACCCTAGCAAGCAGCAAATTCATAGCTACGGCACACTTCACAGCCGGCTGGATCTCCATTGCTTCGCCATTGAGCTGCTCTGGGCTCACCAGGTGGGCTGCAATTACTGCAATCCGATATCATAGAGACGCTTCACCTGTTGCCCATTCACTTCTATTAACCTCCACCACTGGTGGTCTCTCAGACTCTTGGTTCTCATTACCCGTCTCCACTTTCTCGCTTGGTCTAACATTAGTCTAGCAAGACAAGCAGAGTGTACGTCTTTCGGCTTGTTCCTACAATCGAATGTGTTATGTGTAGCCAACTTACAAAATGTGCACCACTTTTCGCTCCACTTCCTCTTGGGAGAACTAGGTGGGCTTTTCTTTCCGGGCTTCTTACCAGAGTCTTTCTCTAATGTGTCTGCCTTCTTATTGGTATATGTGTAACCTTTACCCGTTGGCTTCTTGTCTTGACCCTTCTCTTTCGATTTAGGATAAGTCTGGCTGGTATCACCAGCCTCACCATATACTTCTACATATCTCTCAGCCAACTTGTTCACCACTTATAATCATTTCACCTAAGAAATTTCGCAATGGCTTCTCTGTGGCCAAGGGCTTGCGAACCCGGTTTGAGAGCCCGTATACCCGGGTTCGAAACACAGCGGTGCTGGTTTTTTTCGAAAAAGGTATAGGAGCCGGTCGTTCAGATAGCAATGGCAAACTACTGAACGTAACATTTGCCCAGGAATCACGAACAGCGAAAATGCTGGGGTTGATTGCTACGTCCTGTGAATGACATGAAACTTAATTAAAATCAAAACCGTGTGAACGGTGCGAATGGCCTGTCAGGGTCAGTCATCTCATCTTTAGAATGCATCAAGCATCCCTTCTCATAATTTATGTCGTCTCTCGAGGGATAGAAGATTTTCCCCCTCGCCACCCGAACACTATTATGTGTGTCTCCAGACCATGAGGACAGAGTAGAGGTGTCCCTAATCCATGATGATAGAGTAGAGTAAAGTGTAGTGTATACGATGGAACATTCCCTTCGAAATCACGAAGCAAATGCATACTCAATTCCCCCAGGGCTCGCACTGTACCATCACACGCGGTTCCGTCCGGAATCGCGAAGAATATTTACACCACGACCTTAAATATAATAAATCATCAGCACAATGTCACTAACCAAATCCTTAGCACATTCTTCTAGAATATAGCACCACATTCGTTTGGAAAACAGGTACCACGACATTCACAACGAATAATGTAGTACCACAATCAACTGGCATAAATCATCATCCTATTCACTGGGGATAAACCATTGAAATCTAGCTGATTAATTAATAATCATTGGAACACATTATCTAGCTGATTAACTAATAATTATTGTAAAACATTATATGCCTTACTTAAGCTTGACCTGTCTGCTAGCCTACCATTGGGACTAGCATTCTCTAATATCACAGCAATTATAATACTCTCACAAATAAATGCAAGTTCTTACAGCAAATAAATAATATATCAATCTATCAACACAGGCCTGCAGTAAAGAGCTTTAAGGAATCACTAATTCTGCTCAGTATTCAAAGAACTGCTGTTAGAATTAAGAAATAAACACACAGCCAGCGTCCTAAATTTACGCCCCGTATCGATCGGTCGCCCTTCATTAATATTCATGGGCCGTCATGCGAACTCCATCGGTAACCGCAGTGATAATCACGTAATTGTTGTTACCTTTGAGCGTGGACATTTACTACATTCATCCATGAGCTTGTCGGAGGCTGTACAGCTCCATAAGACAGCTAGAACTGACAATTGGGGTCTTGTTCTGGTGATAAATTGGAGTGCTACTGCCACCAAAATGGCTAGCTTTCCGAGTTGTGTAAAACTTTCGAAGCATGCAAATGTTGCTTGTTCTGGAGAAAATCAAGTTCCTCGAGAAACCTGAGCTCTATCCACGTGAAACTCATTCAAGATCCGTTCACAGGTTGTCGAGTCCATCTCGTCAACCCGACCTATAAACAACGAGAACTATCTCAAATAGTCTAGACACTTTAATCTAGTCGGGTTTCCTTGAGTTATAAGTAACCCGAGACCTAAATAACACAGCTAAGCCCAACCTATGGGGACTCCTACTGCGTAGACACGCCAAATTGGGTCATTTCGTGACACCAGCTCCGGATACGATGTGATGAAGCAGTGATGTGACTAGACAAGGCAATGGAAGTGGCACAATGTTGGCTAAAGAGCAGGCGGAATGATGAGTGAAACAAATTAGTGCAGTAAGATAGATAGTTCAGAACTCTGCCTTCAATGCAAGTCTGACTTCAAGTGTTACAAGCGTTTTCTCCCTCTAAAAAGTATAATATATTTTAATTGGTTTTGGAAGTAATTTGCTAACAACACAGAGGAAGAGGCCGACCACGTAAACGTTGTACGAAGGGAATAGCAGAGTCCATGGGAATATCGATATGTGAAGCCCATAATCGGGCACTCTCATGATGTTTATACTTCACCTCGACACCGCAAGGTACAAGAGGAACATGATGAGATGAGATGAGATTGCTAACAACAATATTTTCACTAACCGTCTGTCACAAAATGAAACCGTGCGTTTACCCAGCTGATTATTATAAGAGGCTTTCTGATTAAACGGACTATCTGCCAGCGACAACTATTTTACTAACAGTAAAAACAAATCGGATGTCAAAATCCCAGGACAATATTTGTAGTTGCACGTGTACATCTCTAACGGATTGGGAACATTCGGTGGTGATGAAGACAGGTCCCGGCATCGCTTGACAGTTTGTCAACAGTCAGAGACAAACCGGAATTGGCAGCGAGAGACAGGAAACAGTCCGTCTGTCATTAGAGTTTCCAGACATCAAACAGAAATGGCCGCGGTGATTGTCACCAGTCGACAGAAGATTGACGGCTGGTTATTGGCAACTGTTGTTGGGAGTATACAGGAACTCGCTGGCTTGTTTTGGGAATCTAAACAAGTGATGACAACTTTGACAGTGACTAGGCAGGAGAAAATAGATTCTTGACAATGGCTGATATGTCCAAATAACACCTGTGTGGACAGGAAGAATACAGTCACGTGACCAATTAGAGGTTTGGCCAAAAACCATGATTGGAGATGGGGAGTTGATCGCAAACCTTGGATTGTAGAAGACGTGCTTCGGCACTGTGGTTCTGATGGAAAACGTCTACCGTGTGCGAATTGAGTTAATGTAATTTTACACGTGCCTGTCATGGCAAGAGTGGATGTAATTTGATCTAACTGCAGTGTGGCCTAAGGTAGAACCGATTATAATTAGTTCTAATTAATATAGGCTGTAGGCTTGTTAAAACTATAGTGTGATGATTAGCACTGTTAGTGGAAAACTAACTAGAGTAGGGAAGTGATACTTGGCTCTGTTAGTTGAAAATAGATTAGTGAAGTGTTGATAAGCTTTACTAGTTGAGAATTGAGTAATGAGGGATAATTTGGATCTTCCCGTAAGTGTCCCTGGTGGGCGGGGATCCGCATGCTGTTTGTTGATTTTGTTTTTTCTTGTCTTGGCCTGATGATAACATATGTGTTCAGTCATCTGTCCATGACAGAGTAGGTTCATTATATTTTCTGAGCGAGGCCGATGGCCCACGATCATCTAATAGAGATCAGTGACGGGGAGACTATCACCGGTTATATGATTTATGCTACAGGTTCCTCTGGTTGGAATGAAGAACCCGGAACAACTAAAAATCCGATCCCGGATAAAGTATGATGTGGAGAGATGGGCCAGCAACTTTCACAACGGAAGAAGTTAATAAACATTGCTCGGTGGAGCTTAATGGTATATGTATCCTACATGAGTGAATACCAATCGTTAACACACCTGAAGTGATGGATGTTCAGCCCACGTGGAACTAGATCAGTAGGAACTGATGTTCACATTAGATGAAACCAAACATTGAAGTGTAGTTGTTCCATGTACCAAGGAAATCAGAACTGTCAGACAATATCTAGTAAATAAAGCAAGCCATTTTAGTCTAGACTATGACTGTTTAAGAGTGAAAATATAGAACATTTCGCTAGAAGAAACCATCATGTTCATGAGACAGCGTTCCATGATTTTTCACTGATCAGAATTATGAGATCGTGGTTTCTCTAAAACTATTAGGAACCATTGTGTTAGGAACTATTATACGTTTTTTTCAAGGACTATATTTACATGGGATTCAGATCTCATGGTCATCAAAGTTCATGGAAGAGGACATGTCTGGAGAGAGGGATACGACTTCGGTGAGGTCTTGTGTACTGACTCGTATGATGTCGTGTAATCCTTGCCATGATGTGTACACTATGATCCTGAACTTTGAGGGCTGACACATACATTTATGTTATAATACACGACACACATTTTCTTCACATACACGTCTCATATACGTTACACTTTTCTTTTAATAAATTAATCTTTATTAATTTTTAGAAGCAAGAGTTGTTGAGTATGTTGCGTTGGAGAAGTATGAGAGGGGGCATAGTACGACAGTGAGAGAGTGACAGGAAAAGGTGTCCGTAGGCTGAGGGAGTGTGTTGGACGGAAGCTGGTGGATTCTCCAGAATATTGAGAGGGAAAAAAATATTATAATGTGGGTGTCGACTCTCCTCACTCCAGGGACGACACTTTAAAGGAGGACACGACACCGTGTTTGTTTATTTAATTGTTTTAAAGTGTGTTTATTTCACAAGTTAATATATTTACTTCTCTTTCTGTAGGGTATTTTGGTCAGACAATTGTATTTGATAATTCCACATTGAAATCACCATGTGCCACTGGTGCAAGGAGTGCAGTAGACTCATATCTTATTACTGGAACCATTGGAGATAATATTACAATGGCTTTGGATCAGAAATGGGAGACCATCGTGTACATTAATGTGAGGAGAACATCACAACAAAATGAGAAGGTAATTTTTAATCAGTTGAGATCATAACCAACACTTATCTAATACTTCTGGGTTTGTTAGTATGATTATGATGATTTCTGTTATAATGACCTATATTCAAACAGTAAATGGGGAGAGTTGATGCTCGATTTGATGGTGGTGTTAAACATAAGTTATGATTGAATGATGTATGAATGCAATGTCACAAACAGCCCGTCACAACACATACAGAAAACAGGCATATGCATCTCTTATCTCATCTCATCATGTTCGTCTTGTACCTTGCGGTGTCGAGGTGAAGTATAAACATCGTGAGAGTATCCGATTATGGGCATCATATATCGATATTCCAATGGACTCTGCTATTCCCTCCGTCCAACGTTTACGTGGTCGGCCTCTTCCTCTGTTTCCATCTGGTCTGTACATCATTCCTTGTTGTGGTATGCTATTGAATGGCAACCTACTTGCATGGCCAAACTATTTGACTTGATGCTTTCTAATAAAATCTAGTGCTGCTTTAATCCCCACTTTAGTCCTGATTTCTTCATTTCTGATCTTATCTCTTCTTGATACATTGAGTATTCTCTCCAGGAACCTCATTTCTGTTGTTGTGATTTTTATTTTCTTTTTTTCTGTCATTGTCCAGGTGTGGCATTGGTAGCATAGAGTTGGTATGAAGATTGTGTTGTAAAGTGCTTCCTTAGTAGTTATCGATACATGTTTGTTCTTTAGTATTGGTGCCATTTGTCCAATGAGTTGATTTGCCTTATTGCACCTATTTTCGATCTCGTCTTCTGATCTGCCATTTGATGATATTATACTTCCTAGGCACTTGAAACTCTTTACTTGTTTTAAGGAATGTTCGTTTAGATGAATTGTTGTTGTTTGTTCTTCTTTAGTTATAGTCATTACCTCTGTTTTGCTTGTGCTAATTTTCATGTCATGTTCCCTACACATTTCGTTTTGTCTATTCATGTGGTCTCGTAATTCAGCTTCAGATTATACTATTAGTTCTTGGTCGTTGTGACATGTTTGATTGAGTTGCCAGAGGACCTAGTTAGTAGTGTAAGATATATCTTGAATAGTAAATAACAAGATAAAGGATATGATTTAGCACGTTTTGTCTAGAGGTCACTCAAATGAGCTAATCATTCCCGCAATAGCCTTTTTTGGAGAACATTTTTCTTTGGCTCAAACCCCCACTGTGAGACCACTATGTATCTACACATAAATTTATAAAAGAAGTAACTAGTTCACCCAAGGCCAGAGAAGATCTGAACTATTAGCGCCTGTACAACTGAGGATCCCTCTCACTCATTATACTGTTGACAGTGTGCTGTTCGTCCGTCACATAGATCTACTCATATATATATTTTGTCATTTTGTGACCTATATCAGTTTGTCCCATTTCTTTGGGATTGTAGGACTTAATTATATGTAGACAAACAAACTTCAACAATAACTGTACATTACATCTGTTGGACAAGACATCTACATGACAGTTTCTTGACAAAAGTGGGACATACATTCACAAGGAATTGTGTACACCAGCCATTGTACAAGACTTACATCATAAGAGATACTTGACAACATCTTTACAAGACTTTTCACAATATGTATAACCAACCACAGCACTTAAGACAGTCACCAGAGACAACACTTGACAGCACTGTACAAGAAATTCACTGGGGACATGTACTTCAAACACTGATTCATTGAATACACAATTTATTGAGTTGATGGTGAGTCGAATGATGACCATTGTCTCATCTCCTGTCATGTCAACACTTCAATTATTGCATAGAAAATGCATAAAATATGTCACACATGCAGGTTGATAAACAAGATACAACACCTCCCCTTTTACTCCACCAACTAATAACTCTCATCCACCTCTCCTCTCTAATTACCACTACACCATTGACTTTTATCTCTTCTTCCACTGTTAATGAGGGAAAACCCAGGTAAGCCATAACCTGGGGCAAGCATAGGGACCTTCTGCTCCACTGGTCTGTTTAATCCTTTTAGCACCTATGATGGGTGTTGGACAGCTCAGGTTGCAGTTTTCCCCCATGATGATTTTCCAAGTCTGACTAATTATCCCCTGTCACAGTTTGAAGAAAAGCTACAGCCTTGTCTTTCACTGGTGAGTTGACTGTTTATGAAGTTGAGACTTTGGATGTTGTTCTCCTTTTCCTGTAGAGGAAGATCTAAGATACAAATATGTCCCAGTCTTCTTCCTTCTCCTCAGTCTATCTCACGTACTTTACATACAAGTCTTCATTCTGAAAACACTGTGTGAGCACCAGGCTGGAGATTAACTAAGATAAGTCCTAGCCTAACAATCCATTGTCCCAGTCATTTCACCAGACGTCCTGAATGAGGTTCACCACCATAGACTTGTTGTTTAGTTCTCAGATGACATTTGATTGACTCAAAGATCACTGTCCAGTTCACCACATTGGTAGTGCTTCAGATTGTGTTATTCTCCCATGTATGCATTCAGCTGTTAAAGAGCTGAGAGAAAATTCTTTTTTTGATTTTCCTGCCTTTTGATAGGGAGTCACTTCTGGATCTAGGACCTCTGTTTAGTTGTCCCAGATGATATGGATGGCCTCTCCACCATACTGTTCTCTGTCGATATATAAAATGGCACAACATCTCTTTACATATGTTAAAAGATAATGTTATTATACATCAACAGACACAGATTGGGGATGGGGAGGAAAAGGATGGGTGTGGTCCCAACACACCTCTCCTAGTTTGATGATGATGTGAATTTCACTGTGATGTACTGTGGTAATCACAAGACCATATGCTGAGACAGGGTAGCTTAACACAATTACAAGCATTTATGTGGTCTAAGTTCCACCATGTTTGAACCACAGTAGACCTGGGCACAAGGAGGACCAGACACAGTACAGCAATCATTGTGACATAGCAACATGGGACAGGCATTGTGAAGGGAAATGGAAAATAGGCATTTACAACTGCAATATGCATTATGTATTAACTAATGGCATTTACCCAATTAGCAGACCAGACATCCATTCCAATGGCTGTGATGTTGGTGCATGAATGTCCTATTCCATATACACTTACACAGCAATGCCTGACCTCACCCCTTTTTCACCAGACTTGTCTCACAGGTACATCATCATCATCATGTGCTCTTTCCCCACCGAGTAATTTTCATGTCTACTACAGTAGGTAACAGATGCTCAATTGCATACACAATTGTTCACATATGCACCAAGCACATATGTGGAAAACATGTTTAGTCCTGGTAATTTTGCATGAGCCATACATTATATTCAGCCGACTAAGACACAGGTTCACACACCTATGGTTCTCTTAGGAACTAGTTTATATGAACCATCCAACAGTAGAGGTAACAGTGTAATACTTCAAAGAGAAATTATAGTAATTCTCTTGAGCTTATAGCGACCAGGCATCACATGGACTTAGCAATTCTGGCGTGCCATCACCGTCCTGTTTACATATGGATATTTAAAGCATCTTTCTTTCTACTAATGTGAGAGGCTACTTATCAAAGCACCAGCTCATTCACTCCAACATTCTCAGCTTTTTACCAAGGAACTTGCACATGTTTACATCACTCATTCCCATTCAGCCTGCCATTTGTTAACTCGCACGAGAGCAAAGGTACAGTTGAATTAAGAATGAGTCATCCTAGGCATGAAGAATGCACAAGGGGTTTGGGTTTGCGAATCTGCATGAGTGTACTACATTCCTCAAGCATACGCAACCAGTCACAACAAGGGATTGATATGCATTTGGAGTATACAGCGTGAAAGACATGTCAAGGTTGAAGCCGCAGTATTCAGAATACTGGCGCACAGAAGTTAGGTTTTCCACTTTCACATTTTATTCATAAAATACTCTTATATTCTTCTCATTCGTTCACTAGGCACAACTACAACATTAAAGTATGTTTTAAAGTGGTACCTGTTGTCCAGAGAACAATATATTATTGAATCTTTAAGGGCATTGTTGGGTCATCACATCACACTAGGGACCGCTCCCGGTGAAATCCCCGCTCAACTAATTAGATTTTAAAATATGGCCCAGGAATAGCGTGGGCTCATTACTGATTAGCCAATGAAAACCAAGCGCATACCCCTGCCCTCCCCCAACTCGTTCTAGAACATACGATCTAATAATAGCCCTACTATTTGGGATGGTCCCCGTTAAGACTTAAAGTATCTTTATGAAATGTGTCGGACTGGGAATGGGGAATTCTGTTCCATCATGCTACAGTCGTCCGCAAATAAGAGTTCTCTAATAGTTAGATATGCAGATGGTTCTTCTTCTGTGTTCTCGTCATACGGTATTCTTTCTGTCTCTGTTTGGCTGGTTTCTGTACATATGTTGTCTATATATGTTATGAACAAGTGAGAGGACAGGACACAACCTTGTCGTACTCCAGATCTTATGGTGAAGGGTTCTGAGTGTCCTCCAGTTGCTCTCACTATGCATTCACTATTGTTGTATAAACTTCTACATAGGTTTGTTAGATGTGTACTCACTCCATATTGCTAAAGGATTTCCCATAGCTTAGTTAGTTAGTTAGTCGACAGATCATCCTCGTTGCACATAGAACCATTCAGTCCATAAGTGCTCGGTTCCCCTCCTCAGCAAATCCCGCAGCGTGTAGCAGCTAACGACGCCAGTTCTGTGTTGGTTTATCAATCTTCTTTGGCTTCCTGCGTAATGTTCTTGTTTGGCCACCTCTCTTTTAATTTGCTGCTCTCGCAGTCTGGCCATTGTTGTAGATTCACAGTCATCACTTGGTTCTCGCAAAAGGCTCACTTCTCGTAGAGCATTCAGAATGTCAGCCTGGTCCATGGCGCGTCCGCCCTCCACAGTAGCCTCACCTGCGAGCTTGTCAGCCCGCTCATTTCCTTGTACTCCCGCATGCCCTGGCACGAAGATGAAACTAATCTTTGCCAGCCGAGACCGCTTCAGAGGCAGCAACCATTCTCTTCGGATCGACCCCTCCTCTATCCTCTTGATCATGTTCATTGAGTCGCTAAGGAAACAAGCCCTAATGAATGTCTGTGTCTCGAGCCATGTTATTGCTTTACTTACTGCCATGACTTCCATGGTCAGGCTACTTGTGGTTTCAGTGAAAGCACCAGAGTCCTCCTTCACAATTCTCCCTCCGGCCCGAGCTGTAAAGGCCCATGAGCTTCTCACATGTCGGACGACCGACCCATCTGTGTAGATGACCGCGTCACCGTCTAGCGAATTCTCGAAAATCAACGCTTGTACTTCAGCCTCAACAGCAGCCGGATTTTCTTGTCTGCATTTTCTATCTAGCTGGTTGCAAACTGAAAAGGATGTGCAGAAGTCTGTTGGCACTTGCACATACACCTCGCCAGGTTCTAAGTCCTCAAGTGAACACACCTGTTGAAGAATGTCTTCGGCTTGACCCATCCACGACCGTCCTCTTTTTAACCTGCTGCCCTTCACCTTCATAATTTCACTATGCAGTGGATGTTGTGTGTTTGCGTTAATTCTGAGGTAGGCGCCCTGCATGCTGTATTTCTTGTACATCGCTTGTTTCTATCTACTCTATCGAATGCCCTTTCTTGGTCGACAAAGGCTAAGTAGAGTGTTTCATGGAATTCGATTGATTTTTCTATAAGTTGTCTAAGAGCAAAAATGGCATCTGTGCATCATTTGTTTTTTTCTAAATCCAAGTTGTATTTCGCTTTGCTGGGGTTCTAAAGTAGTTCGTAATCTTTTTTCAAGAATTTTGCAAAATATTTTCCCAGTATGACTCAACAGTGAAATGTTTCTGTATTGTGTGCAGTCTCTTTTGCTGCCTTTGTTTTTCCAAATTGGGATAATTATGGCGTTTCCCCAGTCTCGGGGTGTCTGTTGTTCTACTATGTAGCCAAGCTGTTCCTACTTCTCTTGCTGCTTTAATTAGTTCATTTGGTATTTCATCCTGTCCCGGTGATTTGGTCAATAGGGCTAATCTGATGGCTTCTATAATTTCTTCTTTTAGTATGTCTGGTTCCAGTTCTTCGGTGACAGCTGTGTAGGTGTGGTGAATTCCTGTGACATCTGATGGGATGTTGAGAAGTTGTTCGAAATACTGCTTCCATCTTATTAGCATTTGTTTTTGTTCACTTATTGGTTCTCCATAATCGCTGTTAATTATTTCAGTTGGGTCAAAGGGTTCTCATCAGTTTCGCATTGCACTTATCTTTTTGTAGAAGTTTCTAGTTGCCTCCTTGTAGTTTTTATTTAGGGTTTCTCCATATTCTTCCCAGTCTTTTTGTTTTTCCCTCTTTACTATTCTACTCACATGTCTTCTCGCTATTCTGTATTCTATGTAATCATATTCCTGTTTGCTCTTCAACCACTTTTTATATTTTTCCTTTTTATCTTTTACCGCTTTCTTTACTTCTGCGTTCCACCAACTTGTTATTTTCTTTATCCGTGTTTTGCGTTTTTTTGTTGTTCCACATGTTATTTTTGCAGTATTTAAAATGCTTGATTTGAACATCTCCCAATCTTCTTCCACAGTTTTTCTTTCTGTAGGTAATTTTACAAAGAGTTCAGTTAGTTCTTTCTCATAATTTTCCCTTACCGCCTCGTCTTTAAGGTTTTTCAAGTTTACTGATTCGCATGGCATGTATTTTCCTGCTCTTTGTTTTCTTCTTCTGATGGTTCTTATTGTGGCAACGACTACTTTATGATCTGTGTTTATACTGAAATTGGGCACTGCCTTTGCATCTAATATATGTCTCTCTCTGTTATTTCTTGTTAATATAAAATCAATTTGGCTTTTAGTATCTAGATCGTTCCATTTATACCAGGTGTATACTTGTGAATCTTTATGTTTATAGAATGTGTTTGTTATATAGAGGTCGTGTTGGCTGCAAAGCTCTATCAGTCTACTTCAGTTATCATTCCTTACATTATGCTGATCTCCAAATGCTCCCAGATGTTTTTCTATGCCCATTCTGTTATGTCCTAGTCTTGCATTAAAGTCTCCCATAACTATGATGTTGTCCTGCTTATGTATTTTATTTAACACGTCATATATGTCTTCGTAGAAGTCCTCGCATTCTTGCTCATTATTGTTTACATTACATAGTGCGTATATTTGTACATATGTTGTAATTGTTTGTTCTTTTATTCTCACTGTTATGATTCTTTCTTATATATATTGTATTTCTAGTGTTCCTCTTGCTAGCCGTGGTTCGATGACTATTCCCTCACCGTGTCTTGCCCTTTCTTGCTGTTCTACTCCAGAGTAAACAAACGTGTAACTGCGGTGGAGCTCCTTGCATCCTTTCCCATTTGTTCTGCTTGTCCGCTATTCCCATCAGTCCAATTTTCCTCTCTTCCATTGTTTCTATAAGCTCTTCTTCTTTACTATTGAAACCACAGACGTTCAGTATGCCTATTTTTTGAGTCGCTGATCTATTTCGTAATTCATTAACATTGCCGGGTCGATATCCGTTTGGGTCAGTCCGTTTATACTTCTTAGTATTTCTACGAGCAGTATAAAGATCCCATGCTGGCTTGCTAGGCCAGTCGCAGGTTTAGGACACTAATCTGACCAGAGGGAGTCCATCCCCTATGGCGAGCCATAGCCTCGTTAGCCCATGACCTCGCGGTCATGGATGACCGGTCTGCACCACGTGGAGGTGGGGGTTGACTTGTGTAGTCTGCGGGTTATCGGCAGGCTGCACATTTTCGCTCTTCACCCCTCCTGGGAGAGGCTAGCCGATCCTAACCCTGCTGGTTGCAGGGCCAGGAGCACTCCACACCTTGCAGATGCATAAAACTTGTTTAAAAAATCTAAGTAGTTTCAGAGCAGCGCTCATTTGAAACATTGGCAACAATGCGGACAGGGAGAGATCTTGTCTTTAACTGGTCCACCCACAAATACCAGTGACTCCTCTTGGTCATTCTGGTTCCCACTTTCTTTGGCTCATCATTTAGAGATCTGGAAGATCCAAATCCTATCTTTAGTTAATTTTACTTACATTTATCTAACATATAACACATGATTTATAAATCGTATGCTGAAAAGTACAATTAAGTGAAACTCCAGATATACTGGTCATTTCAGTTATAAACATAGAATCCAATACAATGTAGGATATTTAATAAATCAAGTAATTAAAGAACAGTTTGAGGACGCATTCACTAGTAAGTTCGTGACCCTGCAACAATTAGTAGGTGAAGCGAGCATGGATGATTGCTGACATAAGAATAAAATTATTTCTAGCAAATCATGCTTAGAAGTCGTTGGCAAAAGGGAATGAAAATAATAAGTATGGGTAATGTCGGAAACCCCTCGGCGTATTATGTGTCTCTTGAGTTCCAGTTTAATGTTACTTATCAGCAGATGGTGATCAGCATATACATATGCATCTACCAAGACTCTTACACGTTGTGGAGATGGTCTAAATTTCTTTGTGATACAGATATTCAAAACAATGTTTTCCCGTAGTGAATTTGAATAACGAAGACACAGTAGATTTCACGATTTATTGCATGTCATACTGCATCTCGTCATGCACATACTGCAGAAATAGCACAAAAATCTAAAGTGATTAGATAAATCCTTCATGCTGAAATATACACATATTCACATAATAATTTCAGTTGTCCACAACGGTAATTTTAAAATGAGTATTATTTCTTTCTGTTAGCACAAGACTGACTTCTGCCGATTAATTGCAATTGCTTCAGAGACCTACAACAAGCGACCATTTTGTTGTGTTAAATAACACGTGAAACGCATTGTCTCTATCAACCACATGACTGGTTTCCAAAATGTGCCGACCAATCGATAATGTAGGTGGTTTGTCGTGTATCGGCTTGGCCAGGTAACCAGCGTCTTTGCTTATTATTCTGACAATCCAATTGGGCATGTGTTCAACCACCATGATGTTTAGCTGTCTCTCTGTTCTGCCGATGAAGGTAGAATGGCATCTGATGTAAATTGATAAATGCGTACCGAAGCACAGGTTCTTTTACTGCTGGGCTGGAAAGGTGTGTTTCTGTACCTAATAGCTGGAGTTGCAGCATAGAATGCTTGGCAGCTGCTGTAATGAGTCGGTTCTGTATATGTGTTAGCATATCCTTTACATCTATCTGAGGGTAGCAGGATCATATTATTGTGCGACGACAGGTGTAATACTTTAAATTTTTAGGTGTCTCTTGTGATCGTCTAGGGCGCAGCTGTATTCTCTATTCTACAACAAGTTCATTTACATAATGTTTAACTTACAAATCTGGCTGGCCATCCTGGGCAGACGAGCACTTTGCTGTCAAAATACATGGACTATGATCCACTAGCACAACAGAAACCTTCTTTATTATCACAGCCTGTTGTAGAACATAATGGCAATCTTGCTGGTTGTATTAGACATGATGATTCGCCGTTTCTGAGACGACTAGATGAGTTTTCCAACCTCTCTCTACAATCCCCTCAGTCTGACTGCAGGCTAGATCTATCTTAGCCCTGACGTCACTTCCGTCCCGTCACGTGATATTTTTGACGTCATACTCGCTCGAGTAGTTTCCCTTGGCTGGGACTGTCGTTCTAAAGTTGAACTATCGTCACTTTATTACGACTATTCTATTATGCCACGCTTTCATAGTGATTGTTACACATGTAGAACATTACTCTTCTATACACTATTTTTGTCGACTGTCACTTGTACCTGTAACCTTTACTTCCCTACATGGCATTGTGCCCCCCTTTTCAAAATGGTGCAACCATTTTGACTGTCTATTCGGTCTGGTTGCCTATGACATGTAACAAAAATACTACTTCGTGGTCTTCTTGTCCTACTAGTGTTTTGGTTCTCTCATAGATATCTTTGCTTTTTGCATTCTAATAATAGGTTAGCATGATCTTCATCCAAACACATCACAAAATATGAGAAAAGAAAACTGTTATATATTTCGGACACGAACTTTCTAGTCCCTACCTGGACGACGTGTACCTCCATTCTCCTTTATATTTCAGAGTACTTGAGCGTGTAACAACACTCCCTGGGGTTAGGGGAACCTGCTATCACACTTTAACAACGGGATGTCTTTAGCCCTGGGACATAGGTGACCTTAGTCCACAAAACCCCTTAAGCCTTGGATCACTATCTCCGTCCCTCTCAACAAAGGGACGTTACCCTTTTCAAACCTCATCCTGAACTTATGACACAACTCTGGTATCTAGCTATGATAACAATATGGTATATTATACAAGATGAATGAGAATGATGATGACAACTCCAAGATAGGCCTCGCAGTATTTATGCGAGATAAGTTGTGGCAAGATTCGAGCAGCCTCACGAATGTGGTTTCATCACTGTCAGGAGCTCTAGTATCACACTATGTGGTAAGTCAGACACGCTCACCGAATATATCATGCCTCAGGCAAGATATCGGCTTCTCCCCTTGGAAGGATAGCTGGCGTGTCGAACCACTAGGACTTGAGGCCTCTGGTTGATGACGTCACTGCAGACTGAACCACACTAGGGTAAGCACACTTACTGTCTCTCGTGTGGCGATGAGACTAAGACACTTCTCTGGGCAAAGTCCGAAAGTATCTAGAGCACTGCTAGTCTAGCGAGAGGTGGATCTCTCACTCAATGGTATTGGTAGTCACAAATGTCCCTGCGACCAGCATCGGTCAGTAGACCAGTAGCGCGGGTATCGCGGCGCAGGTACATCTCTTGCTGAAGAGTGGCACTGTTGCTGTCAGGCAAACAATCTGGTATATCTGACGTGGAGTGGGTGGTGAGTTACCAGGTCCCCATACTGAGATTAAACTCTCGGCTGTAGATACCTCTTGCTGTGGTAGTGGGCTCACAGGCTGCTAACACCGGTACACGCTCTAGTCCGTAGCACTGGACTCGTCCCCCCAGATCTTCCCCCTGCTCTCATCAAGGTGGAACCTGTGGATGATAACACTCAGTGAGAGCAACATGAATCAGACTTACCAAAAGCGGATACAATTAGCTCCCGTGTACTCAGACAGGTGGACCCTCCCCATAAGGGCCTCACTCCATCATTGGCTGCTCGCAGAAGTTGAGGACAAATAGGCCTATGACCAAAGGGGCAGCTGTTCCTCAGTAGCCTCTTTCCCCAATGAACGGAGGGCGGGGCCAAGGTAGGTGTCTGAGAGCTTATCCTATGCTGAAAAACTGCTATTTAACATATATGGTTAGTGAGTTAGTGGTACTCATTGACAGAAGGGCCCTAAAGGAGGGCCTATGGCAGTACTCTCACCACCTTCCTGTTATACGCCAGATCTGATGTCGTACCGTGCCGTAGGTACAATCCCCTAAATCCAATCAAGTATACAGGGTGATCCCCCTGTAGCAGAATCCATACCCCGTTCCCCCTCCCTGGTCCCAGGTTGGGGCATTTAGAACGGTGTCCTGTTCAATATGAACAACTCTGTCGCAGCGGTCACTTTCCCCACTGTCCCCCTCTCAGGAAGCCACTATATATTAAGCTGGTCTTCCGTCGAGATAAATTACAAGACAGATGTGAGGAAAGCCAAGAAGAAAGCCAGTGGTCGCACCACCACGAAGTTGGACTCCAATACGACCTTGCAACTACATCGGAGGTTTCGGTCGACTGGTGCATTCGCTTCGTCGCACTCGCCCGAGTTCATCGATATATCACTCGATATATCCGAAGCGACTACTTAATCTACTTCCGGTAGCACTGCGGGTAACGGTTCGGCCACGCTGGCCATGCCGACGCTCGAGGTTATGAAGTTGGTCATGTGTGAACTCAAATTACAGGTCTCGCTTCCCTGAACCTGATTTTCCCAATCTACAGGGGCTGTAAATAAGCCGTGCGCTGCTACCCTACGAAATATCTTAGCCGTGCAATGCTAGTAAACACTTGTTTGCCACAGGCTTAAATTACAGTCGAAAAGCACCAGCCTACAAATGTTCACACGTGACCTCCTTCCTCGCGACGGTCAGTACACGCATCAGCGAAATCTCATAATTCCAATCACCGACACCGCACTAGTTAAGAAAAAAGGTTGTACATACCTTCACACACACAGCACGACAGTGGATATGAGAAGTGTTGTCACTACAACTGGACATAATGTCAAAGGTCTTCAACCCTCATCAAGACACGTTGTCCCGCCCTCTATCAAGTAGCACTGTGCCAAAATGTCGCCTGCCGTTCAGCAACCTTGGTTCCCAACTGAACCTTTGTCCCTGGACGATCGACTGTGGCTGCGTCAGACATGCCCAGTCCGTAGCGTCGGAACCCCAGTTCCGCTACCCAAGTTCGAGAATCGTCTTCAAGGGTGAGCAACGACTCTGGTCTGTCGTGTCAAATTACTTGTTCTTTCCCTTTGACCAGTAATTTTTTTTTCCTCGTTACCCGATGTCACCCGGGACATTTCGCCAGAGAGAAAAATCCCGAGGCGGACCGACTGAGTTATGTGACAGAGCGTAACATACTATGAAATTCAAATAACCCATGGACATCCTCATGCAGTTCCTCAATTATGCATATGCATGAGCATCTTTACCCCTCTACAAGGCATTACGTCCTCGGCGAAGGTACGTGTGTGTTTAGGGAGTACCATGCCTATCTCAATTAAGAATGTCATTTAGTATGTGGAATCTTCACATATAGTTTATGACCTTTTCTTCACGTTGTATTTGAAGTTTTTGTCAATGTAGGTTACCGTTTGACTTTCATGTGATCATATTCTTTGATTTCTGGGATAAGCTGCGAAAACATCTCTCTTTAGTCCTCTTCTTGTCGAATTGTAGCTTCTTGTATATTTCCTATAAGTATCTACATCAATTCTCTACTATGAGTTCTTCTTCTAATATTTCTTAATCCTATCTTCGTTGTTTTCTGTTTCTATACCAATGTCAATATGGATATACATACATATACATCAACAGTAAAATCATAAGTCCATGTTCAATATTGTATTGATTCTGTCACACATTATTTCTCTCGGTGTCACTCTGTCTATCTAGCATTCATGTTTAACTCTGCAATTAGTTGTGACCTTTGTCAATATCTCTTTATTGCTTTATGCTTAAGTGTGTTCATAGTCTCTTTCCTTCTTTCTCATTGTTTGAGTTCTCTTACCTCTTAAGTCTTATTGACTTGTATTTCCTTCTGCATTTCTCGAGTTTCATTTCTTCTCATTGGTGCTTCTTATGGAAGGTAGTGTTTCATGTACACTGTACTCTAGGTGAACCGTTTTGGTTTATTGTTCTGATGACTGAACCATTTGTATTGGGTTTTCTTCTTCCATGTATATTTTCTTCGCTGAAAGGTGTAATCTTTCTCTGCACAACATCTTCCTTTTAACATAATATGCTGAAATCATTTGTGTCGTATCTGTAGGTCTTAACAATCAACTGCAACATCTACTCAATATACACTATCTTACTTTCAAAACAGTATAATGAGGCATAGTATTTGAACGTCCTTTAAAAATCAAAATTCAATTCATCTTAACAGATACAAAATAAGTAATGTTTAATAGTTGAAGAATTTGTTTCAACACCATATTTGTGGTCCGTATGATGCTGTGTTGACCACATTATTATTATTAAACATAAATGTAATTGCCATATTCTTTCACTCATTCATTCCATTGTGATCCAGTGTTTGTGTTCTGCTGTTATTTTTAACATTTGTGCTTTGTTTGTGTATAATGGCTTAGACCATCAGGGTGGTATTTTGTGTCTCTGAACTTTGATCACTTTCAATCCTGAAACTTTCAACACTCTTATTTGTTTAAAATTAATATCGTCCTATATGATATCATTATTGTATTGTCAGATATTATTACCTCGCATACTGTGATACTCTGTGATGATAGATGAGTGGTGGTATTATGAATTTCATATTGTACCCTTTCATGTATGATGTAATGATCATCCCTTGATGACGTGATATTGCAAGATGATTGTTGATTGATCTTTCGATGAAATTCTTATCTGCTTCAATGTTATGGTGGTATTATGATGGATGATAGATGGCTTGATAAATATGATGTACGATGTAATTTTATTAATCAATGAAGATGTCGTAATTTAAATTTCCTGTGCCTGTTGGTGGTTCTGTCTGGTGTCATGGTTCAACAGCCCTGAAACTGCTTTAGTGTGGTGGGTCCTCTGATCATCAGTATGGTTCACTGGGTGTTTCGGCACTTTGACTATGTTTCACCAGCACATCTTTCTGGCTAATATCTCAGTTATGTTGCACTCACGTTCCCATTATCGTCATTCTCACAGTCTGGCATTTTATAATGGACAAATTATGTACATATCTGTAACAATTAAATTAATTAATTAAAGAAATCAAATTGTCAATTTGTTTCGATTTGCTAGAATTTTGTTCAATAATCCAGAGTTTTGAAATGATAATCGGAGCACTTTGTATCTCTAATTTTACAGTTATGCAGACAGATTATTACATTCTCACAGTCTGTAAGTATTGTCACCTATAGTCTGCTTAACAAGTCTGCTAAGTTATTGTCCTTTTCTGGGATATGACAGATGTCGCAGTCGTAGTCTTGTAGTAGAAGAGACCATCTGTGTATTCTTGAATACTTAGCCCTGACGTCACTTTCGTCCCGTCACGGGATGTTTTGGGGTCATACTCGCTCGAGTAGTTTCCTTTGGTTGGGACTGTCGTTCTAAAGTTGAACTATCGGCACTTTAATACACTATTCTATTATGCCACGCTTTCGAGGTGATTGTTTCGCATGTAGATTATTACTATTATACAGTCTATTTTTGTCTACTGTCACGTCTACCGTGTATCCTTTATTTCGGTACATGGCATTGTGCCCGCCCCCTTTATCCCCTGACGATCCCCCATAGTTGCCAAGTTCTTGTTTAGGCTCGTTGTAAAGAACGTGACACACTCATGACGAACATTATTAGTAGTTCTAGAAAACAACAGCCACCGTCAGCGTCCTCACAGTGTGATCATCATTTTATTATTTATATTACAACATCACTATCTCGCCCATTCTCCCATCATCCTCTCAGTCGATCGGAGGGTATCAGTATTATATTATTGTGCGACGACATGTACTTTATATTTCTAGATCTCTCTTGTGACCTTTACTTCGGTACATGGCAGTCCTTAACCTCCTACACCATGGAGACCGACGAAAGATAAGCTGGATAAATACCTTGAGTATAGCGACTGATGTTTCGTTGGGTTTTGGTCTCGGCTGTTATGAGTGGCGATTTATAAATGGAATGGAGTACCCATTCTGGTGTAAGGCATTCTTCCGAGTTTTAAATTCCGCTGTCAGTGTGTACTATGTGTATATATTTGTGGCCTTGTCAAACATGACCTGCACGTTTGTACTGGACGGGTGCGAAACTGTGGAAATTTAAGAACTGGCCAGTCCATGTTTCTTTGCCGTGCACCGATCTTTGAATTGTGACGTCTGTTCTACGTCTCATTAGAATATCTAGGAATGGCAACGCTTCTTTGTGTTCGTGTTCCATAGACTGAGAGATGTTATTATGCGTCTGGTTCAATATGACCTTGAGTGATGTTGCTTGTATCTCGTCTATGGTGATAATTAATATATCGTCCACATAACGACGGTAGAAGATACAGTTTTTAATGTCTGAGGATCTCTTTTCTTCTAAATGTTCCATGGAAATGTTCTAATAAAATAGGACCAAGAGGACTTCCCATGGCCACTACGTCAAATTAGCGGCATGACTTTGCTTAGAAAATTACATTGCATGTTGGCGGTACGTAGTAATAATAGCCTCTCCAAAATAGATGTCGGAATGCCTAGTTTTAGTTGTTTATATTTTATACATTCACCTATTATATTTACTGTCATCTAAAGGACAAAATGGTCGCCTGTTAAAGGTCGATGAAGCAATCACCATTAATCGACAGAAGACCGTATTGTGCACATTGAAAGACATGATAGTTAGTTGTGTTATTTAAGCCGTGAT
Source organism: Cepaea nemoralis (assembly GCA_014155875.1). NCBI lineage: Eukaryota > Metazoa > Mollusca > Gastropoda > Stylommatophora > Helicidae > Cepaea > Cepaea nemoralis. Next base: position 249,790 of record JACEFZ010025971.1, on the reverse strand, counting down.
TACCGTGATAGACAATTGAAATTACTTTGTGAATATGTGTTTATTTCAGCTTGAAGAATTCAGTATGTACCTGGCGAGATGCAGCAAAGTATGACAGGCAATAAATCGTGCAATCTATTGTTTGTGTCTTCGTTATTCAATTAAATATATGGTCAATTTTATTTTCTGTTGTGCGGTTAGGTGAAGCCCATGTTACTTTATGTATTCTTTAAAACCACTTTCATTACGATGTAATTACTCATCATTGGCACCTTTCCGTCTTGACAGACGATAGTTTGGTACATTTTGCTTCAAAAAGGCTTAATAACTACGATCCATGGCGGTGGCGAGTGTGGCTGGTAAGGCCAATTCTTGCTGCAAATGTTTGCCCACAGTAGGTGCATGTGAAAACATGGTCATTTCCACCATTTTGCACCATCTTACGTCTCTCACGCTCTGTGTGGGCTTTATCTGCAATAATTTTCTCCTTTGTCTTTATTCCATTTCTGATAGTTGCCCTCCATGCAACACGTTCAGCGGCGACGTGCTCCCAATGTGCATTATCAATGCCTGTATCAATCATGTCCCGCTTACACACATCTTTGTATCGTAGTAGAGGCCGACCGTGATATCTCCTACCCATCTGTAATTCACCAAAAAAGATGTCCTTTGGTATTCTACCATCATCCATCCTCCTAACGTGTCCTATCCATCTAAGTCTACGAAGACTGAGCATGGAATACACCGTCACACAACCTGATCTTTCCAATACTTCAGTATTTGTGATTTTGTCTTGCCACTTAATACCAAGTATTCTTCGCAGACACCGCATATGAAAGCTGTTTAAACGTTTCTCTTGGCGTGAGTAAGTTGTCCAGGTTTCACTGCCATAAAGAAGAGTACTAAGGACACAGGCTTGGTAGACGAGGACTTTTGTTTTGGCAGTAAGCTTCCTGTTCTCCCAGACTCTTTTTGCTAACATGTTCATTGTTGTTGCTGCCTTGCCAATCCTGATGTTGATTTCCTGATCGAGGGATAATTTGCTATTTACCTCTGATCCTAGATATGTAAAATGGTCTACTATCTCCAGTTCGGCGTCGTCAATAAAGATTGATGGTACACCATGTGCACCTTGTGACATAATCTGTGTCTTCTTTTTGTTAATTGTTAAACCAAATTCAGAACAAGCATTGGAGAATGCAGATAGTAGATGTTGTAATTCTTCCTCAGAGTGGGTCGTAATCGCAGCATCATCCGCAAAAAGCAACTCTCTGATTAGTACCCTGCTAATTTTGGTCTTGGCCTTCAATCTCTGAGCATTATAGAGGCCACCATCTGAGCGTGAGTGAATGTATATACCGTCATCCTGATCACGAAAGGCATATTTCAGTAGAAGTGAAAAGTATATCCCAAAGAGTGTGGGGTATAGTACACAACCTTGCTTAACTCCACTCTTGATTTCAAACTCTTCTGAAGTTGAGCCATCAAACTTGATTATACCCTTCATGCCTGTGTGGAACGATTCCACAATGGACAGAAGAGTTGGTGGGCAGCCAATCTTCTTTAGTGCTTTGAACAGACCCTCACGACTGACCAAATCGAATGCCTTTGTGAGGTCGATGAAGGCAATAAACAGTGGCTGATTTTGTTCCCGGCATTTTTCTTGCATCTGTCGCAATGAGAATATCATATCAATGGTAGACCGGTTCTGACGGAAGCCGCACTGTGATTCGGGGTAGACTTGATCTCCCAGGACTTGAAGTCTGTGCAGGACAATTCTGGCAAATACTTTCCCAACAATACACAGAAGTGAGATACCCCTATAGTTGTTACAGTCGCTCCGATCTCCCTTGTTCTTGTACAGCGTTATGATGTTTGAATCTTTGAAATCCTGTGGGACTTGTCCTTCTCGCCAGCATAGCTCTATTAGCTGGTGGATCTGTAGAGCGAGTGTGTCTTGCCCACTCCTGATTACCTCTATTGGAATCCCATCCTTACCTGGAGCCTTGCCAGATGCAAGCTCATTTATAGCACACTTAACTTCTGTTATAGTGGGAAGTGTGTCCAGGTGGTCAAGAGTTGGCAGGGCCTCTATGGCGTTGAGGGCATCATCCGCTAGCTTGGTCTCACTTGAGTAAAGCTCTAAATAGTGCTCGACCCATCTATCCATCTGCTGTTTCTTATCAGTGATGATTTCTCCAGTCAAGGTTTTCAGCGGTGCACTTCTTTTGATCATTGGACCACAGGCTTTCTTTATCCCTTCATACATGCTTCTGATGTTTCCCTTATCACTTGCGATTTGAATGGACTCACATAACTTGATCCAATAGTCATTCGCACACTGCCTGGCAGCCTTTTGTACATCCTTCCTCGCTTGCTTCAGCTCACTCAGAGTGTTACGCGTTGGTCTTTCCTTGTTTCTTAAGAGAGCTATCTTCTTTTTATCAATCAAGGGCTGCAGTATCTGGCTGTTTGCCGCAAACCAGTCCTGCCTCTTATGATCCACAGTGCCGTAAACCCCTACCGCTGTTTTATAAATAGTTTCCTTAAGTTTACTCCATTTATCATTTACTATACAATTTTCTGATGTATCATTGAAAGCGTCTTCAAGTTGCTGTTGAAATTCAAAGCACTTTCCAGGATCGTGAGTGTTAGTAATAATAATCCTGGGGCTAGACTTGTGTTTAGCTGTGTAGATTCTCTTTGGTCTCAGTCTAACCCTTGCAACAACCAAAGAATGATCTGTATCACAGTCAGCACTGTGGTAACTTCTAGTAAATGATGTATGGTTCAGATGTTGTCTCCGTGTGATAATGAAGTCCAGCTGATGCCAATGGCTGGATCTTGGATGTTTCCATGTGACCTTATGCATCTCTTTTGTTTTAAAAAAGGAGTTTGTAATACATAGGTCATTTCTAGTGCAATGCTCCAGCAGCCTTTGCCCATTATCATTCATGCGACCGATGTTGTATTTTCCAAGGCACACTGGCCATGAACTCGAGTCCTTGCCCACACGAGCATTGAAATCACCGAGCATATAAATGTAGTCGGATTTTGGAACTGCCTTGATCGCAGAGTCTAGCTGCTCATAGAACGTATCCTTCACATCATCAGAGGAAGCGAGTGTCGGTGCATATGCAGTGAGAATGGTGGCAAATCCACAAGAGGTTGCCAAGCGCAGTGATAATAATCTTTCATTACCTCCAGCTGGGATATCAATCATTCCCAGTAGCGAATTCTTCACTGCAAAGCCCACACCATGTTGCCTTTTTTCTGCCTGCCCTCTTCCCTTCCAAAAAAAGGTGTAATTGTTTTCCCTGAGTGACCCTTCCTCAGCGAGGCGAGTCTCCTGCAGGCCAGCAATATCAATGTTAAGACGATTGAGTTCAGCATCAATCACAGCCGTTTTTCTCACATCGTCAATATTTGTCAAGTCAGTGGAAAATCCTGGACACATGGTTCTCACGTTCCAGGTTGCAAGCCGTAGCTTGAGGTTTCTATTCTTTTTATTAGTACCTGGTGCATTGGTTTTACAGCCTGCGATTCAGATTTTGTCCTAGCCCCAAGCACCCATTGAAGCAGGCAGGCTGTGGCGGATCAGCACCCAATTGGCTGGGGGCTGCCCAGCTTGAGGCGGGCGGTAGCTGATCAGTGACACCTGTAGGTGTCTCCCACCGTCAGAGGCAACGCGTGGCGCCCCATGTCTACGCCAACTGACAAGGACTTATAACCCGTAACAGTTGCCTCTCGCTTTGATTCCGAGACCGGTTAAGACCAGGGATGGAGTTATTGCCTCTCCATAGCACAAAGCCTGGGCTAAAATAAAGAAACCATGTGTTGCCCATGCAGCATGATCCCTCTCTCGGCCTGCCTAGTTCACTCCAGAGGAAAGTTGACACCTATACATCTGGAACAAGACAAGCTGCAGAAGCTGCCGGATCAGCAAAGCAATGCTCTAACTGTCCGCCTGTCGGAGCTTCGATCCTAGACCAGCTGCCAACCAAGACTTAGGGCCTGGTCTGCCCTGCCATGACTTGTTTTGTCTTTGGGTTGCATTTCCTCGCACCAGGATAAGGCTAGTACCCTCCCATTTGCGCTCTTCCGCCCGAAGCCGTTGGCACAATGTGGGGTGTCGGGTTTGGTAAGCGCCGCCCAACATTCGGCGCTGACAGAAAGCAGGTAGTGCCGTCTACTGTCATACGGTAGCTCAGTCATATCTGACTAAGACCTGACTCTTATTACGATGTAATTAACGTTTATCAAATATCTCATTTTTCATTGATTGTCCTTCATTGTTCTTGCACTAACTGTGTAGCCAGATTTATGTTACTGCATTACATTTGTGTTCTATTTCTCTAACTTTTCTTGTATATCCAACGTCCATTTGTTTACTTGTTCTTGTAATATCCATCAATTGCAGATTGTCTTCTGTCATCCATTTCTTCTTCACATTCTTCTTTATGTCTAGTATTATTTACATTGCTGTTTGTCGTATTGTTGTATCATTACGGATTCAAAGAGTATGCTTAGTAAGGTGGAGAAAGGAATGTTTCGTGTGGAATGGCTCTCGTCGCTTCAGAAGTCACAGATCGTGAGAATTGTATGGATATTTTGCCCTGGCCACGCGGGGGTACGGGGAAATGAAAAGGCTGATAGGCTAGCAGGGAAGGCACCTCTTGGTGGTAGTTTGCCTATGGACAAGGGGCAGGGGTTCTGGAAGATTATCAAAACTGAGACTGAAGACCAGTAGAACTTTTAATCAGATAGCGATGGGAACAATTAGTAATATGACTCTTCGCTGGCTGTCGAACGAGGGGACGGAGCACGTATGGGAATGTCCTGAGTGCAGTGATGTCGGTTCTTAACTCAACTCAATTCAACTCAACTTGTCGTATTGACTCCTTTTGCATTTGCCATATTTCTTCTATACTGCTTATTTTTTCTTATTGCGTTATGACTATTTTGAAGAGTACTGGCATACTCATCACTGACTTCCTGAATTTTATTCTAGTATTGCTAAATCTAGTGTGATATTTTGTAGAGCCCTCCAGTTGTAGAAAATTAAAAAAAAAAAACGTTCCACCAGTTCAACAAGCCTCTGTGACGTTGGTTATATTTGTGGTGGTTCATGGTTCGGGATGAGTTTTTCTAGTTTTATGCGCCAGTGTTAACTGGCCTTTCGATTTTTGAACGTTTATGCCTGTGACGTAAGATGAGGAATTGACCGGCGGGTTCTTCATTGTGTCCGTCTCCTCTGGCGGTTACTTTTGTCAGCGTTTGCGTCTGGTTCGTTGGTTTTGATATGACGCAGTCCTCATAAGGGCACTTTGTTTGATTGTTAGTTAGCTTTCCTCTTGCTCTGTGCAGTTCCCATCTACTAAATAGAGTGCAAACTTTGCGTCAGCTTTTTCGATTCTTTGCTGGCCCTCTTTGAGCTCTTTACTCTGACGAGTGTCTTTTCATGTAAAATTGTTTGCACCATATGTAGAAGTCACTGTCGGAATCCTACTCTTGGTTTTCTTCAGACATCTGGCAGGACATTGATTTCTTGAGTTTCTTGGACATCGTGGTTGGGCTGCTGGCTTTAGTTTGCGGTTTCTGATTGGCCTGTGGTTTGGCTTCGGCTTTTGTGTCCTGGCGGTCCTACTCGTGGCTTCTGCTGGTTTGTGTTTAGTTAGCTCCCTTTCAGTTTTAAGCAGTTCTCGCTCTATTTTGATGGTTTGTAGAATTTCTTCATTCTTCTTTTTCGTCTGCACCATACGCTCCATCTATTGCTGGATGCTGTGCTTGATTTCCTTCATGTCAGCCAGTAGTTTTTCGTTGTCGCTGGTTGGTGTCAGTAGTGCATTGACCTGCTTCTTCAGCTCGTCAATCTGCCCTTGGAACTGAGCTTTTTCAGCCTGTGAAATGCCAGTGGCTATCTCGCACCTCTCCGTGATTCCTTGAATGAAGTGTTTGTGATTATGGCGGTCTTTGGGACGTCTCTGTGCCTTTGGAGGTACGGAGAGTTCAGGTATCTAGCTCCGTGCTTGCCATAGCAGTTGGTGCATTTTCTCTTCTTGTTATGCTTTCGGAAGTCCATATCCTGTTTGGCCAGTGGACATTCCATGAAAGCATGGTCTTCGGCGCAGTATCAGCAGATCTCTGTTTTGCTGCGGGACATTGTTCTCTTGTGGCCGGCTCTCTGGTATTTTGAGAATTTATTGATTCTTTGAATGAATCTTTCAGGCTGTAGTACTTTCTTGTTTATCGACACCTATCTTGGCATCTCGCTGCCCTCTGTGGTCACCACCGCTAAAGTTGTAGGAATTATGGTGTAGGTCAGAAGCCTCTCCGCCTTTAAGATTCGGATGTGGCCATTTTCCTGTTGTAGCTGCTTCACTATCTGGCCATATGTCAGCTCCACTTGGATACGCGTGAAAACCCATCTGATCGTCTGTAAGTTGGTGTTTCCGACTCTGGAGTCTCCCTCCTCACTTTTCTTCTCAATAGTCTTAGATCTTGTCTGTGGTGTGTTGTCGTTGCCCTTCCTCGTGGTAGCTTCATTTGAAGTTACATGAAATTCTGGTTCTTTGCTGCAGCTGGCAGTCAGGTTCTCTCCTCTCGTCTTCTTTAAGGTCTAGGCGGCCTACACGCTGCTCATCTTATATGTCGGTTGTCTTCTGGTGTTAGTCTTGCAAAGTGCTATTTTCTCCCCCGTATCAGGTTTCTTGAACAGTTTGAGTGACATGCTCTCGACAGCGCTCCGCGTGAGCCCTCTTTAATTTCTGCACTTGTATACTTAATTGTCCAATTACTAGTGCATGGTCACTTTAGCAATTTTCTCCTGGAATTTTTTTTAATGGCAGTAAGCTGTTTTAACATCTATTGCTTGTTAGTACACAGTACTTTTCTGTATGCGCAGTGTTTCCTGGACTTTTCCATATCCAAAAGCATCTAGGATATTGCTAATATATGGTGTTTCTGAACTGATATTAGATGATGGCAGGTGTGAGACAGAAATAAGAATGAAATAACATGGTAAATGAATTTTCAGCAATAAGTATCAGCTATTCACATTAAATACTTCTAAATTACGAGTAAAAACTGTGATCAAGATTTAATTTATTCTGCATGATTGTATCGTACAGAAACATGGACAATAAATAACCAGTCTGAGGGCAGAATTTAATATTTTCAAATGTGTTTATACAGAGACTGTGTCTTCTGGTAGACTGCCCCAGTCTTCAGCACTTTATTTGCTAGAGCACAGACTGGAGTGTTGCTCTATAAAGTAAACCATGGTTTATGAGTGGATTGAAGGGTGCAGAGCAATACAATATGCCAGTGGGTTCTGCACACTGCTTCTCTGGGGCTTTACCTGTTCTGGGAATGTCTGCCACTTTGGTTCAGGCCAAGCAAAGTTATTAATCGCTTCCATCTTGTTTACCTGGTGGTTAACCAGCATCCACAGTCACTACCTTCATGAAGCACTCGTCTTACATGTCACTGAGCTAGGCTTGTATACCACTAAGTGATTATTTGTGTATGGTATCTTCACATTTGTTGACATCAGCCCATTTTTATTTCAGATTTGTGAATTATATATGGATAATCAGACATGCACGCCATCAAGCGCGACAGCCATCAAATGTGAGTGTTTTTATAGCACATATACAGATCAAGCTCGCTTTACAGTAAATCACACAGTACAAGCAAATGACAGTAATGTAATAGTTTATGGGCAATGGAATAACTCAAATGGAACCTCCATATATTCAAACACGAATTACACTATTCCAGAAATTTACGGTATGTGAACATGTAACAGTGTTGTTTTTACTTTAGCTGTTTTATACATGTTGTTTCTTCTCTCTCGTTTGTAAATATTCCCCCAAACACACCAATTGCTTTTTCATTTCTTTATCTAGTCTATTGCAGTAGTTCCCAACGCTTTTCAAGCAGAGGGCTTTATCTACTATTCGTTAAGCGGCCGACAATGTAATAAAATTATAAAAGTCTTTCTTAACTTAAATTTTAAATCAGTTTCGAAAATCGTTATTAATGTAATTAATTTACAATTGTAACTGTTCTTCATAACCAGTTACTTAAGTTAAGATGCCAGTTTATCAATGTCTGGGTACAAATCTGTCGTGCCCAAATTCATAAGCGCAGCTAAACTACTGTCGGTGAGTCTGAAGCGTTGCTTATGTTTTATAGCGGTCATTGTGGAAAATGACTGCTCGAGGCCTCGCGTGCCACTTTCTGATAACCTCGCGTGCCACCAGCTGGCGGGCCAAAAGTGGCCCGCGGGCCGTGGTTTTGAAACCTCTGATCTAGTGCATCGCAATTCTTGTTTATGTATGTTACTTGTTGAAAAATATGTACTAAAATATGTATGATTGTTCCACAAAATTCTACTCCGAATCACAGTGTGGCTTTCGACAGATGGCTGGTCTACCATTGATAGGATATTCTCATTGCGACAAATGCAAGAAAAATGCCGTGAACAGAATCAACCACTGTTTATTGCCTTCATCGACCTCACAAAGGCATTTGATTTGGTCAGTCGTGAGGGTCTGTTCAAGACACTAAAGAAGATTAGCTGCCCACCAACTCTTCTGTCCATTGTGGAATCATTCCATACAGGCATTAAGGGTGTAATCAAGTTTGATGGTGCAACTTCTGAAGAGTTTGAAATCAAGAGTGGAGTTAAGCAAGGTTGTGTACTAGCTCCCACCCTCTTTGGAATATACTTTTCACTTCTTCTGAAATATGCCTTTCGTGATCAGGATGGTGGTATATACATTCACTCACGCTCAGATGGCGGCCTCTACAATGCTCAGAGATTGAAGGCCAAGACCAGAATTAGGAGGGTACTGATCAGAGAGTTGCTTTTTGCAGACGATGCTGCAGTTACGACCCACTCTGAGGAAGAATTACAATGTCTACTATCTGCATTCTCCTAATGCTTGTTCTGAATTTGGTTTAACAATTAGCAAAAAGAAGACACAGATTATGTCACAAGGTGCACATGGGGTACCATCAATCTTTATTGACGACGCCGAACTAGAGATGGTAGACCATTTTACATATCTAGGATCAGTGGTAAATAACAAATTATCCCTAGATCAGGAAATCAACATCCGGATTGGTAAGGCAGCAACAACAATGAACAGGTTAAGAAAAAGAGTCTGGGAGAACAGGAAGCTTACTGCCAAAACAAAAGTCCTTGTCTATCAAGCCTGTGTCCTTAGTACTCTTCTTTATGGCAGTGAAACCTGGACAACTTACTCACACCAAGAGAAACGTTTAAACAGCTTTCATATGCGGTGTCTGCGAAGAATTCTTGGTATTAAGTGGCAAGACAAAATCACAAATACTGAAGTATTGGAAAGATCAGGTTGTGTGACGGTTTATTCCATGCTCAGTCTTCGTAGACTTAGATGGATAGGACATCTTAGGAGGATGGATGATGGTAGAATACCAAAGGACATCTTTTTTGGTGAATTACAGATAGGTAAGAGATCTCAGGGTTGGCCTCTACTACGATACAAAGATTGTGTAAGCGGGACATGAATGATACGGGCATTGATAATGCACATTGGGAGCAAGTCGCCGCTGAACGTGTTGCATGGAGGGCAAACATCAGAAATGGAATAAAGACAAAGGAGAAAATTATTGCAGATAAGTAACACACCGAGCGTGTGAGACGTAAGATGGTGCATGATGGTGGAAATGACCACGTGTTCACATGCACCCACAGTGAACGGACATTTACAGCGCGAATTGGCCATATCAGTCACATTCACTACCGCCATGGGTAAAAGTTATGCCTTTCTAAAGCACAAACTATAGTCTGTCAAGACGGCAAGGTGAGTAGTAACCTAGGAGGTATTTGATTATTATTTATGGATTCAGATCCGTCTGATGACGTAATTTTTTACTATATAAAAAGTCATGATCCATCGCGATGACGTCAAAAAGCGGATCAATTTCGGGCCTCATTTTAAAAAAATTGGCGGGTATTTTCTTGTGTCCTTCCGGTATTTCCTGTTGACTACTTCCGGTTGACTTCCGGTCCATGGGTGCTCCCTACCCAGGTGCCACACACCCGCCCGGTGGGCTTCACGCTGGTCCGCCCCACACCGTGCCGACGTCCGGTCCGGTTCGCGATGGAACGCGCCGAATCGAGCCAACGTCTTGTCCTCGCCGGTCCGCCCCACACCACACCACACCGCCCCAATCCGCCCCGGTTCGCCCCACACTGTCCCACGCTACCCAGGTCCGCCCCACGTCACAGCTCGCGTGGATATAGAACCCCTCGATGAGGAGACCGAAGTCAATATGACAGATAGGAAAAATGATTTATTCCATCACTCGAGATACCTCGAGTATCCAGAGTTGGATGCATGAATAAAATTTCCACGGCTCAGCATGATAGTTTCGGCAGGTGTCCATAGTGTGTCCTATGCTTCATCTCTAAGCGAGTGGTGAAAATCTGGTTTAAAAATATGCTAGACAGGCATACATCAACACTAATTTGTTAATACTAATCACGTATTAAATGTCTATATTTCTTGTATAGCGCTTTTAGAATATTAATCTGTAAATATAAATATAAATTTCAAGTAATATAAGTCATAACCTGCTAAAACAATCATGGAAATACGATAAAAAACAACCCACATAATTTCCCCCTTTTCCAAACAAAATAAAAGTAACCAGGGGAAGCGAGTCGTGTCTCTTGACCCAACCAGAAGTAATTGTCTCCCTTCATTGCATTGTAGCAAATGCTACTTCCGACAGGTCAGCTAAAGTTCAACTATGTGAAATTATTGTCGAGGGATGAAAGTAGATAGTAAAACTCGATTTGCTGTTGGGGATTCTTAAAATATACCAAGAGGCCCTGTTTCTGTCATTGTTTCCTTATTTTCTCTTTCTCTCTTTTCTGTCTGTCATTATGTCTTTATTTATATCTTTACTTCTCTATATCACTTCTCTCTCTCTCTCTCTCTCTCTCTCTCTCTCTCTCTCTCTCTCTCTCTCTCTCTCTCTCTCTCTCTCTCTAGGTGGGCTGCTCACATCCCTCAGTAACTTTAGAACCGCTATGCCCGACCTTGACAAGATATCTATCTGACCTGATCGTGACCGGTCAACCCATGAATCACCGCTGAAAACGTGTCTGAACATGCTATGTCAACATTTTACAGCCTGGTATAGCAATGTCAGCAGTTTAGGAACTATAGAAGAAAATTATAGGCCGGTTTAAAATGGTTATGGCTATAGCTATACTGTATCACGTGACTTGCCGCTATAAAAAAAAGCCAAACGCAACGGCTAAGGTCTCATTCTATTGCTGCATCACACAAGAGAACGAAGCGAAGTACGCACAATGCGATCGAGAGACAGAAAAGAAGCGGTGAGTATCATTATAATTATTCCTTTGTCGCATCCAACATGTGCCACCCGGCTCACTCGATCACCAGAGACGTGGATCAATCTGTCGTATGCCACGTGGCCAAATCATCCACCCAACTTCCTCTTTGCCTTACTCACTGGTTCAACCTACATACAGCTATATTAATTTTTTTTTTAAATAAATAAATTTATATTTAAAACCTTCGAACCAACTAAAATATATAAACGCCTTCGTAAATCTATTTTCTCGAGAATCGCTATGTTCTGTACCAAACATTCCTTTCACAGCCCCGGTTGACCAGCTCTGATGTTAATTATAGATAAACACACAACCCGTATCCTTTCTCCCGGTAATTTACTACCAAGCAGCCCTCTTCAACCGTTCTAATCTCAGGTAACTATCAAACCTGGACAGCACGAGGTCGCCCCCTGACCGCTAATCAGATTATAGCGCTGCGATCAAGCGAGGAATGTAATTAGATCGGTCAACCAAGGGACTGAAGCGTGGTTTTAAATATGGTATATGTTTAACGGCCAGAAGAAATAAAAATTATACACAACTTAGTGTAGTTTTTTGTTGTAAATGGTTTCTTCTGCTTGAAATTAAAAAAAACAAAAACTAAATAAAACTATTCGACCAAAACTACGCTGGTAAACTCTCCCTCCAAACAGAGTATATACAACACATATTACCGAAGAGCATCGAAGAACATCATCGTGTGTCCTGTCGCAAGGCGGGCTTCTGACCGTTATCTTCTGTGTACCGACCCGATATGCTAGTTTGTATCTGAACTATGACACGTGGCGCAGTCAAGCAGACGTAGCATCATCATTTTATGCTATCAACAGCATCATCATGTGCCATATTGGTAAGCGTGGACGGTCATAGCTCTTCTAATACATACCGCCTCATTCCTAACGCATAGCATTTACAGGTCGGTAAAGCGTCAATACATTTACACGATATCGCAGTCAACCCCAACAATCTTTATGTGTTTGTAAATTCTTCACAAGATTTCCAATGCTTTCTTAATGATCGGTATTCGTGACATAAAAGCAAGACGACCCGCTGCCAAAACGGTCACCGCTGTGCAGTACATTACCTCAGTAATCATCATCATCATCATCATCATCATCATCATCATCATCATCATCATCATCATCATCATCATCATCATCATCATCATCATCATCCTTATGATTAGCATCATCATGATTGGCATCATCATGATTACCATCATCATCATCATCATCATCATCATCATCATCATCATCATCATCATCATCATCATCATCATCATCAACATTATCATCGTCATCATCATGAATACCAGCATCATCATCAACATCTTCATCATCATCATCTTCAACATCATCTTCTTCAGCTTCCACTTGTGATGTGAAGCATAGAAATATACCTACTCCCTGTCCCTGTTGCCATTAAATGTGTGCGAGTTGTGTGTGTGTGTGTGTGTGAGAGAGAGAGAGAGAGAGAGAGAGAGAGAGATAGCGTCGGAGCGTGATGGGTGATAGTGGCATTCCAGGTGATCTTTGTTGGTATATAGTGCATTGTGTGTGTGCTGTCTCTGGTCACTAAAGCTAGTCTGATCTTCCACGTGGGTTTTCTAGAGAGAGAGAGAGAGAGAGAGAGAGAGAGAGAGAGAGAGAGAGAGAGAGAGAAAGAGAGAGCGTCGGGGCGTGGTGGGGGGTAGTGGCATTCCAGGTGAACTTTGTTGGTGGATAGTGCATTGTGTGTATGCTGTCTCTGGTCACTAAAGCTAGTCTGATCTTCCACGTGGGTTTCTAGAAAGAGCGAGAGAGATAGACAGAGAGAGAGAGAGAGAGAGAATGAGAGAGAGCGTTGGAACGGCAATGGTAATGGTATTCCAGGTGATCTTTGTTGGTAGTGCATTCTGTGTGTGCTGTCTCTGGTCACTAAAGCTAGTCTGATCTGCCACGTGGGTTTCTAGAGAGAGAGAGAGAGAGAGAGAGAGAGAGAGAGAGAGAGAGAGAGAGAGAGAGAGCGTGTTAGGTGGTAATGGCATTCCATGTGATCTTTGTTAGATGACGATAGTGCATTCTATGTGTTTTATCTCTGGTAACTAAAACTAGTTTTTTTCGTTCTTGTACAGAGTCGAACCAGTCAGTCATTTAGACGTGGACTACACCGAAATCTCCACGCACAAAAAGGTATACCCTCTGCCAAATGTAACATCTACTGTGTATATGTTTATCTGGGTTAACTGTGTACTCGTCAGAAATAATATGAGCTAACTGTATGGATCTCTGTGCACACATTCTGAGTGAAAATAGGCTGTGGTGATTGCCTCCCTTACTATCTTGCTATATAACTGTATCCTTGTCGTGTGGTTAAGTCCCATGCTTTGTGTATAGCAGGCATCACAATGTGTCATATTCTGTGTAATTTACAATGTATGTGGTATATGGCTCCTATTATTCCTTCTGCAGATTCACACGTTCTACAACAAACAAAACAGGTTGACGATTAAGAGATGCTTAAAACGAAATGTCAACCATACGAGGTATGTACGCTGTCGTTTCTCACTGTTCTGTGTTATGGGTCATAAGTAGTATAACAGGCGCTAACTAACTCAGAAATTAGGTGCCACTCCCTAAAGGTCGTTAGTTAGTTAGTTAGTTAGTCGACAGATCATCCTCGTTGCACATCGAACCATTCAGTCCATAAGTGCTCGGATCCCCTCCTCAGCAAATCCCGCAGCGTGTAGCGGCTAACGACGCCAGTTCTGTGCTGGTTTATCAATCTTCTTTGGCTTCCTGCGTAGTGTTCTTGTTTGGCCACCCCTCTTTTAATTTGCTGCTCTAGCAGTCTGGCCATTGTTGTAGATTCACAGTCATCACTTGGTTCTCGCAAAAGTCTCACATCACGAAGAGCATTCAGAATGTCAGCCTGGTCCATGGCGCGTCCGCCCTTAACAGTAGCCTCACCTGCGAGCTTGTCTGCCCGCTCATTTCCTTGTACTCCCGCATGACCTGGCACGAAGATGAAACTAATCTTTGCCAGCCGAGACCGCTTCAGAGGCAGCAACCATTCTCTTCGGATCGACCCCTCCTCTATCCTCTTGATCATGTTCATTGAGTCGCTAAGGAAACAAGCCCTGGTGAATGTCTGTGTCTCGAGCCATGTTATTGCTTTACTTACTGCCATGACTTCCATGGTCAGGCTACTTGTGGTTTCAGTGAAAGCACCAGAGTCCTCCTTCACAATTCTCCCTCCGGCCCGATATGTAAAGGTCCATGAGCTTCTCACATGTCGGACGACCGACCCATCTGTGTAGATGACCGCGTCACCGTCTAGCGAATTCTCGAAAATCAACGCTTGTACTTCAGCCTCAACAGCAGTCGGATTTCTTGTCTGCATTTTCTATCTAGTTGGATGCAAACTGAAAAGGATGTGCAGAAGTCTGTTGGCACTTGCACCCACTCCTCGCCAGGTTCTAAGTCCTCAAGTGAACACACCTGTTGAAGAATGTCTTCGGCTTGACCCATCCACGACCGTCCTCTTTTTAACCTGCTGCCCTTCACCTTCCTAATTTCACTATGCAGTGGATGTTGTGTGTTTGCGTTAATTCTGAGGTAGGCGCGTGCCCTGCAAACTTGTATTCTCTCTTCAATGGTTGGAAAATCAAGAAGGTAGCACATCGCCCTGCATGCTGTATCTCTTGTACATCCAAGAATAATGCGCATAGCTTCATTCTGTATCCTTTCCATACTTTCTATCTGCTTATGGCTGAGAGTCAAGATTGCCATTGCATACTCCAAAACAGACATGACCAGCCCCTCGTACAGAAGACATAGATGGCGCTGCTCACAGTTTGCTGCCGCCATCACCCGCATCGCTGCCAAACCCCGCTTGGCCTTTGTTATCACCTGGTCTATGTGCACATTATAAGCAAGGCTTCGATCAAACCGTATCCCCAGGTAATTCATTGCCTGCGTTCTTTCCACCGTCTCTGAACACAGCATTACAGTTGGTGTTGGATTGTTGACAATATGATTAGTCAACGAGAACCAAGTCATTGTTGCCTTTGTTGGGTTGACCATTGCCCCAGCTTCATCACACCAAGTATTTATGCGATTGAGTTCGGTTTGTAGTTCCACAGCAACCTCCTCTCTATCCTTACCCTGACGGTACACTAAAACATCATCGGCATATGACTATGTCCTGCCAGGTCCAGTGATCTGCTCACCTAAAAGTCGTATTTTCCTATATAAATTATCTATAATATCAATTAGTTTTATGGACCATGTAGTAATATGTGCTGTCCTAATTAAATCAGAAATCTGGAGCCACTACACTGAAATTATATGTTATTTTATTAAAAGTCTACCCAAAAAAAAAGTACGAAATACTAACACAACAACCCCTTCTCTAATGCTACTACAGGTCATGTCACATTCTAGAACCTCATATTACGCTGTATCTTAACATGTGAAATAATTTTAGATAATCATATAATCAAAATAATGGGCGTAACCAGTTTTTTAAATATCTTTTCTCCACAGCTGTTTGACGTCCCACACATACACTTGTAAAAGAAGATTGAAGAATATTACTCACTATAACCGTTGGAGCAACACACAACAAGCATTATCTAATACGCGAGAAATAGTGGTGGAAATACTACTATTGTGCAATCTGCTGCCCGAAACCGGACAATACTGACAAATACCGGAAGCGGGCTATCACCATTATTATCCACTTGAAGCCATTTATTGTCTCATCACAATCATCAATTACTAATCTTTGTTTTACTATGGCCGCTATTCTGAAATATGTCTTTCTTCGCCCCACCTGCGGTAACAAATTCACTATAAAAAAAAAATCTTACACGCCATATTAAGACAGTAAATAATACCACAATGCACTCATGCCACATTTGTGATAACTTAAACAACAGGAAGGACACGTTAAAAACACACATAACATCACATCAGCAGACATCATCACTAGATACTAAAGCATCAGATATTACAGCATCAGCATCAAACACGGATACTAAGTCTGCATCTCGTAAAAAAAAGCACCAGCAGACACACAAGCAGCTAAAAAGCAGAAACTTGCTGAAGTGGAAGCAGAGGAAGCCGACGTAGAGATAGATAAAGAAGTAGAGATAGATGAGGAACTAAAGACTGTACACACCATCCGCGACATTGAAGTCCAGCAGAAATATAGAGACATTTGGCCCTACCTTAGGACACATAAGAACATCCACAAAAGTGTATCGACCTACAAATTTTTTCATCGACCAGACTCAACACAACCAATTGACTGGACTGAGACTTTAAGACCAATATTTGCAAGCCAGACATGTAGTTTTAAGGTAAATTATTCTCATAACATGATTTTACGACACAAGGAGACTAGAGAACTTAGGTTTTTCCATTCATCGTCTAACAATGAATGCCAGCTTGAATTCCCCCACTTAGTTAACAACGAACACGACTTTGACTCTTTTATAGAAATAGTTCAGGACAGTGACATGTTTAACTACGCCCTACGCAACAGACCTGACACTAACTACATTATAGAGACAATTCCTTCGACTTTATATTTTTATATATTATATATATATATATATATATATATATATATATATATATATATATATATATATATATATATATATATATATATATATATATATATAACTAATTATATAGTTTTTATATATACCACATAAATGAGCACCCAATAGGGTGCTGTTTAGAGGACTTACCTGGCCACATAAGACACAATCACAGTATAAATATTTTACAACACTACTCAAACCACAAGCCATATACTGACATGTTATGCTTCTTTTGATGTCTGGCGGTATTTATCAGAATCCCGTTAAGAATCTTAGGAAACCAACATATCGCTTAGCAACCAGTGGCAGACATATATCAAAAGTTAGAGTCGTTAGACAGCTTCCTGAAGTTAGATTTATTGACATGACGGCTATAGAAAATTGTTTTGAGGTAAATGTAGACATTGTTTAATTCAATGAGACTCAGGCGTTGGTCCCCAAACTTCGTAGCAGTGGGAAACATTCTAAAATTTTGCATGTACTATTATATAAAGACCATTTTAAATGTAAATTAATAATTTTGATAGAGTAGCCAAGTCATTCGGGTGTAGTGAGTGTGGGAAACTGTGGAGTGGTTTCTGGGAGATGGATATACATACTCAGACCTGTAATAGGAGAATAACTGTTTAAGTTAAAGGAGGTGTCTATCCATAACAGAGACTTAATGGGAAGCGAACAGCTCATTGGGGGTCAATGCAGATACTGATTATATCTACCCTTTCAGAGCGGCATACGACTATGAGGCGTATTTTGTGAAAAGCAATTTACCAGAGGAAAGCAAGTCCACCAAATTTTTAGGAAAGTATGTCCTCCTTAGTTGGTCGATAGCCTCTAATGTCCCTGGGTTCTAGGGCCCCGTCTGCCACATCACAGCGGGTAATTCTCAGGACTTGGTGAGGAAGATGGCTGACTACCTGACTCAAATCGCTGATGCAGCGTACGCCGAATTACGAAAAGAGCACGATTGGGTGTATACAGCCTTAGAGGCTCTAAATGAGCACAAGCTAGTGACTAATCTGGATGAGTACCTTCGGGAAATGCCGGTCCTGGGTTTCAACTCAGGGAGATATGACATAAATCTAGTTAAACATTATCTGACTGAGTCCTTCATCTCTGCCACTGATTACCCCTTTAACTACGTAGTGAAAAGGAATAATAATTTAATGGCCATTTCCACCAAACATCTTAGATTTCTAGATATTGTTAACTACTTAGCCCCGGGCTGTAGTTACACAACATTTTTAGCGTCTTATGACATCAAAGAGACGAAGAGGTGGTATGCTACGAGTATATCACCTCCTTGGATAGACTAGAGGAGACTCGCTTGCCCCACACGAGGTATTTCATTCGCAGCTGAAAAACTCCAATATTTCAGTTGCCGAATACGAAGAATGCCAACGAGTATGGAGCGAGAACCATCTGACTTTTTGCGCTGGTACAAGAATAAGGACGTGAAGCTTTTTATTGGTGCGTTAGATAAACAAGTTGCATTTTACAAAGGGTTAGGTGTGGATATTTTCAAGGTCCCTGGGGTGACCCTAAAGTATTTCTTTGAAACCATACCCCAAAACAGCTACTTTGCCCTTTGCTCAAATAAGGAGAGTGGATCTGCACATCACAATTAGATAAAATATTGTAGGGGGGCCCCTCAATCATATATCATTGGTATCATGAGGTAGGTAAGACTAGGATTCGAGCGTGTAAGGTAGTTGAGAGTGTGAAAGGGTACGCTTCCAACGCTCTGTACTGTGGGCTTTGATACACAACATGCCCACGGGATTTCCTGTGATACGTAATGCAGAAGATGGGTTCAAACCCCATAATACCAAAGTTTATATCTTTCAGTGCAGAGAGTGGTTGGCGTGGGATGAACATAGACTAGGCATAGAATTAAAATCCCAGTTTAATGGGCTAGAGATGTCCCTAGGAGAAAGACACATCAGAGTTGATGGGTGGGATAAAAAGAATCGAAAAGTCTACCAGTTTCACGGGTGCTTATCCCACAGACATTAACACTGTGTGCTGACCCGTGGTCATGATGTTAACCCGGTGAGTCAGAAACCCTTGGCAGAACTATATGCCAACACACGTGAAATTCGCGAGTACCTGGAAAAAGAGGTTAACGTTACGGTCGTGGAGATGTGGGAATGTGAGTGGCAGAGTCTTAAATAGACTAATAGCGCCATTAAGAGCTTTATAAAAACCACATTCCCATATGTCACACCCTGGCATCGTTACGAGGGCATAGACCAAGACAAGATCATCGATGCTGTTAAAGACGAAACTTTGTTTGGTTTAACAGAGTGTGACATCCACGTACCAGACAAGTATAAAGAGCTATTTTCAGAGATGACGTCCATTTTCAAAAACACTGATGTGTCTAGAGCCGACATTGGCAAGCTCATGAGGCAGTAGGCCGAGACCCATAAGCTGTTGAACGGTTCACGTCGGACTCTGATAGGTAGCTATGTTGGGGAAAAGATCCTATTGGCCACACCATTGTTAAAATGGTATCTGACGCGTGGTTTAGAGATCACCAGAGTATACCAAATCATTGAGTACAAAACTGAGAAGTGTTTTGAAAGGTTTGGTTAAGAGGTGTCTGATTCCAGACGCAAGGGTGACCTCGATCCGGCCTATACCATTAAGACTAAGACAATAAAACTATTGGGAAACGCAGCCTATGACAAAACGTTAACTAACAAGGCCAAGCACGCCAATGTTTTATATTGTCGTGGAGCTGGCACGTCAAAGTTGGTGAATCAGCCTCTTTTTAAGAAAATGACCATGCTTCAGATGATGTGTTTGAGGTAGAGTCTCTGATAAAGACCACCTTATGGGATCTACCCCAACAAATAGGCTTCTTTGTGTACCAGTACGCAAAGCTGCGCATGCTAGAGTTTTATTATGACTTTTTAGATAGGTTTATAGCTAGGGAGAATTTTCAATTGTGTGAGATGGACACATATAGTGTGTATTTAGCTCTTAGCACACCGATCCTAGCAGAGGCCGTCAGACCGGACCTTCAGGAAGAATTCTATAGAGTCTATAGCTCCTGGTTCCCGTCTGAGGTCTGTGATAGCCATCAACGGGATTTTATTAGGAGTAGGGGAGCTGTACCACTCTGTGATGCGTGTGAGGCTAAGCGTGTCTTCGACAAAAGAACCCATGGGTTATTTAAGCTAGAGTATGAGGAAACGGGGATAGTCTCCTTATGCAGCAAGACATACCACCGTTTTGGAGACTATACCAAGACCAGCACGAAAGGGTTAACGAAGCAGCACAACACGCACCTAGACAGAGACAGTTTTCTAAACACCCGGATGCTGGAAAGACTCTACATACCGCCCGACACATTAACAGATAACTTGCGCGACTTGGATTAGCAAATGCAACAAGTCCTATAAACCGAAGATCTACAACCTCGGGAAGAAGCCCGCGTGTATCAACAGACTTTGCAGCGGTATCTGAATCGACTTGAGCAGTACAGACATAAGTCGTTAGGGACAGTGGATATCAAGGAACAAAATCTCGAAGTCAGCACTTTACCGGTTTCAATAGCCGAGACACCTCTTCAACCGTCGCCCAGACAGTGACTGGAGAGACAAATATAGGATTTAAGACGCAGGCTTCCTCTGTCTACACGTATCGACAACACAGAGAGGATTTATTATATTTCTACATTAAAAGAAAAGTATACACAGACAATTATACCACATCACCCCTAGATATATAAGTAAATATATACCATAATATGTAAATACTCTTTTTTCTAATTTTTCCCCCTCCCTTTTTCTACTTTTTGCTGGCTGCTCTATTAAAATTGTGGTATTCTGTGAATTGTCTATGTAATTGAAAATATAAGTCTCAGTGTGATCATATGTGTGTGCTATCCTTGTGTGTGGTACAGTGAAAAATAAAGTAAAAGTTATGAAACGAAAAAATATTTGTTTTGTTCGTTTATTCATTGGTATGCTTGACATGTTTTCCCAAGGTTTTTCTTGTTTTCGTCATTCATGTTGTCGTCTTTCTGGTAGTCCTGTTGTCGTCTTTCATGGTGCGCGAGGTTGTTTCTTCGTGTTGATTGTAGCTGTGGGATATACTATGGAAAAAGAAAGAACAAATGATCTCCCAGAGGCAGAACAGAAACACCACATAGAAACAAACCAAGATAACGCAAATTTTCTTTTTTCTTAATATTTTTTTTTTATTTTTAAAACTTTATGTACATTGTTTATTCACATAATTGTCTGGGTCTCCTGTGGGCTGTAATCCTAACTTGGTAGATACACATCTGACTGTCGGATACACATCTGAGGCTGATCACACATCTGAGGAACATTAAACGTCTGGTGTTGATCACACATCAGGGGTTGATCACACAGCTGTTTGGGTAGAGTCTTTTGGCTTGGGTATCCTCGCTTAATCCCCTATTTGACTTGGACTTTCTTTCTTCGATTATTGCCATGTTTACTGACTTTAATAGGTTGCTGTCTGAGTCTATCAAAGTCAGCTAGGATCTCGCGATGCATAGCTAACAGCTGTTCATATTCTTGACGAGTAATTGTCATTCCGAACGGGCGAGAAACTTGTCCTCGGATTCACCAAAGAATCTGCGGATGATTAACTTAGTCATTCCTCTGTAGGATGAGACAAATACGGCATTGACGCCATCTCCCACTGGTCTAACAATGTCACCATTACACCATTATGAGTCAGGTAGATCCAGTTAGCTGTGCTGAGCTCTGTAGTCATCTTCAGAATGAGCTAATGGTACCCGAGTCGGGTTTATATACTAGTGTTTAAACTGGTTATATCGCCTCAGCTGCATTATATATGACGCGACTAGGCGGCCTACATACCGATCGTTGACCCATTATTTGTTTGAAACGGGCTGGAGAATGCGGATCATGCTTCGCTCCACGACTTTTCATCAAGATGAAATAAATAGCGTAGAGGCCACGGGCGTTGCTTAACACATCTTGTAAGACACGGGTATTATATATGAGTGCTGTGTCTGATTGATGGTCAATAAAATTGTTTAGGTCACTGTGTAAGGGCGGCAGATCAAATGAGTCAAAGTACTCGCATTTGCCTGACCCGTCGTAGTACATAGCGACCCAGTGGGAACCAGGTTTATAACTAGGGTCAGTGTTTACGATAAACGTCGCTTGTCTGCTTCTATCTAGATGTCGGGGTAGCTGATCTCGAGCGCACACTCTGATCTGTAGTCGACGAGCATACGTATCAGCTAGTAGTATTCTGGTAATCTGCTGTGTGTTCATTATGAAGCGTAATATGTTAGCACTTGTCTGGTCTTGGAGACTTCAATTATCCCGTCGTGCTCGGCGCAGACGATGACTTGTAATGGCTCAGGGGTGGGTGTGTTGAACTTAAATTCCAGTGTTAAAGGTCCTCGGCATCTCAAACTGGTCTCCGTCAAGTAATCTGGGACTCAGATCAAAGGCATACAACGTATAGCCATACATGAATTGATTATAGTCAATTGAGTTGCCGGCGTCTTTGCCCACTAGACCCATGGCTAGGTTAGTACCAAAACACGCTCGTACGTATTGGTTGCGCTTAAAGTCCATGGTCAGTGGCTTGCTGGTGGCAGCTCGACCGTCGACGGTTACGTTCAGGGACGTCAAACCGAAAGTTTGAAAATTATACGGGTTATAGCTGTAGGAACCGTTAAAAGCTGTTGATGTAACAAGTCCAATCACGACGCGAGTGGGTGTTTGACTCATAAACAGATTGTCTTGTGTGTGAGATAGCATGCCCTGAGGGATAGCTAATGTTTTTAGCACCACACGCTTGAACGGGAATCTCGCGTTGACTCTCATCAAGGTTTTCTCGTGGGCGAGCGTGATGTCCGAATTCAGTCTGGCTTTACGAACCACCAGCGTGGCATGCGTTATAATAGATGAATAACTAAGCGCCCCATCGGGGGCCAAGAGGTTGAAGGTGGCCTTGGACGGAGTCAGCTTAATTTTCACATCCACACCGTTTATCATGTAGCGGTCTTGCACAAAAATGTCGGCGTGTAGTCGACCCATCATATCTATTTCTTGACTTCCGCTGGCTAGTTGACGTCGTGTTCTTAGTCCCTTGTTGTTTTCTCCGTGCGTGTAATCGAGGAATTTTGCCGTGTCATAGTAATAGATGGCGGCTGAGAGATGCCTCTTTTTGGCTTCTTCCCCATGGTTTAACAGCGCTTCCATGTAGGCTCTATACAGATACGTATTTTCACTAGGGGTGATTAGCGTGTCGTTGAGTGAGACGTCCACGTTAGAAAATAACTGTGCAGGTAATAGTTGACAGGAGCGACATCGGCCGTGGGTGGTAGTTTGTCACCATTGGGAAGTGTGACTTTAGCTCTGACGTGTAAGAAAGTGTTAAACAGATCCAGATACTCCTCACTGGCACCAGAGATGGCAAATTCTATAGGTGCGCCCGGGGCTAGCGACGCTAAAGGGTGTATCTCCAGAAACTTTCTCTCTCCTACGGCGGTCTGCGTGGGTGGTACACTAATTAGAACCAGACCAGAATGAGGGTGAATCAGAGCCAGTATGCAAAGATATCCGAGTGCTATGCTTCTTCTTGTGAGCTCGACGAGATGCGGGGGTCAGATTTATACGTTTACTGGGCTCACCAGGTGGCGCTGCCCGTCTCTTTCTTCTGATACCGCTACCCGATTGGCTAACGTGGTTGACAGCTCCTTGCAGTAGACGCTGACCGGCTTGTTTGGCGGGTTCTTTGAAAGATTCCCAACATTTCTACCAGCCAAAGCATCTTGGGCCACTCGCAGACCTGTACCGACACCTTCTCTGAATAGGGCCTTACCACCTGTCTTTAGCAAGATAGAATCGTGCGACCGAGTCCACTAAAGAAACTACCGATACCACGACCTCTCTTACTCCGACCACCCACAAAGACCGGCATGCCATGACCAGCTTGATTACAGTAGAAGTCTTTGTACAGTCTGGGATTCCGACGTAACGCCACGTAATTCATTATTCTAGGTCTGATCTCTTCCGAACTCGAAAATGTAACGTCAGCACTGAAGTCCCGGAAGTGAATGAGATGTTTGTGCCCGTATCGGTTGTTAAAAGGATTTCCACCGTGTCGAAAGAGTACCGACTCAGCGGTACGTAATGAGGTTTGTCGTAGGCGCGATACACTGAAGCCGACAGCAGATTCGTGATAGGAACCGTCTTTAGTAATGGGACCATGACGTCTCCGACTGGTCTAGCCGCTATAAGATCACAGTAGACGTAGATATTTTGCGGTTCGTTATTCAGGTCTATCACCACTTGCCCTTCCATTATTGGGTTGGCGTACGATATCCTCGAGGAGGGAAGTCCTAATATCTCTTTCATCTTCTCGCTAAATGTAGCCACGGCCCACTCTTCTAATATTTCACGATGACTTTCTTCGAAGCGTGGTCGAAATATAATCTGGTTCGCGGCTGGTTGTCCACCTCCGACTCTTTCATTATTCGATTCAGCTCCGCTACAATCGCGTCTGGTGAGCTGTATAGCCCTGGGGGACATAGTTTTCTGGAATTTCCTCTGCTTGGTGAGGTGTATCTTATCCACACTTCATGCTCTAGCACATTGCAGTAGTAGTTGGGAAATTGAATTTCGGCCAGACCCACTTCGTAATGCTGATTCACCTCAATAGTCTGCGGTAACTTGACGAAATAGTGACCTGGAGTGTTCTTGGGAAACATGTTCGGCGAAGCATTGCTCGGTAATGTCACGTAGAAACTCATATTTTAGGGTTTGGTAGCATGTAACCCAGACAGCTGCTTAGCAGAGCGATCCACAACTTGCTCTCGGCTGCGTCGACGCTGTCTCGAGACAGATTGAATAGTGATACGCCAATGACGGTGTATATATCGACCAGTTGACAGAAGAAGGCAATCTCTAATCGCGGCACTTGCCGACCAAACATGCACCAGACCGAGTTTCTTTCCCCTTCTGTGGTATTTTGTGGGTTAGCTTCCCCGTTAGCTTCTTCCATTAGTATCTGGTTAGGTCTGAGATCCAGCTGTTGAATGACTTGGGATACCCGAACCACTTGACTAAGTACTCTTTACCACCACCTCCCCTGATTCTTTCTTGTAAGACTGATTCGACGAGATACACTTGCTTGTCTCCGACGAGTTGTATTTCTTCTCGGTAGAATGAGCCTTGAAGTTCCTCCCCTGAATCGTCTTTTAGCACATACGTCACCGGACTGGTCTGGTTTATACGCCTGACGGTAAACAGTTCTTCTGTCCAGGAGGGCATATACCCCTTGTTAAAAAGGATGTTTGGGTTGAGCCAGTCTGACTCGATCGCCGGCTGTAAAATACACTTTTCTGTCGATAGTCTTCTGATACAGGTTATTCCACACCTCGTTTTGATTCGTATAGTTGACTTGCGCGGGCGCCATGCGAATACTTCTGTGATACGACCCGTTGTAGTTTCGGATCAGTTTATCTATCACGTCGACGTATCGAAGTTTATTGGTCTTGGTGAAATAGCGCCACATTTTTCTTTCAGGGTTCGATTGAATCTTTCCACTATCGCGGCTTTCACATCTTCATTCTCAGTGGTAAAGAAATGCACACCTCGATCTTTCAGAAATTTTAGGAAGGTCCGGTTGACAAATTCCGATCCTTTATCAGTCTGAAAATTTATCGGTTTTCTATCAGCAAAAATTTTACTCACGGCGTCCACTAGCTCTTTCCCCGTTTTCTTCTTGATCGGGATGGCCCAAGCATATTTACTAAACACATCGAGACACGTCACTAGGTACGACATCCCATCATTGTATCTTTGTAATTGTCTCATATCTATCAAGTCGGCTTGAAACTGTTGATTTATACACCGGTTATGGTTTGACGTCTCTGGAAACGACGTAGGATCGGTTTATGTAAAGTATACGTATCCTGCTGTCCTAGCCAAGTCTCTACCTTCTTCAATTTAGTATTCCGTTATAGAGCGGCGGCTCCGGGTTTCTGAGGGTCGTAGTAATATTTTCTTATTTGCGAGGCCATTTTCCCACTTGGGTGTAGGTATCTTACTCTTCTTCTTATTTCGCCTGAGCTTGTAAGGTGGCGTTGTCTCGACTATTTTGGACTCGACTACTTGACTTTTAGCCGGTGTTGGTTGAATAGGTGTTGGTTGACTTTTAGCCAGCGTCGGTTGAAGAGGTGTCTCGGCTACTGAAACCGGTAAAGTGCTGACTTCGGGATTTTGTTCCTTGATATCCACTGTCTCTAACGGCTTATGTCTGTACTGCTCAAGTCGATTCAGATACCGCTGCAAAGTCTGTTGATACACGCGGGCTTTTTCCCGAGGTGGTAGATCTTCGTTCTCTAGGACTTGTTGCATTTGTTGATCCAAGTCAGCGCAAGTTATCTGTTAGTGTGTCGGGTGGTACATAGGGTCTTTCCAGCATCCGGGGATCGATCAAGATCATTTTCTTCATTATAAGCCCACGATGCCTTTCAGCAAGTTTCGAATAGTCCCTAATAAAGCACCTATGAAACCACATTGCTGCAAGATTTGTTTCCTCTTCTCGCTAGATAGCTTCTTACGCGTGAGCGCTCTCAGACTGTTCTTGTGTCGCTGCAATCGTCTCTTCTGAACTGGTGTCAGTGGAACATTACCTTTTAACACATTGTGACAGCACTCGCAATATTGATTGGACGAGGTCTGGGGAAGCCGATTTATTACGGCTTTCGCGTTCAGCCGGCATTCGCCTCGCCTAGAAATCGCAGCATGGCCCGTGACGTTTTATTCGGTGGGACATATTATATAGGCACGTAGACGATTTGGCGTTGATCTGGAAAAATATGACTTCGTAAGCGGAGCTGATCCGGTGTTTCCTGTCTAAGGTCAAACAGCAAATAACCGTGTGGAGCCGCTGTCGCATCCTTAAAACTCTCTTGGACATATGACACGCGGCCTGGTACATCTGTTTGGCCAGGTTGGTAATCTGAGACCCGTCACGTGGGTTCTTAAACACCACTAGGTAATGTGAATTCAAACTGATGGTTCTTTGCTCTTTATTCTTCCCAAAGAGATTCTGGACTATGTACATGACACTGAGGTTGCGATGATGACTACCCTTAGTAAATAGCTTAGTCACCCTATCATCTGTCTCGGACATTAGGTCATCTATTACCACTAGACGACGTCTATCGCCTGTCCACTGTTCCATATCCGGCAAGCCTTCGTTAAATTGAATGCCCTTCATAGTCTCATACATGGATTGCCATTCTTCGTAGCACCATATAATCTACTCTGGAATCGGACCGACCGTGTCTGATAGATTCGCCAGAAACGTTTGCACAAAGACAGATTTTCCACACCCCGTTGGTCCCACAATCAATGCAGTAGAAGGATGTTTCCATCTGGTATCCATGACTAGTAATAATCACCTTCCCTCTCGAGACATTTATTTTATGTACACGAATCCCGCCCGCCGCCACCGCCCGCCACTCGCCCCGCCGCCGCCCGCCCTCCGGCGTCGCCAGCCCTCCGCCGCCACCACCCGCCTGCGCCACCGCTAGTGTGCCCCGGGAGACACAGGAGGTCAACCGGAAGTAGTCAACAGGAAGTACCGGAAGGACCCAAGAAAATACCCGCCAATTTTTCAAAAATGAGGTCCGAAATGGATCCTCTTTTTGACGTCATCACGATGGATCATGACGTTTTATGTAGTAAAAAATGACGTCATTAGACGGATCTGGATCCATACATAATAATCAACTACCTCCTAGGTTACTACTAAGGTGCCAATGAATCTACAAAATTATAGCCTAATCTTTAAATCCGTAAAATGGACATGGTTTATCAGAGTCATACAACCAGTGATTCTTTGACACTATGAACCTATATAGGTCACTTGTATTATAATCGCAGAAGGGTTTCCTATATTCTATTCCCTCAATGGATTGGTGGATTTCAGTGACCACATTTGCTGTGATTTTATTGGTTTGTGGTCCATGGATAGTAACGATTGAAGGTTTCTCTATCTAATACATTTCTGTTTTAGAGGGGGAAAAACCCATAAGCATTCTGATATCTTCCCTCCAGGAAGGCTTACATCTGCTTAGACATATAATCCTTCAACTGCTCAGATAGAATCTTTTACTGTAACCTGGTGTATATTCCTTATACTCTTATGACTTTGCGACGGAGTAGTAAAAATGAGATCTTGAAGTTATACATTGCCTGTGACATGCGGTCCCTTATTGTTCATTATAATCCCACCATTTCATTTAGGCAATTACACAAACATTCCTTGCTGATTCAGGGTCCCCTTAAATACACAGCTTGTGATATCCATTACCTTTCAAAAACAAGAAAAATAAAATTGGAAAAAGTGATATAATAAAACAAACCAACAAACAAACTGTATTTTCCAAGGATTACAAATTGGGCACTAAGGCCGTTCATACATTGGGCCCTTCCAAGCACTTATCTTTCGTACATCAATGATCTTTTGTGCATGTTAAACTCACGATCAAATGTATGCTATGAACACAAACAATGCATTTTACCATGTAATAAAACAGGCTAGCATACGCACACGCATACATATACTCTGTGCATATGAATATACAGGGGGCTGAGTGGTCTCTAGGTATGGTGTCCGCCTCGAGCGCTTGAGGTCCCGGGTTCAAGCCCAGGTGAGGACCGGGATTTTTTCACGTGGACTTCTAGTAACAAAATGTCCCCTGGCATCTGGGTTAGTGAGATCGGGCTCCCGTGTTGTATTGTTACGCACGTAAAAACACCCTTGACAATTGGAAATCGAATAAGAGTAGCCTAACGGCGCTGACCGGGCAAAATTTCGAGTTAAAAATCTACCCAAAGTATTTCAGGATCCTCGCCGGTGCTACGGAGTTCGTGCATTGAGATGTGATTCTCCGGACTCAAACTTGAGGTAGGAGTAGAACGGATAACTTATGGGTTACACCCGTCTGTCGTGATGTTGATCCGTCAAATAAACTAAACTAAACTAAACATACATATACATGCACAGACACTTACACACACAGACACTTACACATGCATAAACACATGTATACATTCATTCGAACGTACATACATACATCCATCCACCCACCCACACACAAACACACACACACACACACACACACACACACAGCCATATAGAAATACCTACATACACACATTCATACATAGATTTATAATTTACACAAACACTCACAGTTATACACCCGCTCAGCAACACACAAATACACTCCCTGACGCACACACACATATACCCACTCACAATCACAAACACATTAAAGCACAGTAATTCATATATACATACTCTTTCTACAATTATAACACGTAGTCACATGTATTGTTCGATTGTGGCTGTGACTTGAGTTTTAATTGTTTCAGCTAAAGAAGTATGCATGTATTCACTTTATATGGTATATCGCTCTGCAGTATACACCTGGCGAGATGCAGCGAAATATGTCAGGCAATAAATGGTGTAAAATATTGTTTGTGGCGTCTGTGCTTAAATTCACAAAAAGAACATACAGTTTTGAATTGTAGAAGAAAGTAACTTAGAAGGTCCGCCTATGATATCATTATCAAATGTATGAAGACAGGAAAAACAGCTGGACCTGATGGAATAGTAATATAGAAATTAGAAGTACTGGAAGAATGTGGAGTAGAAATATTTACTAAAATGTTGACTGCTTTTTATTCGTACAGAAGTGAATGTATACTTAGTGATATATTATTGTGCAATTATATGTAAAGATTTTTTAGCAATAAACTTCAAAAACCAGGTAACTAAACTTCTACTAGGAATTATAAAGAAAAAGAAAGGATCTTAAGCTGGAAGTTGGTGAAGAACAGTATGGATATGTTGGATGAAAAGTCATTATGTAATATCAAGCAATATACACATTACAAATATTAACAGAGAGATGAAGAAAAATACAGAGATCACACAGAAAGATATATTTATGCTTTATAGATTATACCAAGCATTTGATACAGTAACACACGATGATATAATAATGTTGGAAGATATCAACATTTATGGGAATATCTAAAAATAATAAACCATATTTACTGGCATCAAATGAAACTGGATATAAGGGAGGCAATTATGAATAGATAAAGCAAGAAGTAAGACAGGATACGTTTTGTAGCCAGATCTCTTGTCTCTACGTGTGAAGTAATAAGAGAGATCAAATAAAGACCGGGAATAAATGTTGGGGTTTATAATATAAACAATCAACACATGCGGATGGCAAATTATTGATAGCAGAAAATGCATGAGATCTACAAGAGCTTTTGGATATTGTAGAAATAGAGAGTATAAAGAATGGACTTCCCTTTAATATTAAGAACACAGAAACAATTGTTATATGAGTGAAAAACAGCGACACCAAGTTAAATATTACAACTTAAATACCAAGGGGCAATCATAACATAAGATGGAAGATGTGCAACCGAGATTAAGAATAGAATATGTCGAGGAAATGCAGCATTTCATAAAATGAAAAGTGTCGTTTGAAATAAGTCACTTTCATTGAATTTGAGAAAGAGAGTACTTAAATATTATACAGAATCTGTTCTTCTGCGTAATAGTGAACTGTGGAACGTGTATGAATACATTACGTAAAGCTTGGAAGCAGCAGCGATTTGGTTCCTGATGTGATTGTTGTGAACACATTGGACTACCAGAATAACAAACAACAATTGTCTGAAAGAGGCTAATGAAAGTAGAACATTATATACAACTACAAGAAAGATACAAAGAACATACTTTGGTTATGTGGTGAGAAGAGACGCATTGGAAAACATTGTGACCAATGGAAAGATCAGAAGGAAAATAGGTAGAGATAAATTGAGTGAACTGATGCTCATATATTGAGACGGTGGCATGGTGGAACACCGTCAACACAGTTAATCCAGAGCTCCAAGTACCAAGGCTGTCTAGAAACATGAGCGCCTACGCCAGTTGGCAGGGTGTATGATGATAATTATATTCCAACATTTACAGACAGCATATAACTTGATAACATAACATATGACTGACTGACTGTCTGGCACCTTGCCGTCTTGACAGACGATAGTTTGTAAATGGAAATGGAGTTATACCTCGCCATACCACAAAGCCTGGGCTAAATTTAGAGACATTGTGTTTCCCATACATCATGATCCCTCTCTCGGCCTGTCTAGTGTACTCCAGAAGAAAGGTAATACATCTGGAACAAGACAAGCTGCAGAAGCTGCCGGAACAGCAAAGCAATGCTCTAAATGTCCGCCTGTCGGAGCTCCAATCCTAGACCAGTTGCCAACCAAGGCTTAGGGCCTGGTCTGCCCTGCCATGTATAATAGGTCAAGATTGGAATGCACGTGTATACAGAATATATGACAAGAAACGTCGTGAGACTGAAGGTATTTGTGATTCACCCAATCTGATTCTAAATGCAACACATTAAGACATGTCCTCTATAGTCTGTCGAGAAATGAATGCCGACATTCACGATCAATTATTTTGAAAACTGTCTGTTGCATCGTTATGGAATTGTTCCTGCCGTCTTATATTGACCCCCACCCAATGAATATGTCTTTGATAGGTCCAAAAGCAACCTAAATCATGGAAAGCGGCGAAATTTCTTTGATGTTTTGGTGAAAAACTTGTGATTTCTTGCTAACAAACTTGTTTTACAATAATGAATGTCCCGCCAATTCATATGACGACACAAGGCGTATTCGGATTCGTATGGGAGTGGGTACAATGTCTACTCTGCTGAGACGGAACATGATTACCTGATTTGCACGACGAATATAGATGTGAATGTCTCTGTAGTGGGCTTCCTTCATAACGGTCAAGATGTTGGTCCTCTTTTCATTGAAGTTGATAGAATTATTCGTATGTTCGTGTGTTGTCCCCTCATTTGACAACGTGTTTCTTCTCACTTTTCTTGTTATGTCACACTATGTCAGTTCCCGCCTCAATATTACTCTTCGGTTGGCAATCAATGCATCCATAGCTTTTTTTTTTTGGTCCAATGCCAGTTGTTTGTCAACGTTGAGGGTTTACGGAATTGAAAATTCATCACTGTGGAATACACACTGTTGCTATTGACAACTGTGTCAGACAGAGTTCTATTAGTAAAATTAAACGGAAGTCCTTTTAAAATAAATGTCATTCAAGCATATGCCCCAACAAGTGAATGCAGTGAAGAAAGTATAGAGGAATTTTATAATGACATGGAGTCTGCTTTGAAGAACTGTAAAAAATCAGAAATAAATATCATAATGGGTGATTTCAACGCATAAAAATAGGAAAGCAAAGCGATGGATGCAGTTTAGGCAACCATGGTTTTGGAGACAGAAATGAAAGAGGATACAGACTTGTAGAATGGGCAAAAGAACAAGAAATGGTTGTAGGAAACACCTGGTTTAAACAGCATCCTAGAAGATTATGGACATGGAGGAGTCCAGACAGCAGGATTAAAAACCAGATAGATTACATCCTGATTAGCAAAAGGTTTCGAAATGCTTTAACAGTCGTAAAAACAGTTCCAAATGCCCAAATGCAAACTGTTACAGTGATCACAGATTAATTATAGGCACATTGAGGGTAAAGTTTAAAAAAGTCAAGTATACAGCAGGAAACCCTAAATATGACTTGTGCAAATTGAAAACTGACAAAGAAATACAAGATAATTTTAACATAGAAGTAAAGAACAAATTCGATTTATTGTCTGATCTAGAGATCCTATTTCAAGATGTAGATGATCAATAGGAAATGCTGAAGAATTCAATCAGTTGTGCAGCAGAAAAAAACTATTCCTAAAGTAAAGAAAGTGGGCCGTAAGACATGCATGACTGAAGAAATTTTACAACTAATGGAAACAAGAAGAAAGAACAAAAATATTCCTGCCAAATATAAAGAAATTCACAGAAAAGTCAGAACATTATGTAAGGAGGCAAAAGAAACATTGAGAAAAATTGCAGAGAAATTGAAGAACAACACAACAGTAAAAATGCGAAACTAATGCACAAAAGAATTCAGGAGCTTACTAATCAAAGAACAAGTACATCAGCAGGCTGCCTAAAGACAAAAGATGGAAGAGTCATAATAGAAAAAGATCAGATCTTACATGTATGGTCAGATTACGTGAAAAACCTTTATGACGATAACAGAGACGAACAGTATGATGTTCAAAATAATAATGAAGGACCAGCAATTTTGAAGATGGAGGTTCAGAATGCTCTTAACCATATGAAATCTGGCAAGACCCCCGGTTCAGACAGCGTCACAACAGAAATGATTAATGCTTTAGAAGAATATGGAATAGAAAAAGTTAGTAGTCTGCTTAATACAATATATGATACTGGAAATATACCTCAGGAGTTATGTAATTCTGTATTTATTGCAATCCCAAAGAAATCCGGAGCCTTGGAATGTGATCAACATCGAACAATTAGTATAATGAGTCACATCACGAAGATTTTGCTAAGAATTATCATGCAAAGAGTTAGGAGGAAAATACAACCTGAAATAGGAGAAGAACAATGTGGTTTGTAGAAGGCAAGGGTACAGTAAATGCTGTGTATATACTGAGAACCGTAATCGAACGTTCTATAGAAGTAAACAAAGATCTACACCTTTGCTTTATTGACTACACAAAGGCTTTCGATAAAGTGAGACATGTCAACATGATAAGGATGCTTGAGGATCTACAGATTGATGGAAAAGACCTTAGACTTGTAAAAAACATATATTGGAAACAACAAGCTGCCATAAGAGTTGATAATGAAGTAAGCCAATATCAGCCTATTAAGAGAGGTGTGAGACAGGGATGTGTAATGTCTCCAGATCTGTTTTCCCTGTACAGTGAAAGTATTTTCAGAAATATTGAAGATATGGAAGGAATCAACATTGGGGGACGATGCATCAATAACATTAGATATGCAGATGATACAGTCTTGATTGCAGACAATGAACAGGACCTGCAAAATTTAGTAGATGCGGTTGTTACACACAGTGAACAACTAGGGTTAGAATTAAATTGTAAAAAGACACAGATTATGGTCGTCACTAGGAAGAACGAAATACCACAATGTAATATACAAGTAAATGGGAATATTCTTCAACAAGTGAATAGGTACAATTATCTTGGAACAGTAATAACATCTGATGGGAGATGCCTTGAAGAGATTAGAACAAGAATCGCCATGGCAAAAGTAGCCTTTAGCAAGATGAAAAACATACTGACCAATAAAAAGATGTCAATTGAAACGAGAAAAAGAGTGTTGAGATGCTACATAGAACCTGTACTCTTATATGGATGTGAAGCTTGGACAATGAGCAGTCAGGCTGAAAAACATCTGATGGCTGTAGAAATGTGGTTTCTGAGGAAAATGCAAAGAATACCATGGACAGCCAGAAAGACCAATGAACAAGTTCTTCAAGAAACAAATGAAGATCGTAAACTGATTAGAGACATTAGACGTAGACAGTCACAATTTTTTGGGCATGTTATGAGAATAAATGATCTGGAGAACTTGGTGACAACTGGTAAGATCGAGGGGAACAGACCAAGGGGAAGACCTAGAAGCAAGTACCTGGATGGCTTGGCCTTGTGGCATAGTCGAGACAGAAACACGGAGCTGATCCACGACTCTGGTGATCGAGTGAGATGGCAGAACGTCACCGCCCACACTTACCGGCATGGCACATGATGGATGGATGGCTATTGACAAGTTCCATTGTTTGTGCCGATGCTGTCATGTTAAGGACCTGCAATTCTTCTTCTCAATAGTTGGAGCAAAAATGTCCAAGTAAGTGTGCGTGTGGATTAATGTCTGCGATTTGCTCAGACCTTAATCTGTGTCGCACGATTCCAGTAGGTTGATGACTGCTCTCGGTTGCATAAAATTCAATCCATCCTTTCTCTAGTAGTCATCCTTCTCTTTCAACACATGGTCCTCACATTTTTCCAGTAACTTTTATCAATATTTAAAATCGTGGACTGGATTAGTATCTTGAGTCAGACAATTTGAATATAGTATTCTCAGCTGCCACCTTTCCTTTAATGTTAGCCCACACAAGTTCTATGGGGTTAAAATGGGAGTGGTACGGCGGAAGTCTCAAACACCCATGACGATATTTCTTCCTTTTTTGGCGTCTGTTTTACAAGGGACAACAATTCTAGCTAGAAATACCTTTCTGGAAATGGTATGTTTTCCATCGCTATATCTTTATTGCTCCCTTTGTGTATTTTATCTTCTTGGGCAACAACCATTGATATCATGCATTGTCCAGAATTGGACACGACGGTCTGTCTTGGGATGGAAGCACAGTATTCTCGAGCCAATCTCTAAATACATTACCATTCATCTTATTATGATAATCCCTATTGTCTTTATGCTTTGATACGAACACGAGCCCAACATTCTGTTGTAAGCCATTATGCGTATTACCGGCATGGGCCATGACCAAAAGCTGTCCTATACTACTGGGTACATATCGCTTTATCTGTCCATCCACTGATTGCCATTCCTTATCACTTGTGCGGTACTCATTGATCCACGTTTCATCGAAATACACTATGCATAATTTTCTTTGCGCATTTCCTTTAGTTCACGTAGGTATCTACTTTTCATGGCTCCTAAATGCGTTTGCTCGCAAAGGATATTTCTACCCCCCCCCCCCACCCCCCACCCCCCTTGTACTTTCTAAAAGTGAAGCCTAATGTCCTTATAATTTTCCACAAAGTTGTTTTGGATAGCTCTATGTTATTGTTCTTTCTCAACCAAACCCTAAGTTTTCTTTACAGTCACTGTTTCTTGGCATCCAACATTTTTATAATAGCCCGCCTTATGACATCCTTGTCAAAGCTGTCTACAATAGCCTTTCTACCTACCGTTTGGTTAATGCGTGGTGGTTTAATTCCAGATTCTTTCCCCCATCGACGAAATGACCGTTTACTCAAACCAATGTATGCACTGTTCTTTTTTTTCGAAATTATTATGAAACAATTTCTTGCGATTAGCTTCTTGACAAAAATATGTGTACAACTTCATAGAGATGTTTTGAAGTGTACCAAATTTCACATTCAATCCCATTGAACAATGTTCACACATTCCAATGTTAGCGATAATTGGTAAGATTTTTAAAATAAAAAATAATCAGGTTTCATGAAAGAACCCACATTGACGACACCTCTGAACACTCCCAGTTTAAACAGCGCGGGGTTCTTGCCATATGGTCAGTCCCGCGAACCACCGAGAATATTCAACATTGAACGCCGATTTTCTGGCTGAAGGTGTAAAACTTTTAAAATTATGGACTTAATCTCTAACCCGTGAATTGTATACCGCATATAAACAAACATTGAAATCTGCTGTACAATCTCCAGAACAAAAATGTTTTTGTTGGGTGGATATGTTGATAAGGTTATATGCTAAATCTCATCATCTTCCCTCAGTTGGTTACTGAGATATGGATTTTTATATGGAGGCAACCAAATGTAAATGCACTATAGTAATAATCGGAGCAATATGTATGCTTTCAGCATATTTGATCTTGCTGTAGTTTCAGTGATAATGCACATATTTGCAACTGCAGTATTTGGAAGTGATCACAGATCAATATCATTTTCTTCATGATAATTCTTCTTCTTATAGTCAAATATCTGTCCATCTATCCATCATGTGCCATACCGATAAGCGTGAGCGGTCATGTTTTGCCATCTCACTCGACCACCAGAGACGTGGATCAGCTTCGTGTTCCTATCTCGACCATGCCACGTGGCCAAGCCATCCAGGTATTTACTTCTCGTTCTTCCCATTAGTCTCTTGCCTTCGATCTTGCCATTCGTCACCAAGTTCTCCAAGTCATTTCTTCTCATAACATGCCCAAACAATTTGACTGTCTACGTCTAATGACTCTAATCAGTTTACGATCTTCATTTGTTTCCAGAAGGACTTGTTCATTGGTTTTTCTGTCTGTCCATTGTATTATTTGCATTTTCCCCAGAAACCACATTTCCACAGCCATCAGATATTTGTCAGCTTAACTGCTCATTGTCCACGCTTAACATCCATACAAAAGTACAGATTCTATGTAGCACTTCAACACTATTTTTCTCGTTTCAATTGATATCATATTATTGGTCCGTAAGTTTTTCATCTTGCAAAAGATTATCTTCGCAATGGCAATTTTTGTTCTAATCTCTTCAAGGCATCTCCCATAACATGTTATGACTGTTCCGAGATAACTGTACCGATTAACTTGCTTAAGAATATTCCCATTTACTCGTATATCACATTGTGGTATTTCCTTCGTGCCAAAGACCTGTGGCGTTGGTGAATATGTTTGTCAGCAATCTTATGTCTTGTGTCCTGCTAGCCATTTATAATACTGATGTTCCTCTATGTCATGATGTTAAACTGCTCAGCATTTTCTCTTTTGGTTTCCCTCTGCTCATCTTCCCCTCCAACTTTGCCGTTGTGATTAAAGACTCCAACATTCCCCTTCTTATGACAAGCCCAAAGAATATGGAATTTTTTTTAATGCGAGTAACCAGTTCTCTTTGTTAGTTTACTTCTTTCATTATATCTTCATTGCTCTTCTTATCTAACCAGTGCTATTATCATTGTTCTATAACACTACAACTTCCATATAATTTCTCATTCTACTAATTGTGCATAATTCTCTTTTGTACATCAGGATGGACTTAATATATAGCTCTTAAGAAAACATTTATCTCACCTCGATTGACAAAAATAAATTGCAGCGAATATCCTGCTGGAGAATTAGCCCCATTAAACAAATCACCAGGACAGGATGAAATACCAAATGAACTAATTAAAGCAGCAAGGGACGTAGGAACAGCTTGGCTACATAGACTATTCAACCATGTTTGGGTAGAACAACAGACACCACGAGACTGGGGAAACGCCATAATTATCCCAATTTGGAAAAACAAAGGCAGCAAAAGAGATTGCACACAATACAGAGGCATTTCACTGTTGAGTCATACTGGGAAAATATTATGCAAAATTCTTGAAAAAAGATTAAGAACTACTTTAGAACTTTAGAACTTTAGAACGCAGCTTGGATTTAGGAAAAACAAAGGCTGCACAGACGCCATTTTTGCTCTTAGACAACTTATAGAAAAATCAATTGAATTCAATGAAACACTCTACTTAGCCTTTGTCGACCAAGAAAAGGCATTTGATAGGGTAGATAGAAACAAGCTGTGGGAAATCCTTAAACAATATGGAGTGAGTACACATCTAACAAACCTATGTAGAAGTTTATACAACAACAGTGAATGCATAGTGAGAGCAACTGGAGAACACTCAGAACCCTTCACCATAAGATCTGGAGTACGACAAGGTTGTGTCCTGTCCCCTCTCTTGTTCATAACATATATAGACAACATATGTAAAGAAACCAGCCAAGCAGAGACAGCAAGAATACCGCATGACGAGAACACAGAAGAAGAACCATCTGCAAATCTAACCATTAGAGAACTCCTGTTTGCGGACGACCAAGCACTAATAGCAAAATCAGAAGCTGAATTACAAGACCACATGAATAGTCTAAACGAAATGTGAAGGGAACATAACATGAAAATTAGCACAAGCAAAACAGAGGTAATGACTATAACTAAAGAAGAACAAACAGCAACAATTCACCTAAACGAACATCCCTTGAAACAAGTAAAGAGCTTCAAGTACCTAGGAAGTATAATATCATCAAATGGCAGATCAGAAGACGAGATCGAAAATAGGTGCAATAAGGCAAATCAACTCATTGGACAAATGGCACCAATACTAAAGAGCAAACATGTATCAATAACTACTAAGAAAGCACTTTACAACACAATCTTCCTACCAACTCTGTGCTAACCTGGACAATGACAGAAAAAGAGAAAAGAAAAATCACAACAACAGAAATGAGGTTCCTGAGAAGAATACTCAACGTATCAAGAAGAGATAAGATCAGAAGTGAAGAAATCAGGACTAAAGTGGGGGTTAAAGCTGCTCTAGATTTTATTAGAAAGCAGCAGGTCAAATAGTTTGGCCATGCAAGTAGGCTACCAGTCAACAGCATGCCACAACAAGCAATGATGTACAGACCAGATGGAAACAGAGGAAGAGGCCGACCACGTAAACGTTGGACGGAGGGAATAACAGAATCCATGGGAATGTCGATATACGAAGCCCATAACCGGGCACTCTCACGAAGTTTATACTTCACCTCGACACCGCAAGGTACAAGAGGAACATGATGAGATGAGATGAGATCCTGCTGGAGTATAACTCCCACCAGTAGAACTCTCTGATTCATTGAAGTGATCAGTCTCTCCAACCAACATCAAGGTAGGCTTGTGTGTTGAAAAACCACTTCATGCAAGACATGCGCAACTAAGGGACAATATGATTCAGCCATAAGAAGAACATTGTACATGTAGTTTGAAGTTTACAGTTAATTGTTTTCTACGGTGTTTGTATGCTTCTTGTGAACTTAATGTGCAGTTCATGACATATGAATCCAAAAAGAGTTAAGTTGGTTTAGCAGGTTTTTCATGATTTGCTAATATCATCATACAATATTGTTTGAGTATTTCTTAAATAGAATGCACAACTCGCCTACTTTGCTTACGTTGCGCTTATCACAACCATTTGATAATAAAAGAAAAGACTGCAGCATTTAGAAAAATCAAGAAATAAAAGCTAGTAGAAAAGATCAAACTAGCAGCAGTGCCACTGTTTGTAATGACATATTTTTATAGTAGCCAATGTGACTGTGAATTATTGTCTATCTAGCCTAGCTTACACAGTGCTGTCCATCCATCATAACCCATGCCGATAAGCGTGGGCGGCCATGTTCTGCCATCTCACTCGACCACCAAAGTTGTGGATCAGCTCCATGTTCCTGCCTCGACCAAGCCACGTGGCCAAGCCATCCCGGTATTTACTTCTCGGTCTTCCCCTTCGTCTCTTCCCTTCGATCTTGCCAGTCGTCACCAAGTTCTCCAAGTCATTTCTTCTCACCCCCCCCCCCATGTGTCTCCACCCCTTGCCGCGGTGTTGGAGGGGGGAGGGGGGCTTGAGTTTCCTTGTGACCCCAAGCGCTATGTCGATGGATATACAACTACATGTCGGACAGCACTTGGGATAGGGACCAGACTAAAGGAGACGCAACCTAATGCTCTAAAGTAGACAGGATAGCAGTCAAAAGCTCAAATCAGGTGCACGAAGCCACTAATACTTGGTCCAGACACATACCCAAAGGCTACCATCTGAGGGATGTGGCTGAATGCCTCTAAGCCACTAACCCCTAGATGTGAGAGCCGAGCCGTTACCCACATACTGCAAAACGGAGGTGAGATACTGAGCACTCTACATGCTTAGTTCAGACACTTGTACGAAGGCTCTCAGCTGGGGGATATGAAGGATCCCGGGATGCGAGGGCCTTTCCGTCTCTCGCTCATTAATGCCCGGGGGTAAGGTTCTGAGTCGACATGTAGCCTACCTCGTGAGCGAGTACTAAAGGTAGAAAAGCGCCAGTCGCACGAAATGGTTACGGAAAATGTCTATATCTATACTCATAGAGCGAGTGCAGTCAACGGTGAAAAACGTCTCACAAACACGAAATGGAACGCTTGGCTAGCGAATCAATTGCGTGGAAGTCCGAAGCTAAAACATACCTAGTGGTTGTCGCCCGCAGACTGACCGTTTCTGCTTTGTGCAGAGTGCGGCGAGTGGCTAACGAAATACCCAATATATGGAAGTGAGGAATTAAAGCAGCCATGAGCAAGATATGGCGATTCCTAGGCGACACCACAACAGTAAGAGTCTAATGTGCCTCGAAACCCGAGGAAAGCTAACCTCATTAAAGAAATGCCCACCGAAGTCTGAAGTGCCGGCCTACGGGTGGCAAAATAAAAATGGGCACTACGCAATTACGTCCGAGTGAAATATCTTTCGTGCTAGGAATAGCTCTGACTACCTAGTTTTCCGAATGTCCGTTGTGCCCGGAATAGCTATGACTGGCACAGCGACAAGCACATGTCCGAATCGAAACCTCGCTGAGTGGATATCGCCCGCAGACCGGTCTGGTTTGTGCGGGAAAGGCCCGTGGTGAACGAAATGTCCAATATATTGAAGTGAGGAATTAAAGCAGCCATGAGCAGGACGTGACTATTCCCTCGGTGAGCCCAGCACCAGGGCGCTATGTGTCGGCTCTGCAACTATGGAAGCCACCCTGGATGGCGGAAAAT
The DNA here is from genome assembly GCA_014155875.1 of Cepaea nemoralis. Classification (NCBI taxonomy): domain Eukaryota; kingdom Metazoa; phylum Mollusca; class Gastropoda; order Stylommatophora; family Helicidae; genus Cepaea; species Cepaea nemoralis. The sequence goes on along the minus strand of JACEFZ010025971.1, from coordinate 208,501 downwards.
GCCACGGACTGTCCCTGCCTTCCCTTGAGGGTTGATCGTGAGGGATTCGACCGTTACAACTTGACAAGCTGGGATGTGCTATACAATGTACCAACACTGTTAAAGACGGCACCACAGAAGTGAGAGTCCCACAGGAATGCTAACCTGTCAAAAATGCACGCTGAAAGTCGGATGTGTTGGCCTAAGGGTTTCGGACCAAGGGTAACTAACCAGACTCACCGCAATCACATCTGAAAAAAAAAAAAAAAAAACACTCCGGATGAACGCAAAGAAGAAGATTTCTTCTCATAACATGCCCAAAAATTAAGGACTGTCTACGTCTAATGACTGTAATCAGTTTACGATCTTCATTTGTTTCTTGAAGGACTTGTTCGTTGGTTTTTCTATCTGTCCATGGTATTCTTTGCATTTTCCTCAGAAACTACATTTTCACAGACATCATCTGTTTTTCAGCTTGACTGCTCATTTTCCACGCTTCATAACCACACAAAAGTACAGGTGTTATATAGCACTTCACTGATCTTTTTCTCGTTTTAATTGATATCTTTTTATTGGTCAGTATGTTTTTCATCTTGCAAAAGGCTACCTTCCCAATGCAAATTCTTGTTCTAATCTCTTCATTGAATCTCCCATCAGATGTTATGACGGTTCCGAGATAACTGTATCGATTCACCTGTTTAAGAATATGCTCATTTACTCGTATATCACATTGTGGTATTTCCTTCTTCCCAGTGACGACCATAATCTGTGTCTTCTTAATATTCAGTTCTAATCCTAGTTGTTCACTGTGTGCAACAACCGCACCTATTAAATATTGCAGGTCCTGTTCATTGTGTGCAATCAAGACTGTATTATCTGCATAACTAATGTTATTTATGTATCGTCCCCCAATGTTGATTCCTTCCATTTCTTCTATATTTCTGAAACTATTTTCATTGTACAGGGAAAAAATATCTAGAGACATTACACATCCATGTCTCACACCTCTTTTAATAGGTTGATATTGACCTACGTCGTTAACAATTCTGATGGCAGCTTGTTGTTTCCAATATATGTTTTTACAGGTCTTTCTAAGCTCTTTTCCATCAATTTGTAGATCTTCAAGCTTCCTTATCATGTCGACTTGTCTCACTTTATCGAAAGCCTTTGTGTAGTCAATAAAGCAAAGATATAGATCTTTGTTTACTTCTATAGAACGCTCAATTACTGTTCTCAGTATATTCACAGCATTTACTGTGCCCTTGCTCTCTACTAACCCACATTTTTCTCCTATTTCGGGTTATATTTTCTTCCTAACTCTTTGCATGATAAGATAATTCTCAGCAGAATGTCCATGATGTGGCTCATTATACTGATTGTTCGATTTTTATCGCATTTTAAGGCTCCTGATTTCTTGGGGATTGCAATAAATATAGAATTACATAATTCAGGAGATATATCTCCAGTATCGTATATTTCGTTCAGCATTCTGGCGACTTGGTCTATACCATATTCTTCTAAGGCATTGGTCATTTCTATTTTGATGTAATCGGTACAAGGGGTCTTGCCAGTTTTCATATGGTTAAGAGCATTCTGAACTTCCATCTTCAAAATTGATGGTCCTTCATTATTATTCCGATGATCATATTGTTCTTCTCTTGTATCATCATAAAGGTCTTTCATATAATCTGACCATTCATTCAGTAGCATGACCTTTAGAGAACCTCGCTCCCATAACAACCTTCCGGAAAAGCTCTCGTTCATAAGCAAGATGTCCCGCGTCTGATACACCCATCTGGAGATCATCTGCCACATCCTGCACCCATCTTCTCTTTGGCCTTCCTCTTCCTCTCTTCCCAGGCATATACCCTTCCATTATTGTTCTCTCCAAACTTTCGTGACGTTTCAAGTGACCGAAATATTTCAATTTTCTTTGTTTTATCGACTTTAATAGCCAACCTTCTTCAATATTCAACTCTTGAAGTATGGATGCATTTGTTCTTTTCTTTACCCAAGATATTCTTAGAACTCGTCTATAACATTTATATTCAAAGGCGTTTATGCGCTGTTCAGCTTGTTTAGTAAGTGTCCATGTCTCACAGGCGTATGTTGCAATGGGAAAGATGCATGCTCTTAAAAATCTAATTTTTGTAGTTCTGTCTGTCCCACTCCATAATTTATTCAGCTGTTTTAGTCTTTGAAGAGCAATTGATAGTCGCCGTTTAATTTCTTTCATTGTGTCGCCGTTGTTGGTAATCAATGACCCAAGATATTCAAAATTTTCCACCACCTCCAATTTTTCCCCATTAATGTATATTTCTTTCTCCATAGTAGTTTTATCTGTATGCATTATCTTTGTTTTTGCTATGTTAAGATATAAGTTTTGATTTTCACTATTCAATTGGGTTGAGGCTATTAGATTTTCTATGCCATCCTTTGTTGTGGAGAGTAATACTGTATCATCAGCATATCGAATCTCTGGTATGTCATGGACCGCCGATATTTAGGGCATCATATAGCTCCCTGTTTATATCATCTCTTACATTTCTCATTATATTTTCGGCGTACAGGTTAAACAAATAGGGTGACAGCACGCAGCCCTGACGGACTCCTTGCTTGATGTCAAACCAATCTGATGCCTCGCCATCTATTCTAACTGCTGCTTGTTGGTCTAGATAGAGCATTTTTATGAGTTGTACTACATGTGATGGAAAGCCCATATTCCTCATGATTTCCCAAAGTTACTGATGTTGTTCACAGTCAAATGCCTTTGAATAATCCACAAAACATGAGAATAGGTTTACATTAAATTCTCTACACTTCTCTATTATTAAACGCATGTTGAATATGTGATCTCTTGTTCCTCTTCCTTGTCTAAATCCAGCTTGAACTACGTTAATCTCTTCTTCCATTTTCTTACGAAGTCTTCCCATTATGACTTTTAGTAGAATTTTACTTGCATGACTGATCAGGGCAACAGTTCTATAGTTGGTGCATAATTTCAGGTTGCCCTTTTTTGGTATTGGAATGAAGATAGTTCTCTTCCAATCTTTTGGCCAAATACCATATTTCCAAATCTTTGTACATAATGCATGATATATGTGTATGCTTTCTTCTCCTCCCGCTTTAATTAGTTCAGCTGGTATCTCATCACATCCAGGTGATTTACCATTCTTCAGGTTATTTATAGCCCAAGCGATTTCATCTAATGAGGGTTCAGGTTCTGTCTCTGCTGTCATTGGCTCATGTATCTCATTCATATCCTCACTGTCACTCATATCATACATTCCACTGCAGTACTCCTGCCATCTTTCTAGAATTTGTCTAGATTCTGTTAAGGTATTTCCCATCTTGTCACAGATAACATTCAATTGAGGTTGAACATTTCTTGTCAATAATTTCATTTCTTTGAACATTTCATAATCTCTTCCAGTCTTATGATATTGCTCTATTCTGGTACAGCAATCTTGTATATATTGATTTTTGTCCTTTCTTGTGTTATTTCTTATTTCTCGAGTTAAAGATTTATACTTCATCCTGCTGTTATCGGATTCATCTCCTTTCTGTTTCAGCTCCCTTCGTTGTTTTATTAATTCTAACGTGTCTGATGTAATCCATGGCTTAAGTTGCTTTTTCTTGGTCGGAATTAAATCTTTGGCTGCAGTTATCAAAATATCCCTAGCTTGTACTGCCAGTTCATCAGGTGTCATTTCTTCTTGTACAGACATCAAGACCTCAAAGCGATTCCTAACTTCTACAGTATATGCATCCGGTATTTTTGTGAGATCAAGATCGGATAAGATTTTTGAGTTTTAATTTCAGATCTGCTTCTAATAACTGATGATCTGTATCACAGTCTGCACTTCGTAGGGTTTTTGCAGATGTTATGCTTGATCTCCATCTTCTTTGTATTAAAATATAACCTATCTGATTTTTGGTAATACTGTCTGGAGACTTCCATGTGAAGAGTCTTCTTGAATGTTGTTTAAAAAGCGTGTTGGCTATCGTAAACTCATTTTCTGTGCAAAATTCAATTAATTTGTCACCTGCATCTTTTCTCTTTCCTAATCCAAATTTTCCTAAAACGTGTCTCTCATTTTCAGCTCTTTTTGCACCTACTTTTGCATTAAAATCCCCCATTATTATTGCTATATCATTATGACCAATCTTATTTAATGTGTCTTGTAGTGTGTTGTAAAAATCTTCAATTTCGTCCTCCTCTGCTGTTGAAGTAGGTGCATATATCTGTATGAGAGTTGTGTTTTTGGACGGCCTTTAAGTCTAATAGTGAGGATTCTATCACTAACTGGATTATATCCCATTAAAGCTTTTGCAGTTGTCTTATCTAAACAAAATGCCATTCCACTCTGGCCTCCGATATCTCTACCAGAATAAATGAAAATATTTCCATTTTCAGCTGTAAAATGTCCCTAGCCGCTCCAGCGATGTTCACTAATTCCTAAAATTTGAATGTTTAACCTCTCAATCTCATCACACACTACGTTAAGCTTTCCCTCATACAGATGTTGTCGTCTTACTATCTAGGTAACTGGTTGGGTTCACACAGGTATTAATAACACAAGCAATCAAACTACTTTGCTGTAATATAGCCTATTATTGTGGCTATACAGTTAACATCATATCACATTGTTCATTGACATTAAACCATTATACATTTATAATCATGTCACATCCTAGCACACTATCTAGTCTATAATATGAAGATCTACAGAGTCCCTCTCAGGCAGACCCTTGTTGCCTGTCGCGAGTCCAATCGCCCTCTGTTGGTCTCCCGCGTGTCGCTATTCGACGGGCGGTAACTCTGCCCGAGTTCCTCGTGGACCCCGCTTTAGGCGGGTCATCTCAATGTCCACGGAACCCTGGACTCGGTGACTCTTGTCCTAGAAAGCTCTGGACGTTTCTTGTCCAGAGCGACTCAATTATCTTTCTTGGGCTGGAGTTGCAGCCCTCTAATTATTTCTGGTGATTAGCTTTAGGTGAGAAGTTGACTGTGTTGGTTTTCTGAGTTGTCTGTCGTGTAATGGCGTTTGTGTTTTGTGTGTTTTGCAGCACATTGTCAGGTTTGGTACTTTGTAGCATGGGAGTGACCTCAATTCGAGGTTTTAATTCGGTCGTCTCGTTAAAAGATTCGACCGCCCCTGCGTTGTACACCTCGGTGAATTCTTTTGAATAACCTCAGTGTTTGTCTCCCTTGGTATTTTGGCAGTTTGAGACAAATTAACATGGTGTTTCTCTCTAGTATCGGTATTTCTGTGGTAAATACCGTGTTTTCGTTCCCAGTTCTTGAGTTCCTTGTCCGAACATGGGTGGATGTTGGGTAAATTCCCAAGTATGATATCTGCGATTGGGTCTTCAAGGACAGCGCACAAAAGTTGTCCTGATATATATGGTGTTTGAATTTCGACCATCGCAAGGGGATATCTTTCTATTGTACCTGAAAATGTGCGACAGTTAACGTGTTTGTCTGTGTAGTCTGTGGTGTTGACTAATGTTTTCTTTACCCCACACAGAGTTGCTCCGGAGTCGCGAATTAACGAGCACTTTTTTCTTGTTTATGAAACCTGTCAAAAATGTTAACTTCCCTGTGGCTGACAACGCAGCGTTGGCTGTCTCATTTGCAATTGGTACACTGTGGCCGCATGGTAATGATGGATCTAATTGAAACTTTGTACAAGCATTGCATGTATCATCTATAACGGTGTTAATTATATTCACCGCATTTCCAAGCTCACTTTCACTGTCCTGCTGATTATTATATTCAATCAGTGATTCAGTCTCATCATCAGAAGACGTTGCTACTAATGCCGCATTAGCTTGCTTCAGTAACTTACGACCTTCACAGTAGCGTGAATAATGTCCCCAGCTTCTGCAAAAGTAACATTTTACAGCTTTTTGGTAAGCGTTACGTTTTGCTTTCTGTTTATCCACCATCATTTTTAGGTGGTGGGGATAGTTCGGAGACTTGTCGCACATCTCGTAAATGTCGTGCGTCAGACTGCAATACTGGCATTTTGCTACTTTCCCACTGTTGGAGCGCGGTTTAAATTTGCCTTGTGTTTGTTTGGAGTACTTAGTATTTATTACTGCAGCTGCTGTGTCATTGTTGGTAATGTTGAGTTGAAATATATCCCTGTTTGCTGTGTAGAATGCATTGCCTTTGGATTCAATTTCTTGGATGGTTTTGCAATCCATCTGTTTTAAAAATTTTGCGAAAGGTGTGGGGATGGTGCTCACTATTTTATCTATGATGATTAGTTCTTTCAGTTTATCGTGGCTATTGTTGGTTTTCGCTGAATTTATCCACTTAGTGCATATATCTTGTACTGAACTAACGTAGTCTATGAATGTTTGGTTAGGTTTGGGTGCTAATTTTGCAAACTGTTGTTGGTACCCTGCTGTGTCTAAAGAGAAATGTTGGAGTATGCGTTGTTTAAGATAATCGTAGTCCTTGCGCATCTCCTGTGGTTACTGTTTCTATTACTTTCAGTGGCTCTAGAGCCAGATTTCTCATGAGAATATATGCCCAGTCTGTCTTACTAATTTTGTGGTAGGCCATGAGACATTCGAAATTTTCTAAATAGGCGGAGATGGAGTCACCTGAACAGAAAGCTTTTATGAGGCCTTTATATTTACTATATTTCTGTTCCTCTTCTTTATTTCTTAATTTGTTTATTGATATCTCTGTGTTGGACTCTATTTCCATCTGTTTCAATTTCAACTGTGTATCAGCGTTTAACTGGGCGTAGCTTGGCTGCTGCGTCGAGCTCCATTTGCAATTTCTTCTCCGCTGCTTCTCTTTCTTCTCGTAGTTTTCTTTCCTCTCTTCTTCTCGTACTTTTCTTTCCTCAGCTTCTCTTTCTTCTCGTACTTTTCTTTCCTCAGCATCTTGTTGCAATTTTCTTTCTTCTCTTTCTCTTGCTTTTTCTTCTTCTCTATCTATTGCTCTTTCTTCACGGGCAATATTTTCTGCGTGCGTTTTCTCTGCCCATTCTGTCAGTTTTTCTTCTTTATAGCCTAATTTTATTCCCTGCTCAATGCATTTGATCTAAGGTTGACATTTTGGATTTTATTTATTTATGATGTTTGTAAAGTTAAATCCCTTAGATAAATTTGGTATGGGCTCAAAAAAATGGTTAATTCCCTTGAATATTAATGTGTTACGCACAATGTAGGTTTATATTGGTGGCAAAAATTATGAATATACACATCAATCAATATTCAACAAAATGATACGTGATGGAAGATGGTAAGTAATAGCTTAGAGTCTGCAATGAATATGAAACGAAACTTAGCTCTGATCCTTCGGACTGATGTTGCTCTGCACTTTCGTTACTGCTGGAACCGTTACAATGCGTAGTACGCGGTCTTCTCTATCATACACCTTTGGCTGGAACACTCACACGGGTTTCTGCACTCACACGGTACGCTCTGCGGCGCAATCTGCTCGTAGAGTACGAAACATTAGTCACGGTCAAAAAAAACAAAACAAAAATGTCATAGTTATATCAAACAGTAACTATTGGATACCAAAAAGCGGTATACTGTGGTCTGGACTCTGCTTTTGGCTGCCTGAGGGACTCTGCCTATTTTGATAATATTACTTTAATTACTAGATAGCTACTAAATATGTTGAACTTTTTAAGGTTAACAAATTTATCTGACATTTTGAAGAAATCAATATGATATGACTAATTGATTTTACATGGCATTTTCCCGTTGTTTAATAACCATATAATGCTCAAAACCGGTACTAGCCCCCAAAATACATGTTGTCGTCTTACTATCTAGGTAACTGGTTGGGTTCACACAGGTATTAATAACACAAGCAATCAAACTACTTTGCTGTAATATAGCCTATTTATTGTGGCTATACAGTTAACATCATATCACATTGTTCATTGACATTAAACCATTATACATTTATAATCATGTCACATCCTAGCACACTATCTAGTCTATAATATGAAGATCTACAGAGTCCCTCTCAGGCAGACCTTGTTGCCTGTCGCGAGTCCAATCGCCCTCTGTTGGTCTCCCGCGTGTCGCTATTCGACGGGCGGTAACTCTGCCCGAGTTCCTCGTGGACCCCGCTTTAGGCGGGTCATCTCAATGTCCACGGAACCCTGGACTCGGTGACTCTTGTCCTAGAAAGCTCTGGACGTTTCTTGTCCAGAGCGACTCAATTATCTTTCTTGGGCTGGAGTTGCAGCCCTCTAATTATTTCTGGTGATTAGCTTTAGGTGAGAAGTTGACACAGACTTCTCACATTCCATGTTGCTATTCTCACTCTGTTTCTTAGTCTGACACAGGGGATTTCCTTGGTAACACAGTCAGGATTAACTCCGTCATCACGATTACTAGTACTGGTCCCTGTGTCACACTCTTCCCCAGTGTTATCTGATCTTCCTGGCCTGGGGGTCTCGCCACCAGATCTCTTTCTTATTATGTTTTCTTTTATGGTTGTTATGGTTTCTTGGCAAGTTTTGCAGAAGGTAGTTTGCCATTGCTTTCCTTCTGGGCAGTGACTGTACTAGTCAGTGGCCACAGCCATTGTCTCTACTGATGAGATCATCTGCCTATCGCCGCAGAGTGCAAGACCATAACCAACAACAATCTGTCGGCTGCTCTCACACTCCATCCACCACCTGCTTCCATGGCTTCACGTAACCCTGATCGGGGGGCTAAACGGGTACTCCACCTTGCCCAAGGGTGTCCCGTAGACTAACGGAGGAAAGGAGACATCTCCTTTGATAGGGGATACCCCTACCCCGCTAACAGGAAGTACAACATGGACACACTAAATATATTAACGCAAATAAGTTACAGTCTTCTATCTTACAAATGTATAACAGACAAAACACGGGGATAATTTGAATCAACAAAACCATTACTCATAACAAAACATAAATTAGTATAAAATAAAATTTATAAGATTAATGAATCAAATAGTATACTGGTATTGTCACATCTTCCATTTTTGCTGTCAAGCGAAGTGGGGAGGAATAGTTGACGTTCTAGTGCACGATGGGTGGCACTGGATAGTGTCATTCCATTTGACTGTACAATGTCTTTGATGCCGTCAATTAATTTTTTTTCTCAGGCATCTCCTTTCTCTCTTATCAGACCTTCTTTAGTGTAGCAACAGTGCTTGTAATTGATGGCAGTTGATCTACAGCAGCCAAGTTAAAAAAATAAGGATCACGGCATAGACCATCTTGAGATGGTAATGATATAGTCTGATCTTTTTCTATTGTGATTTTGACTTCTTTGGTTTTTAGGCAACCCGTTGATGTGTGTGTTCTTTTGTTAGTGATGTCATTAATTCTTTTGTGCATTAATTTGGTATTCCGGGTGTTATGTTGGTTTTCAATTTCCTTGCAATTTTCCTCAAGCCATGTATCTTTTGCCTCTTTGCATAGCTTCCTAATTTTTCTGTGAATCTCTTTATATTTTTCCTTGTTATGTTTTTTTTTTTTTTAAATTTCTTCTTACTTCCATGAGTTTTAAGATGTCTTCCGTCATCCATTTCTTGCGTCCTATTATCTTCATTTTTGGGTTGGTTGTCTCTGCAGCTTGGTTGACTGATTTCTTTAATATTTCCCATTGGTCACTGATGTCTTAAATAAAATTTCCATATGGGACAATGCATCGAATCTGTTCTTTACCTCTACGTTGAATTTATCTCTTATTTCCTCACTCTTCAGTGCCTGTAGATCACATTTTGTGTTTTTTGATGAATATTTGACTGTCTTTAATTGTATATGTAAATTGCTTAAGATTAATCTATGGTCGCTGTAGCAGTTTGCGCTTGGTATAGTTTTTGCGACTTTTAAGGCATTTCTAAATCTTCTGTTGATGAAAATGTAATCAATCTGATTTCTGATCTTATGATCAGGACTCCTCCATGTCCATAATCTCCTTTGGTGCTGTTGATATCAGGTGTTTCCAATAATCAAATCATGCTCGTTTGCACACTGTACAAGTCTGCAACCTCTTCCATTCTGTTTCCCGAGTCCATACTTGCCAACTATGCATCCGTTCTCTTGATTTCCAACTTTGGCATTCAAGTCACTCATTATGATATTTACTTCAGAATTCTTGCATTTCTTGAAGGCTTTCTCTAAATCATTATAAAATTCATCAATGCTGTCATCACTACTGTCTGCCGTTGGTGCATAAACTTGTATGACGTTGACATCAATAGGTCTTCCACTCAACTTCAACAGTAACACTCTGTCTGATACAGTCCAATATCCTGTGATCGATTTTGCTCTTTCTGTATCCATTATAATATCCACAGTACAGTAGTACCATTAACTGCGACCAATTAATTGGTCACCTGATCATCGACTTCCTCTTCTTAAACGAGTTTCCATTGTTAAATCAACTGACTGGTTAGCTGTTTGTAATGGCTGGGTATCCTTTACGTTATCTGCCAACTGTGTTATGTTTTTCTGCAGTTTAATGTCAGTTACATTTGTATAGTTATTGCATGTTTCTAGCGGTGGAAATAGAAAACATCAACATATATTAAAATTTAAAGTAATGTCTCATGTACATATGTTTCATCAGATGTGAATGCTGCACAACTGAATTTAACTGTTGCCAGCTGGACAGGAAACCAGCCATCTGGATCGTGTAGCTTTAGCCTGACACTAAACAAATCAAACGACCTGACGTTATGCTGCTCCAACACAGCCACGCCTTGTTATCCTAGAATTTCATTAAATGGAACTGTGGTCACCAGCAATACTGAGAAGTGTGTTAAATACCCGGCATCTAAGCTTCCTTCAAATGGGGTTACAGGAAATCTGGTTCTATCATACTCTGTGTGTACACTCAATGACAACATACAAGAAAGCGGTTGCATGGGTAAGCATATTTCTTTACCAGCTCATACAATTTTGAAAGGCATTTGAATTTCACTATATTATATAATTTCTGGTACTTCAATTTTAATTCACCGCAAACACCGCAAACAAAGAAAAATCCCGTCGAGCCTCATTTGCATCGGTCCGGCAATCATTTTCCGGTTAAGTGTTTGGTGGACTGCTGGACCGATCGATGGATGTTTTTTTTAAGTTTTGGGCCCGTAGGTCCCTCACCTAATTTCTTACATCAGTGTAACATACTGTTGTGTCACAAGTAATGCTAGGGCATGAAAGATTCTTCACGTGTGCACACGTACACTAGAATACGTGGACGTATATAAGATGGGAGCTACGGTAACGCAGGGGCTAGAATTCTCAAGTATACTAGAGTATAGTAGGGGTGTTTTACAAATTGGACATATATAAGATGAGGGGAGCACACTACTAGAGAGGCTAGCATGCACACGTATGCTAGAATATATAAGGAAAGTTGTATTATAACTTGGACATATATAAAATTGGAGCTAAAATAACAACATGCTTGTCTGCTGGCTAGGTAGTCATGTATTGAAATTCCTAACGAGGAGGGGATGTTTAAAATTGACCTGGGTTCCCAGAACAAACCAGCATAAAATGGGTACCAGGAAATGTTCTTAGAAGTAAAAGTTGACCCATGCGATATTGGCTCCATCAAACATATAGTACTGATTGGTTTATAAAAAGATATTTAATAAATCAGTAGGTATGGATAACAAACTCAACCAGTTAAAAGCAACATCCTTATGGCCAACTGGCAAGCTCTGTATCACTTCAGAAGTAATAACAACATCATTTAGCAGCTTCTTTGTGGAATGAGCAGCAGTCATCCTAGATAGAGGATGAAACAATTAAAAATATCACCAATAAGACATTACCAAATTATCACGTGTAAGCATAAAATACCCTGTTTCTGTTATATGAATGCATTATTGAAATAATTGTATACAACAGATACAAGATAATTGCAAACTTTCAGATATTTATGGTCTGTCAAACATTCATAAACAAAAGATACAATAAAGATCTGCTGTGACATGCATAAGATGTACACCACCCGGTTGTAAAATAGCTAGTGACTGCTCCTGTCAACAGAGAAAGTAATTGTTACTGATCTTCCATGATCAACAGTTGTGGGTGTGTCTCAAGTACAGTGATATTGTTCAGAAATGTTCAGTAGACTGCTGTAATGATCAGGTCCTGTAGACGTTGCATTACGTCATTCCCCTCGAAAGCTTAGCTGGATAAATACCTTGAGCTTAGGGACTGTAGTTACGTCAGGTCTTGGTTTCGGCTGTTGGCACCCATTCAACTACCCATTCAGATATAAGACATTCTTCAGAGTTTCAATTTCCTCTGTGCATACCTTCCTAGCACGGTCAAACAGGGTCCGCACTAAGCCCCATTTGTACTGGACAGGTGCGAAGATATGAAAGTTTAAATATTGGCAAGTCCATGTTTCTTTGCGGTACAGTGATCTTTGAATTGTGCTGTCTGCTCTACGTCTCATTAGGATATCCAAGAACGGCAATGCTCCGTTGTGTTCGTATATCATAGAGAGAGAGAGAGAGAGAGAGAGAGAGAGAGAGAGAGAGAGAGAGAGAGAGAGAGAGAGAGAGAGAGAGATGTTTTTATGCGCCATTATGGCCTGAAATGATGTTGCTTGTAGCTCGTATGTGGTGGTAATTAATACATCGTCAATATAGCGACGGTAGAAGACCAACTTTTTAATGTCTGAGGATCTCTTCCCTTCTAAATATGACATGAAGATGTCTGCTAACATAGGACAAGAGGACTCCCCATGGCCACTCCGTCGATTTAACGGTATGTCTTATTCAGAAAATTGAATGTTATATTGGCAGTGCATAGTCATAGTAGCCTTTCCAGAATAGATGATGGTATACCTAGTTTTAGTTCTTTGTCTCTAATGCGTTCACTTATTATTTTCACTATCTCATCTAATGGAACGTTGGTGAATGAGGAGGCTATATCCATGGATGCCATGTGTTTCAATAATTAAAACTCTTTACGTAAAGCTTTTCTATATTTATCTCATCTCATCAAGTTCCTCTTGCACCTTGCGGTGTAGATTGAAGGATAGTTAGTTAGTTAGTTAGTCGCAGTTCCAACTTCACAGCAACGGGTCATCCCCATTATGCTCCGTTCCTGTGCCAGTGAATATCATACAAAACGCTCCCCACTGCCCAATGTGAAAAGTGGAAAAGACAGGAGTCTCGACAAACAACAGCCCGCACAGATGCACTGTGCATAATGCCGCCGCCAGAATGTCAACACAATAGTCCCCCACAAAAATTGAAGGATAAACAGTGGTGGGGTGCCCGTTCATGCGGCTTCATATGTCGAGATCCCCATGGACTCTGTAATTCCCTCTGTCCATTGTTTACGTGGCCGGCCTCTTCTTCTGCTTCCATTTGGCCTGTACATCATTGCTTGTTGAGGTATACTGTTAGTTGGTAATGTCGTTATATGACAAAGTCATTTCACCTGCTGTTTTCTAATAAAATCTAGCGCTACTATAACCCACACTTTAGTCTTGATTTCCTCATGTCTGACGTTCTCTCTTCTTGATACATTGAGTATTCTTCTCAGGATTCTAATTTCTGTTGTTGTGGCTTCTCATTTCTCTTTTTCTGTCATTGTCTAGGTTTGGCATTAATAGCATGGAGTTGGTAGGAAGATTGTGTTGTAGAGTAATTATCGATGCATGTTTTTTTGTTTTTTTGGTCTTAGTGCCATTTGTCAAATGAAATAGTTTGCCATATTACATCTATTTTTGATCTCGTCTTCTGATTTACCAGTTGATCATATTATTCTAGGTACTTGAAGCTCCCCATTTGATTTAGGGAGTCCCCCTTTAGATCAGTTACCATTTGGGTCAGTCCGTTTATGCTTCTTATTGTTTCTTCGAGCAGGAAACATCCTCAGCCGGCTTGCTAGGCTAGCTGCAGGTTTAGGACTAAAACATCTGACCAAAAGGAGTCCGACCCCTGGCGAGCCAGAGTCCAGCTGGTCCATGACCTCGCGGTCATGGTTTCCCGGTCTACACCACAGCGAGGTGGGGTTGACTTGTGTAGTTTACGGGTGTGACACATTTGCCAGTCCTCCCCCGTTTACAGACCACCGTTTCCAATTATTGGAGATTTCACGTGTATGGGTTGTCATTTCCTTATAAGGGAATGAATGCCATACAGAAAAAGCAAGATAGGAATGTAGTGCAGTGGCTCAAAATAGACCGAAGTTAGCGGGATATTATAACTGGCTAGGCCAGACATAGTCACTTGAGTTTTGACCAGCTACCAAGTCAGATGTAGTTACACTGGAGTAGGTGTTTTGCCCAAATGTGCCTTCTAGTGCTTAGGCACTGGAGTCACCAGGCGATGGATAATTTTGGCGATAATAATTTTAAAGAGAGGCAGACCGGACCAAGAGTAACAATCTGTATGCAGGTCTGTACATGGAAGGTTCCACCAGACAGGGGACGCAAACAATCCTTTACTTTCTAACACCGATTAGGAAGTCATATCTTTGTTACCTCCCTTGTCATCTAATTTTTATAAAGCATTGGCAAGCTACAGTACCAAATGATCTTGAAACCAGGCATTGGTACAATATATTTACCACAACTTGCCTCTGGAAGAAATTACTTGTTGCTGCATAGCTCAAGAACGGAGCTTAGCACATTATGGTGGAATATCTGCCAAGATCTACGTCTGAGAGACCCTACAGTGTTTGCTGCCGAAACATCGGGAGCCTGTCTGCAGAAGCTTATAGACTAAACTTTACATTTCCTATAGGCGGTTATAATAATTTGATTGATATCTGGAACCAACTACGGCACTCTTTTTTTTTAAATGTCGCTCAAAGACATTTTGGATGTATCTTTATCGTCAATGGAAGCATACTAACCATATCATTCTTGGGATGCCGCCGAGAGATTCTTCAACCAGCTATGACAGACCGAATAGGGGTAGTCCTGGCTTCACTAGCTTATAACATTATGGCTAATATGGCCCATTTGGTGGAATCACCGTTTGGTTGCAACCCATTTTTCTCTCAAGACATACGTAAGCTCGGGTAGTCCAGAATTCAGGTCCAGAGTATCATTGCCAACAACAACATCATTATATATCTAGATCGATCCAGGAGCCATCATGGACAGTTACCTATGTCTGTCTGTTACGTTCCCGTTCCGAAATTGGAGTACAACAAGATCGTTCATGCATCACAATCACCTATGATGTCCAGCCAATGTAATCTTTACTAGTGATATATATAATATATTATATATATATATATATATATATTATATATATATATATATATATATATATATATATATATATATATATATATATATATACGTCTGTAAGATTCATCAAGCGTATGATTAACTCATCCCATCATCCTCGAGGGAGAATGGTGGAGGAATTTTTTAATAGAGAGACGGTATAGAAACATCTTCTTATATGTCATATTGTGGGGTGATCGTACAGTTGTTTATCCAGCCCCAGTGTGGGGTGATCGTACAGTTGTTTATCCAGCCCCAGTGTGGGGTGATCGTACAGTTGTTTATCCAGCCCCAGTGTGGGGTGATCGTACAGTTGTTTATCCAGCCCCAGTGTGGGGGTGATCGTACAGTTGTTTATCCAGCCCCAGTGTGGGGTGATCGTACAGTTGTTTATCCAGCCCCAGTGTGGGGGTGATCGTACAGTTGTTTATCCAGCCCCAGTGTGGGGTGATCGTACAGTTGTTTATCCAGCCCCAGTGTGGGGTGATCGTACAGTTGTTTATCCAGCCCCAGTGTGGGGTGATCGTACAGTTGTTTATCCAGCCCCAGTGTGGGGTGATCGTACAGTTGTTTATCCAGCCCAGTGTGGGGTGATCGTACAGTTGTTTATCCAGCCCCAGTGTGGGGTGATCGTACAGTTGTTTATCCAGCCCCAGTGTGGGGTGATCGTACAGTTGTTTATCCAGCCCAGTGTGGGATGATCGTACAGTTGTTTATCCAGCCCCAGTGTGGGGTGATCGTACAGTTGTTTATCCAGCCCCAGTGTGGGATGATCGTACAGTTGTTTATCCAGCCCCAGTGTGGGGTGATCGTACAGTTGTTTATCCAGCCCCAGTGTGGGGTGATCGTACATTTTTCATGACTCACAGGATTTACTTATTCAAGACTTAGTAGAGAAAATGACACAATCAACAGCCAGATCCAAGATTTATTGACTGCCTTTTTTTTTGTAGTTAGAGAAGGTTTAGTAGTGGACATATACTGTGTTTGATTTTCATGAACATAGTTAAATGTATTCCCTATATTTGTTTGTTCTGGAAGTCACACCATTTCAGATTTGGGTATTGTTTGTATTTCAGGTGATAAGTTAGACAAAAGCGTTATTGAGTTTTTGTAATCAAAGAGTGTATTGCACTGATTTGATGTGTTATTTTGTTATCATTTTTTTTTGTAGATTTTAGTAATGCAGAGTTACAGTTCCCGTAACCCACTGTTTTGATCCATATTAAAAGGATATAGTTAGAGCCTTTCTTGTGACCAGTGTTACAACGTGGTGTTTAATGTTGTTACTATATGTCACTGTTATACCAATTTACAGAAAGCTGCTGTGAGAGGTCGCCAGCACGTAGACAAATATATCTTATGATGAAACGTCATTGCATCAACTGAGTTGTCTATGGTTACATGACCGGCTTTCTGCTTTCTTCGGGGGGTTAGTCTTATCAGTGTAGGTGGACTGGGGTCTTTGACTGCCTAGTTCCCTCCTTATGAAACCAAGAGCCTTGGCTAGTGTTCCTGGAGAAAACTTTATCTTCATTGAGAGGACTGAACCCAGGCCTTAATATTCCCTAGACCATATTCATATATTCTATATTTATATCTCACAACGGGTCATTGGCAGGCTACTAATTTTCAATTTTCAGCCCTCCTGAGAGAGGCCAGCCGATCCTAGCCATGCTAGCTGCAGGGCCACCACACCTATGTTATTCCGATATGAATGTATACGATTTATTATTTATCCCACGCCTCTGCCTAAGCACGTTTGGTACTCTTTGATTTCGGTTTCTGGTGCAAGGCGTCGTTAGCGAGCGTTCGCCGAAAGACTTTTGATTTGAAAGTGCGAAGTTATTATTTTTGTTTGTAGTATGCCGCGTCGCCGCTCTTAATGCTGAGGCGGCAATTATTACCAAAGTCAATTGCATATGTTATGTATTGATAGTTATTCTTTAAGCTTACAATTATTGAAAATATGTGATGTTAATGTTAGTTTGTCAGAAAAGTGGGAAGAAGCTGTACTGTGTTTAAAACAGTAAACCATATATCAGCATAATATTGTAGCATTTAAACTAATTCAGTGTTTATGTTTAAAAAGTAGATCAGGTAAGGGAATTATTTTTGTTTTTTTTATTTAACAGCAATGGTAGTTACTTATTATCATTGAAAATGATTCTTTTATGACAAGAGAGACTCGAATTAAAAAACAGCATTTGCATGGACTGGGTATATCTCAGGTGCGGAACGTGTGCATGTGTGTGACATATATAGTTAGTTAGGTAATATTGGGCTACTGTTGCGTTATGTGGGTGATAGAGAGATAGACAGAGAGAGAGAGAGAGAGAGAGAGAGAGAGAGAGAGAGAGAGAAAGAGAGGAGAGAGAGAGAGAGAGGAGAGAGAGAGAGAGAGAGAGAGAGAGAGAGAGAGAGAGAGAGAGAGAGAGAGAGAGAGAGAGAGAGTAGCTTAGGACATATTTGCATTTGCCTACATTTGTGTCCGTTTCTTATTTCTCTATTTGTACCAAATGCATATACGTTGTAGTGGAAACAATACAATAACAAGTTAAAGAAAGATATTATCAAAACTGCTGCTATAGTCTGTTCACATTTGCGTGCCTTCATTTGCGATCAATTTTTGTGAAATCTGCCTGTTGCATCGTTATGAAATATTTCCTGCCGTCTTATATTTACCCCCACCCAAGGAATATATCTTTGACAGGTCCAAAAGCAACTTGAATCATGGAAAGCAGCGATATTTCTTTGATGTACTTGTGAAAAACTAGTGATTTCTCGCTAACAAACTTGTATACAGTAATGCCCCGCCAATTCCGGTGACGACACAAGGCGTATCAAGATTCTTATGGGAGTGGGTTAAATGTCTGCTCTTCTGAGACGGAACATGATTACCTGTTTTGCACGATGAACATAGCTGTGAATGTCTCTGTAGTGGGCTTCCTTCTTAATGGTCAAGACGTTGGTCCTCTTTTAATTGAAGTGTATAGATTGATTCGTATGTTCGTGTGTTATCCCCTCATTTGAAAAGTGTTTTTTCACGTTTCTTGGTATGACACAATATGTCAGTCCCCATCGCAATATTATTCTTCTGTTGATATTCAATGCATTTAGTGTTGTTGTTGTTGTTGTTGTTGTTGTTGTTGTTGTTGTTGTTGTTGTTGTTGTTGTTGTTGTTGTTGTTTTTTTTCACTGCCAGGTTTTGTCACCTTTGAGGACTTGCGGAACTGAAAATTCATCACTGTGGAATACAAACTGTTGCCATTGACATTGTGCAGATGCTGTAATGTTTAGTGCCTGCAATTCGTTTGAATAGTTGGAGCAAAATATCCCTGTAAGTGTGCATGTGGATTAATGTCTGCGATTTGCCCAGACCTTAATATGTGTCGCAGGATTCCAGTAGGTTGATGACTGCTCTCGGTTGCATAAAATTCAATCCATCCTTTCTCCAATAGTCCTCTTCCTCTTTCAACACATAGTCCTCACATTTGTTCCACTAACTTCTATCAATATTTAATAGCGTGGACTAGGATAGTATCTTGATGCCATACAATTTGAATATAGTATTTTCAGCTGTCACCTGCCCTTTAATTTTAGCCCACACAAGTTCTATAGGGTTAAGATGAGAATGGTACGGCGGAAGTCTCAAGCACCCATGACGATGCTCTTCTATCAACTTGTCGATTTGATATTTCTTGCTTTTTGGCGTCTGTTGTACAAGGGACAACAATCTAGCTTGAAATACGTTTCTGGAAATTGTATGTTTTTCATTCGGAGCCATATCTTTATTGCTCCTTTTTTGCTCGATGCTGTAGGTATTTTGTCTTCTTGGGCAACAACATTGTGATATGTTGAATTTTCCATAATTAGACAAGACGGTCTATCTAGGGATGGAAGCACTGTATTCTCAAAGCCAATCTCTAAATACATTACCATTCATCTTATTATGATAATCCCTATTGTCTGTATACTTTGATACGAACAAGAGTCCAGCATTCAGTAGAAAGCCATTATGCGTACTACCAGCATGGGCTATGACCAAATGCTGTCCTGTACTACTGGACACATATCGCTGTATCTTTCCATCCACTGATTGCCTTTCGTTTTCACTTGTGTCGTGCTCATTGATCCATCCAGGCTCCATCCAAATACTGTATGTCATAATTGTCTTTGCGTGTTTCCCTTATTTCAAGTAGGTATTTGCTTCTAATGGCTCCTAAATGCTATTGCTCGCAAATGATATGTCTACCTAAATTGTACTTTCTAAACGTGAAGCCTATTTTCCTTATAATTTTCTACAAAGTTGTTTTGGATAGCTCTATGTCATTGTTCTTTCTCAACCGAAACCTACGTTTTCTTACAGTCACTGTTTCTTTGGTATCCAGCATTTTAATAATAGCTCATGTCAGCGTCTCAGTCGCTCCTTCGTCATAACACTGACAGAAAATGATACATGTATGCACAACCCGTCAAAGCGGTGTACATGTATATGGATTTATTACGAGAAAATATACATCTCCATTGATCACAAATGATGTTTAACAATATATGGCAAAAATCTATTGCATCACTTAGCAATGCACTCGTGCGCACTCGTATCACAGATTATCTCACACACTAGCGTACGAGGCATTCGCTGCCTCATTCTCTTAGCATTAGCAAGCTCATGTCAGGTATTCAGTCCACTCTCTCGCTCTCTCACAAATATCCAAACACATCCTTTCTCAACCACAGTCTAGTCCAGTCTGATCTGTTCCCTCGCTCGGTCGGTGGTCACGTGGTACTTAACCTCGTGTCGTGAGTAATAGTCGTGCTAAGTAGGATGTCTCGGTCTTCTGGATGTCGTCCTGTCCTTCACCCGTCCGTTGACGACTGATGTCTCAGGTCGTCCAGTTCAAGGTTGGGCTGTCATTCAAGGACACTGTCCTGTCTATAAACCCTATGTCATGTCTCTCACTGGGTGTATAGTACTGTCTACTCTACCTGTGCTATACCTATGTCCTGTCCCTGTCATTTGTCCTCTCTTACGTATTCCTGGTACTCTGACAAGCTCCCGTCGCTCCCCCTTGTGTCTACCAGATGTGCCGATATTGCAACATCATACTGGAACTCTATGTTCTACATAGACTTAACCATTTTTCCATGGACATTGATAGTGTCTACCTTGATATTGGTCCTCTTTGGTGGTTTTCTTGCTTAAAGACAAGCTTGCTACATAGTGTTTTTGTGTGGTTAGTCATTACAAACGACAGTGTTATGGAAATTACTAGAAAAGTTCTAGCGGAATGATTTCCCCCTCCTACTCCCATCACTTTAGTATGTTATCTGTGTGGACGGGTGGGGTCTACCTTGTATTAAGCATTGTCGTGTACATGTCCCTCGATTGTTGGGGATACAATCTGGTATCTTTCCACCAGAACTTTCTTTCCTCCAATTTTTCATACCCAGTTTTATAAGAGGAAATTTTGCATGGGTTTAGACATATACTCCTTCAGTTGTTCAGATAAAATTAACTTCTAAGGCCTGTATGAGTTAGCATACTCTCCCATAATTTAATTTTGCAATCTTACAGACATATGGCCAAATGACTCTCAAAGATGACATTGGTGCCAATACACAGATGAAGGTTGTTAATAGTGATTGTGAAGAGCTAGCATTTTTCTTGTCTAGAGGTAGTGTGAGGCAGAAAACATAGGCTACCCTTCATGCTTCGAGACACTTTCAGACACATTTCTTCTTTTTTTCAGTTTACTGGTATTATCTTTCCTCTGGAATATGTCCTTTTAAGTTGCTCTTTTTTCATTCAGTGGATTTAGATGGAAGACTGTGGATCACTTAACACTGATTTTCTGAGAAGCTTGAATCTCATAAATGGGTGTTGTACAGTTTGTGGTAGAGTCAGTGAGCGATTGTACTTAATCTCTGAGTCAGCTGTTGTTCTTGCTGATTGAGTCAGCTTGCTGATTTTCTCCCTCTTTCCTTTTCTGACTCTAATAAGCGAATTGCCTTTATATGTTGGGGAATACCCTCCGTATCTCCTCTGATTCTTGTCATATGTGTTCTCTCTCTCTCTCTCTCTCTCTCTCTCTCTCTCTCTCTCTCTCTCTCTCTCTCTCTCTCTCTCTCTCTCTCTCTCTCTCTCTCTCTCTCTCTCTTGTACTTCCAGTATCATTTCTTCGTATCGTTTTCTTTCCTTCAGCCTCAACTGTCTCTCTCAACCTGCTAGATATATGTGTATTTTACAGCTCCACCCAGATAGTCCCATTTCCCAACATACTACTTTTAACTCTTCTGTCTTCTGCATTTCATTTCAGACACTGTTCTACATTAGCTTCAATAGCCAAAATATTTGATAACTTCTTACACCAATATGTAATTTACCACACACACACACACACACACACACACACACACACACACACACACATACACACACACACACACACACACACACACACACACACACACACACACACACACACACACACACACTACAGCCATATATGTTAAACCTAAGTAGATGAGTAAATGTGTGTATATTCTAAATGTTATTAAACAATGAAAACAAATATGTGATGACATGATCAGCAAAATGTAACAACCTTGTGTGTTAAAATGTTATGGTACACAACATTTTACTTATAGTTTGAACGTCCTCACACCTACTGTTATATTATCCATTAATATGTAGGTAAAATGCCTGTGGGTAAAATTGAGAACAAGTATTCAGTATGGTGATTGGCAGCGTACAAACCATATCCTAGACATATTTCCCTAATCACGAACATGTCGATGGTCTTCTGGAGTTGGCTCATTATTCTGAAGAATATTCTAAAGGACTGGTCCAAATAGAATTAGAGTTTGGGAGGTTGTTCATGTGACAGAAGACAAGTATCTAAGACTAGTTATGTACACTGATAGACCTAAACAACTCTAGCAATAGTCTAGAATATGTTACTGGTTCTTTGTTTTTCTTTGATACTTTTCTTTATTAGCTTATTGTGGCTGATCTTGTCCTACTTTCTGTGACTCCTTAGTTGCTCAATATTTTAATGCCCAGGCTTATTTAAATCAAGTAACAAGACGGATGGATCAAAGCACGTCGTGTTTGAAAGTGGAGCATTTGTTATCCAGACGATAATGACAAAATAGGCAAATGTAAGGCCGGATCTGTATTGCCTGCTTGATATATGAAGTGTTTCTAGTCTGAACTTGTCTCATAATTTCACCATTGCATTGAGCATGAGATGTGACCGGAGATTAATCCCCTGTGATTTCAAGACATTCTGTTTTATTCTAGGATGACTCAGTCCAAAAAAGTCAAAGCCAAATCTATAATTACTTCTGAGCCTCATCATCTGGTTAAGAACCTTGTAGGGCACACATTATTCACAACGAAGGCAGGTGCTGAATAATGTTTAAGTGCAATTCCCTGTGTATTTTATATAAGATATTTCCACTAGTTTGACAACTAAATGACGTTTCCAGCTGTTCGAAATTGCCTATCAGCTACAGCTGATAGAAAATCGCACTTGCTCTTATCAAAACGTTGCCCTCATGAGTGCATACTTTGTACATTCTTCATTTATTGTGATCTCTATATACAACTAACTCCTTTATCCAAATACCATCCCTGTTGTATGCAGTTATGTATGTCCATCAATTTGTATGTTTACATATAATGCTAAACGCTGTTTATTTGTTCCACTGTGAGTGGTTTGACATTGCCAGAACATATAACAGTTATCTCATCCTTCATATTGCTCTCAATGCACTTAAAACTATGGCTGCAATGGACACAGAGCAGTGAATGCTTTTCACACTATACCAGAGACACCCCAGTAGTGTGTATGCGTTACACCCTTGGTCTGCCGACTGTTACTGGTAGGCTCAAGGTGATGCAGGCGAAGCCATATCTCAGAGTAGCTGCAGACACAGATCACACTTTGCGTGAGGCGCTTGACGCCGTTAAGGGTCAGCGACTGATAAAAGGGAAATCATGGATGGCTCAGGTGGAGGATACGATCAGACAGGCCTCTTGGAGAACATTAGGTGAGGAGACAATTGGGTCAGAGTGCCAGCGGAGCAGTCAGACCTGTGCAGAGATATAATCACATTGAGCCTGGAGTGCAGGGAGTGGCCATCAGGGGCCACGGAAGTGGAAATCCAACAACTAATTCAGGATAAAGCTCGCTCGGGTGGTGTGAATATCAACACAGATGGGTCGGTGTTGAGAGGTAGGAGAAGTGCCTGGGGGTTCTTAGCAAAAGCTAATGGTTGACGTTTGGAGCAGGAGAGCCTGGTATATGATACCACAACATCTAGCTTAAGAATGGAGGTGGAAGAGGTCAGTGTAGCTTTCCGTTGGATCGAGAATACTATACACACACATCGTGAGAACAGGCAAAGTGGCTTGCTTCAATTCAGGGGTCAAGGGTGGCAAGCATGATGCGCCTGGATCTTTTCTCCGGCGATTGCCGGTGTGCTGGGGAATGAACAGGCGAACAGATTGGCTGGATCTGCAAAACTTGGTGGAATATTGATGCATGACAAGGCAGACGTGGTTGCGGACTTGTGGGAGCACGTGTACACCTCGGAGGAGCATATCGATCACCATGGTCTTGATAGAATGAGACAGCGAGGAGTGACGAGGGGATCAGGCTGATGCTCTACGCTCAGAGGAAAGGCGAGACGGACATATAATCAGATTGTTACTGGTACTATTGGTGTTGGAACTCTTCGCTGGCTGCTGAGGATGGGGACGGAGCGCTTATGGGAATGCTCGAATGCTGTGATGTCGGTTCCTGAATCAATCAATCAATCAATTTCTCTCTTACGTCAGGAGGATGTCAATGTTAAAATTGTGTCGTGTGAGCGCGCTTGCTTTGTGATTCAACAATTCCAAACAACAAAATGAATTAACTTTATTGTTAGTATGACAGTATCTCCTCTTCTTCACTTGTCATTTATGTTTTACAGTTCATCCTCTTCTCACTCACTCACTTTCAGTTATTCCTAGTTGCATCTGCTGATGGCATCAACATCATAGCATGATTACTATACCTTCAGCAAAGATTCTCTATGACATCTGAATTCACGATTGATTTTAAATAAATAGTGGATAACAATTATCTAATTGGCAGAGCATTCACGGGAGGTAAGAGATATAATATATCCCAAATTAAATCTTTATTCCGTGTCTGTCTCACCTGTCCATCAGACATCCATCATTAATAACTGTTCTCTCAACAGCAATTCAGTTTCTCAGCACATTAGTTCACCATAGACTTGGTGGTAATTTAACTCAAGACTGGAAGTGGATTGATGGGTGTCAGATAATATAGGACTTGCCAATTGTTCTGAACACCAGATCTAAGGGCCTTCACATTTTCTTAGATCATATGCTAGTTTAGTTCACGTTTTACAAGGAATCATATTTACACGGTGAACTGAGGGGATGTGTGGAAAATTCTATGCATCAGGTTCTGTTACATGAATTGCAATTAATTTCATCTTTTGTCTAACTGTCACAAAAAGGGGCATGATAGTTTCAGTACTAAGTGTAGTTCATTGACCTTCATTCTGGTGCTATTTACAAACAACTGTTTTCGTGTTTAAATACATAAGCCACGAACAATTGGATGCTCATTTATTACATATTTGGCTCCATCATGCAAGATGCATTCTGCAGAGTTATATGCAATTTGAAGTGAATAGATGAATAATAGTGTGGATTAAATAAACACACATAGATACTAACATTGTTTGAAAGTGGAGCATTTGTTATTCAATTGATAATAACAATATAACAATGAAACAATTCTGTCTGCATAACCCATGTTTCAGAGGCTTGATTGCTGATTCCTTGACTTATTTCACTAATAAGCTATACGTTTTTTTAAATACAGTATACGGAATAATTTTGCCGTCTTAACTACGTGACAGTAATGCCATAAAGTGGAAAGGAAGACCGTTTTGAGGAGTGGGGGGAGGGGGGGGGGGGGGGGGGGGTTAAAGATTTTCCTCCAAAAAGGGGTGATAACTCCCCGCTGTCCGATATTATTTTTAGTGGGCGTGGTCAAGTGGGCGGGGTGGACAAGTGACCCCTCGGGGTGTAGGGGAGGTTACGTCGAGTGACGTGGCGGTGGGGTGGTAATCTAGTGTACAACATAAAACATGAAACATTGAAATAGCAAACAACTGAAATAAGGCATACCATTTTAATAAAGGGAATATATATATATATATATATATATATATATATATATATATATATATATATATATATATATATATATATATATATATATGATACTGGAGATATACCTTCTGAATTATGTAATTCTGTATTTATTGCAATCCCAAAGAAATCAGGAACCTTAGAATGTGATCAACATAGAACAATTAGTATAATGAGTCACATCACAAAGATTTTGTTACGAATTATCATGCAAAGAGTGAGGAAGAAATACAACCTGAAATAGGGGAAGAACAATGTGGGTTTGTAGAAGGAAAGGTACAGTAAATGCTGTGTATATGCTGCGAGCAGTTATTGAACGTGCTTTAAAAGTAAACAAGGATATACATCTTTGCTTTATTGACTACACAAAGGCTTTTGATAGAGTTAGACATGTCAACATTGTGGATATGCTTGCAGATCTACAAATTGATGGGAAAGACATTAGACTTATAAAAAACATATATTGGAAACAAGAAGCTGCCATAAGGATTGATAATGAAGTAGGACAATATCAACCTATTAAGAGAGGTGTTAGGCAGGGATGTGTAATGTCTCCAGATCTTTTTTCCCTATACAGTGAAAATATTTTCAGAAATGTAGAAGACCTAAATGGAATCAGCATTGGAGGACGAAACATAAATAACATTAGATATGCAGATGATACAGTATTGATTGCAGACAATTAGTAGACGCTGTTATTGTACACAGTGAGCAGCTGGGGTTGGAATTAAATTGTAGGAAGACACAGGTTATGGTCGTCACTAGGAAGAACGAAGTACCACAATGTAATATACAAGTAAATGGGGATATTCTTCAACAAGTGAATCGGTTCAATTATCTCGGAACAGTCATAACATCTGATGGCAGATGCCTTGAAGAGATTAGAACAAGAATCGCCATTGCGAAAGTAGCCTTTAGCAAGATGAAAAACATTCTGATCAATAAAATGATGTCAATTGAAACGAGAAAAAGAGTGTTGAGGGGATACATAGAGCCTGTTCTTTTGTATGGATGTGAAACTTGGACAATGTGCAGTCAAGCTGAAAAACATCTGATGGCTGCAGAAATGTGGTTTCTGAGGAAAATGCAAAGAATACCATGGACAGATAGAAAAACCAATGACCAAGTACTACAAGAGACAAATGAGAATCGTAGATTGATTAGAGAAATTAGACGTAGACAGTCAAAATTTTTTGGACATGTTATGAGAAGAAATGGACTGGAGAACTTAGTGACAGCTGGCAAGATCGAAGGGAACAGACCAAGAGGAAGACCGAGAGGAAAATACCTGGATGGCTTGGCCACATGGCATGGACGAGACAGGAACACTGAGCTGATCCACGACTCTGGTGATCGAGTGAAATGGCGAATCATGACCGCCCACGCTTTCCGGCATGGCACATGATTGATTGATTGATATATAATAGTTAAATGAGGAGCGGTGTATTGGCTGCATTATCAGGTTTTACTTGTCGTATTATGTAGAAATATGACTGGGATGCACGATGTTGTTGGTATGTTAATTACTCGACCCGTGGGTTTTAAAGCCCATATTGGTTCCCCCGCACACTTGTTGGGTGTGAGCACATTCAAGAATTTGTCCTTGTCCAGAACGTGGTGGTTCTTAGTCAGACCTATTGTTCTCGTCTTTGCGTAAGAGCCGAAACAATAAGGTTTGCTACACAGTGACACAATTCCCTTCCCTTCATACTGTTGTTTTAAAAGACCATGGCTTCTCTTTTTTTATAATATTTGATGTCCTCACAGTCTTTAGGGGTTGTAATAATAAATGTATTTTATAAGCAGGAGAGACTTCAGCCGGGAACCACTGATTATATCCTCTATCATATTCTTCTCGTGGATGTTGTCTAACCACCTCAGAGGGTGAATCGGCGCTAAGGGCCAAGCAGAGAGGGCCATAGAGAGGTTCTAGTCGTCTTTAGAGACGCATTTGTCGAGAAAGTCATAGTAGAAAGCTAACTTGTTCAACTTGGCGTACTGGTAGACAAAGATCCCAATCTGTAGAGGCAGATCCCAGACCGTTTTCTTCTTTACCATTTCAACTTCGAAGAGATCGTCTGGAATAAGAGTCATGTTTTTAAACCTGGGGTTATTTGTTAGTTTTGTAGTGTCTTGGTCCTGGCAGTAGGAGACATTGGTATGATTGGCCTATGTGTTAGTGTTTTGCCGTAAGCGACGTTATCTAATAGTTTCATGGTGTCTTTTGTAATAGCCTCAGCTTGAATTATAAAATCTGGCGGTGGGCGCTAGACACTGTTTCCCCACATTGTTTACAACAACTAACAGTTCCATATTCGATTGTCTGGTAGATATGTGTAACTACCAACCCATGGGATAGATACCACTTTAAGACTGGGGTGGCAAATAAAAATGTTCCTCCCGAAAAAAAAACTACCGAGCAAACTCCGTCGTGGAGTAGTCAGTAGTTTATGTTTTATGGCGTTTCATGGCATATCAATTTCATCTTTCGCTACCTCCGTGTTCTTGATAGTTGGGAACTTCTAAGCAAATTACTCTTGGAAATCATCCGGGGTCTCAATGTCGCATTCAACTAAACCGAAAAATGTATCGATTGGTACCGCCTTGAGGATCTGTTTGTTTTATGTTTGTTTGTTTGTTTGTTTCAGTCAACTAACCCCAAGGAAGTTCTGTCGGTGGAAATGTTTTCCACAGGAAACGCTTCATTGTTGGATTTGATCTATTTAGTTTCTGCCACTTACGCCTCTAAATAAATTTGACTGTGACCCCGACAAAATTCGCTAGATAGTCTTGAATGTCACAATTGTTCTGGTACAGATCTTCCAGTGTTTTTATATTAACGGGATTAATTGTTTTCCTGGAAGTTAGGGAGCATGTTGGGTGCCCGTGGAATAAACAACCATGGAATTAGTAAGCTGTCTTATTCTTCTTATCCCACCCATTTCTCAGATATTCTGGTTGCCAAGCTGCATCTCATTACTGTTGAATTGTGTTTTTTGATGTGTGTTATTATTATGCGACACCCACTGTAGTCACTCTCTACTCTGAAGTGTGTATTTGTGTAATGTGTGTGATCTAATGCCGTACTCTCTATTTCTATATATGGTTACATCTGTTGGCATGTCATTCATACGCGACCAAAGGTATAGTGCAATCGCATCAAAACCCATAATCGATTTTACTAGCTTATTACCCCTGATAGGGTCATATGTGCTTCGTTATGGCGATAAAATATGATGCTGGGTCCATCCAAAATTTTATCTCGTAGCAGTTTGTGTAACATCTCCTCCTTGTTCGAACACAGAGCAAAGCATGTATCTGTATTCATAGTGCTGAATAGATAATGCAAAGTAATTCTTGCATGGGGATTGCCTACTTACACATGTCTATCTTTAATTCGGCATAAAGGTACTTGTTTGTCCATAGCCTTTAGAAATGGAAAAACGTCCTTAAAATTGTACCAGATTAAGAACTCTCCCAAGGCAGTCATCTTGTTGTCTGCCCAAATTTGTTGGCATAGGGCATATTTTGCCTCAGATATGTTACACTTTCAAGCTTCTAAAAAAAAGGCTGCATGTGGTGGTAGGGCTTTCTCACTTAATATACTTAGATTTGTTAAGTACTCGTAGTATAACACACAGCGCTAGAAAGTTGGAGACTTCGAAGAATTGCAGTCTTTTTGTCGCTAGGCACATACAATTGTCACTTATTTTGACGACAAACTTAACCGAGTTAGCATCCCGGACATGAATTTTTTTTTCAAACAGTGTTTAATCAAGTTAACATAATATTTCCCGCTATACATCCCAATAACCGAAAGATGTCGTAAATAAGTCTCGAGTTTGTCCCTTGATTTCGTGTGTACGGTCAATTGCGCGAATATCGGTTCGATATGTTCCAGCAGCAGCTTATAGCTCTTTTCGGCAATTTCATGTAGATAGTTCAACATCTCAGCCACCAGGCACTGATTATTTCATGCCGTGATGAAACATTTGAGGGCTTCGAACCCAGGGACATTAGAAGCGACCGCACACTAGTGGGGAATGTGTCTGGGTCTGAAGGTCGCCGATTTGAGTCATCTGGTAATGTTGTATTATCGAAACAAAAACATTGTTAATACTAGGTTGATCTATAGGGAAAAATTAATTTGTATCCTCCACAAACCCGTGTTCCGAGAGCAACTCCAAGATAGACACAGGCGGACGATAAATCTCGCCTTTATACGTTTCGATGTTGGATACGCCTTTAAACGTAAGCTCATGAGGTGTCAATTGCCAATACAACTTAAATAATTTGCATCATTTACCACAGAATATGGTCCTTGAGGTGTTTTCAATATATGATATATACACAAAATGATGTTCATGTAAAAGGTGATTCAGTAGGTCTGGATGTGTACTATTGCTTTTAATTTTCGAGACAAGATGTTTATCCTCAGTAAAGGAAAACACATTGATTATTATGTTAAAATTAGCTTCCAGATCGGGAATATCCAATAGTGTGACATAGGGAAGTTTTTGTATAATTTCAGTCCACGATGGCACTCCCATTCTTTGAACAGTGACCGTGTTTGTTTTCAACAACCTTTCCAATGTATGAACCATATGATTTGAATACAGATGCACAGCAAAATACAGCATGTTTTCTGTGAACGGCTTGCCATCTTTGTTGAATTGAAGCGTATTAATAAAATTATTGTGTTTGATATGGTTGGGAATGGTAGTCATACATCGTCTGGCAGGATAGTTCACAAGATGAAATAAATAAAACGAGAGGCTTGGTATTGATTCAACAGGGTATTTGGTATCTGATCTGCTTATAGCCGCTGAATTTAGCAGGTCGACAACGTTCACCTTGGCCACAAATACCTCGAAATCGAACCGATTGTTTATTAACAATGGTAGATCAAACAAAGAGGAATTAAATGGACGTCCACGAAAAATGCGTAAGGCCTGTGTATTGCGATGTCTCAACACTGTATGTAGGCTGACGACGATTTTAAAGCAAGCAGTCTTAGCATTAAAGATCGGAAATAAACGAGATCCCCAATCTGTCACTGTATGATTATCAGGCCGGGTGAAAAAAGTGTATCTCTAAACTCACCGAAATGGATACTGATTCTCTCTACTTTTCGCTTATCGCCGATTCACTCTCTTAGGTGATTAGACCACACCTACGAGAGGACATTGATAGATTACATAATCAGTGATTCACGTCTGAAGACTGTCCTGCTCATAGAATACCCCTAGTAATAAAACCTCTCAGGACTGTCAAGACCTCGAAGCATATGAAAAGAGAACGCCTGGTCTTTTCAAACTAGAGTATGAAGGGGAGGGGATGGTGTCACCGTGTAGGAAACCTTATCACTGTTTCGATTCATACGCAAAGACGAGCACAAAAGGTCTGACTAAGAACCACAGCGTTTTGGACAAAGGGAATTCTTGACTGTCCTCACATTCTAACAGGCAGATGGGGAAACAATATGGGCTATAAAACCCACGAGACGTGTATTTACACCTACCAATCTACATCTTACAACCCTGTCATATCTTTACATAAAACGACAAGTACAACCTGATAATGTATCCACTACAACACTTCTCATTTAGCAATGTATTCTATATATGTTTTCCCTTTATTAAAATTATATACCTTCTTTGAGTTGTTTGTTATTTCAATGCTTCGTGTGTTATGTTGAACATTAGACTACCACCCCTACAACCACGTCACTAGACGTACCCCCCTCCCCTTCAACCCATGGGGTCACTTGGCCATCCCACCTAACTGACCACGCGCACTGGAAAAAAACGCATAAAATCGGACAGCGGGGAGTTATCACCCCTCTGATGAGGAAAATCGCTACAAATCCTCCTCCTAAAAACATTTGTCCTTTCCAATTCACTACACTACTCGTGACAGCAATTTAACACACGTTGAGAGATAACCAATGTTTGAGTTTTATAGCCTGTTGGTCACTAATGGTTTCCTGAATTTTGGTTACCTTTCTTTTCCACACACATTGATATTTGTTTGCCATGACCCAATATAATTACACGGAGTACTGAGAGTACTGAGCTTCACACATTTTAGCGTGCGGATAGATTCTGTTCATAGATTCACACTTTGCCGGAAAGAACATGCAAGTCGCTGGGCGGAAGACGGCGTCTCCTCCAAGTGTCATTCAGGTCTTTAACAATCTTCGGGTTGGACTGATCGAAGAGGATTACTGGTCATGGCAGAATTTCACCATGCCGCCACTTAGAGTTTGAATGTATATGTTATTTGCAAGTATTTTACATATGATGTTGTTTTAACATAATCATGAAGTGTTTGACGTATTGTGAACAGATGACAATATAAAGTTTTAAAACGGCATCGACGTTATGTTATAATAATCAATTGTGGAGCTACGTTAAACGTTGTTTAGTCTGTGAAATGAAAGTGTTATATTTAATCAGTCTCTCAGACTCAGCCAACACAGTAATAAGTTATTTTACTAAACGACTTACAGTGCAGTCCTGATGTGTTATGGTTGTACAATCAACAACTTAATGACGCATGGCTAAACACAGCGATCTGCGTCCTACAAAGATTAACGGGTCAAATGCAATAAATAAACAACTGTGTCAATATCAATCCATTATAAACAAATTAACCAACAAATCGACCCGTCGCACTATGGGGGTCCGACGTGGAACATGAAAAAACCGTGGACATAAAGCATGTGTATTTCTATAAAAGACTAATAATTGAAATGTTTGTGATATGTCATAATGTGCAACTGTACACGTGAAAACTTCGTCACGCCACGTCGAATAAAAGAATTGTAGCATGGCGATAAGGAAAACACCACCTTAAGGAATTTGACGTGTGTCAAACGGTTATATTTATGTAATAATTACATGTCATCAGAAATAGACATTTCAGTGAAATAACTATGTGTCTTGGGAACTGAGAGAATTATTATACATTAAAAATGTTTTGCACATCCTTTACAGGACTTCGCTGTGAACATCAGCATCTTTCAGTTGATTGTTGATTTCTTGGCAAAATTACGCTCAGTAGTTTTCCATTGCTTTATGAGCGACCGGCTCCATACTCTCATAAGTCACTGGCACGACTCGAACCGCTTCCAATTCTCGTGCGCTCACGTCAACCACGAGAGTATTCGGGTTTGCGGAGAAAGCTGCTGACTCCGCGGCCAGGGATACTGGCTATTATACATTGGAACAGTAAAAATAGAAAGATAAACATAAGTTGCGTCAGATTAAATAGGAAATCCCAACTGACGCCAGACAACTTGACAGACATTCCCTTCGTCAGTCATGCGTGGACAGTTCAGAGTCTTACGAGTCAGGACGTGGCAAATTAAAATGTCAGAACTGTCTTGCTAGATTAACAAAGTTACGGAAACTAGTAGACATTTACAACCGAAACTTTTATAATGTGAACATTGACAGTGCGAATCACAACAGAGCTGTGTTAAGAATAACGTGATTTAGGACTGTGTGTCAATGAATTACCTGGGGATACGGTTTGATCGAAGCCTTGCTTATAATGTGCACATAGACCAGGTGATAACAAAGGCCAAGCGGGGTTTGGCAGCGATGCGGGTGATGGCGGCAGCAAACTGTGAGCAGCGCCATCTATGTCTTCTGTACGAGGGGCTGGTCATGTCTGTTTTGGAGTATGCAATGGCAATCCTGACTCTCAGCCATAAGCAGATAGAAAGGATGGAAAGGATACAGAATGAAGCTATGCGCATTATTCTTGGATGTACAAGAGATACAGCATGCAGGGCGATGCGCTACCTTCTTGATTTTCCAACCATTGAAGAGAGAATACAAGTTTGCAGGGCACGCGCCTACCTCAGAATTAACGCAAACACACAACATCCACTGCATAGTGAAATTAGGAAGGTGAAGGGCAGCAGGTTAAAAAGAGGACGGTCGTGGATGGGTCAAGCCGAAGACATTCTTCAACAGGTGTGTTCACTTGAGGACTTAGAACCTGGCGAGGAGTGGGTGCAAGTGCCAACAGACTTCTGCACATCCTTTTCAGTTTGCATCCAACTAGATAGAAAATGCAGACAAGAAAATCCGGCTACTGTGGAGGCTGAAGTACAAGCGTTGATTTTCGAGAATTCGCTAGACGGTGACGCGGTCATCTACACAGATGGGTCGGTCGTCCGACATGTGAGAAGCTCATGGGCCTTTACAGCTCGGGCCGGGGGGAGAATTGTGAAGGAGGACTCTGGTGCTTTCACTGAAACCACAAGTAGCCTGACCATGGAAGTCATGGCAGTAAGTAAAGCAATAACATGGCTCGAGACACAGACATTCACTAGGGCTTGTTTCCTTAGCGACTCAATGAACATGATCAAGAGGATAGAGGAGGGGTCGATCCGAAGAGAATGGTTGCTGCCTCTGAAGCGGTCTCGGCTGGCAAAGATTAGTTTCATCTTCGTGCCAGGTCATGCGGGAGTACAAGGAAATGAGCGGGCTGACAAGCTCGCAGGTGAGGCTACTGTGGAGGGCGGACGCGCCATGGACCAGGCTGACATTCTGAATGCTCTACGAGAAGTGAGACTTTTGCGAGAACCAAGTGATGACTGTGAATCTACAACAATGGCCAGACTGCGGGAGCAGCAAATTAAAAGAGGGGTGGCCAAACAAGAACACTACGCAGGAAGCCAAAGAAGATTGATAAACCAACACAGAACTGGCGTCGTTAGCCGCTACACGCTGCGGGATTTGCTGAGGAGGGGATCCGAGCACTTATGGACTGAATGGTTCGATGTGCAACGAGGATGATCTGTCGACTAACTAACTAACTAACTAGGACTGTGTGAAAGATCTTAACTCTGAGTCTACGAAAAATCTGTTAACACGTGAATCGTGTAGTTACCTGTCGGAGTTTAACAGACGGCAACATTGAAGTAAATTAGACTATATACCATGAGATTAGAAAGTTTTTGAAATATTAAAACATTATCATTAGTGACAGTATAAATATAAAATTACAACCTTATTCAGGACTATTAGACCAATGCTGATAAACATTGTCAACGTCTTGCTTCTCACACAGGCACTCCGCTCCTTCATACGCACTCACAAAACCATCAAATGCGCGTATGGTAGTTTCCATTATTTATTTCACGGCGAACCCGATATAATCACAAGGTATATAAAGGCGGTAATTTCACATGAATACACAAAAGTCGCCCTTCATACTCTGATAGCATACAATCAGTCTCACTCGCTATTCTCAAACTAGCATTCTCGCAACCGTAAGCATTTGCTCTAAAAAAACACAGATGTCCTCCTCTGAAACAGTCCTGAGTCCCGTCTGCCGGTTTCAGGCTCAACGGCTGGGCTTGTCTTTTCGGACCCCGTGCCTTTGTGTGAACCCCGTGCTGTCTCAACAGTCTCGTTGTACTGCAGTCTGTCCGTGCTAGGAGAGGTTAGTCGGTGTACTGACATCTAGTCCGATCAGGGCAGTGTCCCGTGAACTGTCGTCTCCTTCTATCACCCGGTATGGTCTTACCGTTACTCTGTCTAAGACACGGTAGTGTTCCCTTTCTATGTCCTGCTTCCACTTCATCTACTGTCCTATAGTGTCCTGTCTTCTGACTATACTGTGTCCTGACTTAGGTCCTGTCTCTAGCCTATCGCTATACGGCAGATGTCCTTATCTCTGTCCTATATGTCGTTATCTCAGTTCTCTTGCTCTATTCTGTCCCTTTTCCTCTATCCACCTTCTCAACACTCTGACATTCTCTCATCCCCCCCCCCCCCCCGGTATTGTGTCACAAAATTCATTCCAGAGGGTGTGACACAATGTCGTATTAGCATATAAAAAAAAATTAGTTGGAACTAATTTGTCGGAGTGTTGTAGAAGTTCGTCAAACCACTCACATAGGTGCCACTTTGATTCATATGGGCATGAAACACTGTTGAGCTATCTATCCTCTGGTTTATGATCAGTTTAACATACTTGTCATGTTGCCAAGAATCTCTACTCTCTTACACTTCACTACTGGAAGCTGTTACGAACCAAGGTTATTGGTTTTACAGTTATGATTGACTCATAACATGCAACGCCTTTCAAACATCCGAAATTGATGTCCCGAAACAATCTTTTCTTTTTACGGACACAGATCATGAATTTATTATTCATGGCTTCCGTGAAATGTTACCATCAACATCTCTTACAAGCTCTGTGTCTGCTGATTTTTGTCTGTCTAGCTTTCGCTTGTTGATAGATTACTCATCTGTGTACTTATGACCCCCATTAATCTGTTGTGTCCCTTGTGAAAGTGTGATCTCCCTTACTTCAAAATTACTGTTTGTACGTTATATGTTCGTATTCTGTTTGTTTGTGTGTTCTAATCTTCTAAGTGTCTGTTTAAACTAACCACATAGGTGTCTGTTTATAATCTGTGTAGTTCAGGTTTTCAAGTGTCACAGGTAGGTTTCTCTATCTCATAAATGAAGACTTATGCTTAATTTTTGAGATCAGTTGCCGAACTGCGACCCTTGAAAACTTCACCATAGTTGCAATGTAAATTTATTTTATACACATATAAAATTACTACACGCTCACACGTGTTACACCGAAGACGAAGACAAATCATTGGGGAACAACATGTGTGCAAAAAAGCGCACCAATATTCGTAACTTTCATTTTAATACATTCATCCGTCGTTTCATACACATTTCACTCCCTTTGTTGCAAAAGCGTTATTAAAAATATTTATCAAATTGACATAAAATACGCTCGTTTTAAAGTTCCTACCGAGTTAATTTGCATTTACTTAGGTACAGCAAAAGGTTTTATAATTCACACTCTATTTACAGAGTTGTTGTATTGTTTTGGGCAATTGATTTGTGTTTTTTGAGAGCAAATTGCTCTAAGGGAATAAACTATAATTACATTGATGTAATGTAATGTAATGGGTGTTATTAACTAAGGAAAGATAATTTAACTAAACTAACTGAATCCAGGAGAAATGTGTTAACTCCCTTAAATTAGCATGTTATTTATTTAAGTACGAAATTTATAACTATACAATTTAGGATGCATGCACTTGATTGCATGTGCGAAAAATCTTACTAATATTTATAAACGTAGCTTCACTATCAGCTTATGCTGTCTTTAAGGACTGTAAATTATTAAATTCCTAATCTGTTGGTGTTTATTAACTAAGGATGACTTTAATTTACAACGTAGCTAAATAAGTTTGTTTATTTCTAAGTTAAATTAGTTGTGTTAGACCTGTGATTGATTGGTCAAGTAAACATTGTTATATGAATATATGATTCCATAGTGTGTAAGTCGGTTGTATATTTGTTGATGTGTAGTTGAGTGTTTAATAAAGGTACTATAATTAATTTGCTATTTTGTTATTAGAATTAAACGCTATTAATAGGTTAATGAATTTTGATGTTAACATTAAATATTATTTTTAATGCAATATGAACTCATACGTGAGATATACCATTCTCGATTGACGGACGTGATTGAATTGGTTAATATTATTTAGGAGCAATTAAGACATTATAAATTTACATGTTGATTTGTTAATCTTCAATGACAATAACGTTTCAAGGTATTTAGTAACATTACAACTACTAACAACTGTTGTCGACACAATTAATTTCGTTTAACATCATGGGACATTAAATTTGAATTGATTTTACAATTGATTGCATGTTATACAGTTTAAATGGAATACATTCTTGTTGTCAATTGGATTATTTACATTTGAATCATGTTTATGCCAAAGCAATGCGATTGTCACCTTAGGGTTAGGTTAAATTTATATCATGATAGCATCATCATGGTTACTATTGATATATATGTTTTTAAAAAGTTCTCTGACATGCGTTCGACAGTGCAACAGGACAGGAAAGGGACATTATCTTAAGATACTTAATGGTTTGCCGTTGTATTACCATTATAAAGGAATGGGGTTATAAGATCCCACGGCTGAAGATCTACATTATGGGGCACCCAGCCAT
Organism: Cepaea nemoralis; assembly: GCA_014155875.1. Lineage (NCBI taxonomy): Eukaryota > Metazoa > Mollusca > Gastropoda > Stylommatophora > Helicidae > Cepaea > Cepaea nemoralis. The sequence goes on along the minus strand of JACEFZ010025971.1, from coordinate 171,016 downwards.
AGTGGAGACTATTAGCGGCCGCCTTCTTGAGGCGAACAGACTACTAGGAGGTTTGGGGAAACTATCTCTAGTATTTATATGCACAGCTGATAAGAACAATACTTGTACATGAGTTAGAATTTGACATAGTTAATTTTACATTGAGTATAGCAGTTTATTTTTATTTTTTTTTATTTTGCTATAACGGATCTGCTTATCATCCACCCGATATGTATACTTCCTTATGGCCAGCAAATACAGATTAATGTGTCATTTGTGTTGTTATTGTCATAGTTATAGGATCTTAAACAGTTGATCTAAATAGTTGCACAATAACAATAATTTATTGCTTTATGTCTGTCAATTGTTAGCTGACAATTATTATCTCGGCAATATTCGTTCATTCATCATGTACCATGCCGACAAGCGTGGTCGGTCATAATTCTCCAGAGTCGTGGATCAGCTCTGCCGTCTTGTCTCTACCATACCACGTGGCCAAGCTATCCATGTATTTTTACTTCTCTGTCTTCTATACTTGCCCCGCGATCTTGCATGTCGTCATTAAGTTCTCTAAGTTATTTCTTCTAATAACGTGACCAAAAAATGTTGACTGTCTACGTCTACTTTCTCTAATCAGTGTATATTTTAGTGTGCTTCTTGTAGGACACGTTCGTTGGTTTTTCTGTCTGCCTATTGCATTCTTAGCATTTTCCTCAGAAACCGCATTTCCATAGCCATCATATGTTTTTCAGCCTGTCTGCTTACTGTCCACTCTTCACATCCATACACAAGTACAGACTTTATGTAGTCCTGAACAATCGTTTTCTCGTTGTAATTGACATTTTTTTAAAGTCTGGTTTTCATTCGTAAACATCCAAATATACCCATGTCCGCAAAACGACAGATAATAAACAGCATATTCACACCAGCCCTGTGCTACCAAATTCAAAATTGAACACTATCCAATTCACACTTTCGCAAAATCAACACCTGTGAGATGAGATGCCTGGGGATAGTTGTCAACTTAACAATCCGAGACCTAGTAAGAAATTTTGTTATCAGACAGACGGTGAGATCAACACAGTGTGCCACATTTATTGAAAGATAAAATTCAAGTGGTGTGACCATCTCGTTAGAATGAAACACTATTACGATTCTTGTTCTAATCTCTTCAAGGCATCTTCCATCAGATGTTATGCTTTTCCGAGATAATTGTACCGATTCACTTGTTTAAAAATATTCCCATTTACTTGTATATTACTTTGTAGTATTTCCTTCTCCCTAATGAAGGCCATAATATGGGTCTTCTTGCAATGTAATTCTAACTCTACTTGTTCACTGTGTGCAACAACTGCATTTACTAATTGCTGCAGATCCTGATCATTGTCTGCAATTAAAACTGTATCATCCGCATATCTAATGATTTTGATGCTACGTCCCCAATGATGATTCCTTTTATATCTTCTACATTTCTGAAAGTATTTTCACTGTACAGGGAAAAACAGCTGATGCATATGCTGGGGGGAGGATCTGAGCACCTATGGACATGTCCGGAGTGCAACGAAGTTACCCCAACTGATAACTGATAACTGAACTGAAACAGATCTTGAGACATTACATATCCCTGTATCAATCAATCAATCAATCATGTGCCATGCCAGAAAGCGTGGGAGGTCATGACTCGCCATTTCACTCGATCACCAGTGTCGTGGATCAGCTCAGTGTTCCTGTCTCGTCCATGACATGTGGCCAAGCCATCCAGGTATTTTCCTCTCGGTCTTCCTCTTGGTCTGTTCCCTTCGATCTTGCCAGTTGTCACTAAGTTCTCCAATCCATTTCTTCTCATAACATGTCCAAAATATTTTGACTGTCTACGTCTAATTTCTCTAATCAGTTTACGATGTTCATTTGTCTCCTGTAGTACTTGGTCATTGGTTTTTCTGTCTGTCCATGGTATTCTTTGCATTTTCCTCAGAAACCACATTTCTGCAGCCATCAGATGCTTTTCAGCTTGACTGCACATTGTCCAAGTTTCACATCCATACAAAAGAACAGGCTCTATGTATCCCCTCAACACTCTTTTTCTCGTTTCAATTGACATCTTTTTATTGGTCAGAATGTTTTTCATTTTGCTAAAGGCTACTTTCGCCATGGCGATTCTTGTTCTAATCTCTTCAAGGCATCTCCCATCAGATGTTATGACTGTTCCAAGATAATTGTACCGATTCACTTGTTGAAGAATATTTCCATTTACTTGTATATTACATTGTGGCACTTCTTCCTTCCTAGTGACGACCATAACCTGAGTCTTTTTACAATTTAATTCTAACCGCAGCTGCTCACTATGTACAACAACCGCATCTACTAATTGTTGCAGGTCCTGCGCATTGTCTGCAATTAATACTGTACCATCTGCATATCTAATGTTATTGATGTTTCGTCCTCCAATGCTGATTCCATTTATATCCTCTACATTTCTGAAAATATTTTCACTGTATAGGGAAAAAAGATCTGGAGACATCACACATCCCTGCCTAACACCTCTCTTAACTGGCTGATACTGTCCCACTTCATTATCAATCCTTATTGCAGCTTGTTGTTTCCAATATATGTTTTTTATAAGTCTAATGTCTTTATCATCAATTTGTAGATCTGCAAGCATATCCACCATGTTGACATGTCTAACTCTATCAAAAGCCTTTGTATAGTCAATAAAGCACAGATGTATATCCTTGTTTACTTCTATAGCACGTTCAATAACTGTTCGCAGCATATACACAGCATTTACTGTACCCTTTCCTTCTACAAACCCACATTGTTCTTCCCCTATTTCAGGTTGTATCTTCTTCCACACTCTTTGCATGATAATTCTTAGCAAAATCTTTGTGATGTATCACACCTCTATTAATTAGCTGATATTGACCTACTTCATTATCAATCTTTATGGCAGCGTGTTGTTTCCAATATATGTCTTTTTACAAGTCTAAGGTCGTTCTTGTCGTCGCCCTGCTACTGAGTGAGTGCGTGGGCGACACTGTGAGGTGTGAAATTCGCGGGGAATGCTTTTACATCTGTCCTGTACAGTGACCGGAAAGTTCGGAACAATGGCTACCGGCTGTTGCTGAATTGACTGAGTTGACATTTTTGTTCACGAGTGCATTTTTCAGGATACTCCTGGGAGTCGGCGCTGAAGCTGCGGGGTTCGTGCTTTATGCGACATTTTAGGCGGGTCGCCCTGCGGTAAAAGACCGAGCCATGTGAGAAAACCCGGGTCAATGAGTTCTTTCTGGTGACTGCCGAGTCCATCGACGATGAACAGTGGTTTTCGTGGATTAATTTTATGTTGCCATTCTGGCGGCGGCATTATGCACAGTGTGCCTGTGCGGGCAGCTGGATTGCCGAGACTCCTGCCTATTCCACTTTTCACATTTGACAGTGGGGAGCATTTTTTGTGATATTCACTGGCACAGGAACGGAGCATAAAGGGGACGACCTGTTGCCGTGAAGTTGGAACCTCGGCTAACTAATCTCTTGTCAATTTGTAGATCAGTAAACATCTCCATCATGTTGATATGTCTTACTTTATCAAAAGCCTGTGTGTAGTCAATGAAGCAAAGTGTAGGTCAATTAATATTCTCAGCATATTAACAACATTAATTGCACCTTTGACTTCTACAAACCCACATTGTTCTTCTCCTATTTCGGGTTGTATGTTCTTCCAAACTCTTTGCATGATAAGTCTTAGCAAAATCTTCGTGATGTGACTCATTATACTAATTATTCAATGTTGATCACATCCCAAGGCTCTTTCCTTGGGATTGGAATAAATATTGAATTACATAATTGAGGAGGTATATATCCAGTATCATATATTGTGTTCAGCAGTCTGGTGACATAGTCTATTCCATATTCTTCTAGGCAATATAGATAATTCCTAATTGCCAGTTTTGATAATGCAGCACTTGATTTCAGTAAATCGCTAAAATAATACATGAGTTATTTAATTCCACCATTGTGCAGTTTTGTGTTAAATATTTTCAAAACCAACATGCAGTATGAAAATTATTGTTGTTGTTTGTCCATCAAGAATGATGATGTTTACCACAACGCAACTCCCCGTAAAAAATTCGTTTAGGGAGCATTTGATCTGGTATGCGAGTCAAGTGACCAGCCCAGCGAATCTGATTCTTCATTAGTAGAGTGTGGATACTGGGGATGGACGGTCTTTCTAGGACTTCAGTGTCTGGGATCTTGTCTTGCCATTTAATCTTCAGTAACTTCCTAAGGCAGACTGTGTGGAAGGGTGAAAAATATAACATGTGTTGTTATCATCACAAAGAACGAGTACACAATGTGTTGTTTTAGAAATCTGAAGCAGTTACCAGCTGTTATGTTTTATGCGGATTATTGTGCAATGTGACATTTAGGAAAAGGGTTTAAAGATTGAAATCAATGGAAGGTATTGCAGGATACACAGTTAATGTTAAATAACATGTGTCATTTTATACTTTATGTATCGATCAAATCCATGTACACATACATAAAAATTAGACATAATAGATGTGTTTATAACTTTATACTGAAACCTTAGGCATGACTGACATGTTCAGTTATCTCAAACAAGACATAGTTATTTGTGAGTCAGGGCTGGATGATTCTTTGGGATGTCAAAATGTGAAGCATTATGTTTTAACTTCACTTGATTGTGTGTGTGTGTGTGTGTGTGTACACACACATACACACACACACACAAACACACACATGCATGCTTGTTTGTTTGTTTGTTTGCGGTACACTATTTGTTTAAAAGATTCCTACTCTAGAGCTGTTTTGAGTTGAAATAAATTATATGTAAAACATATATAAAAAAATGAATGCGCAGAAACACATCTCTCCCTCTCTCTCTCTCTCTCTCTCTCTCTCTCTCTCTCTCTCTCTCTCTCTCTCTCTCTCTCTCTCTCTCTCTCTCTCTCTCTCTCTCTCTCTCTCTCTCTCTCTCTCTCTCACTCTTAGTTTTATTTGCAGGATGCGAGTTGCAGGTAGCCTAATTTTCTTGAGCCCTGGTGAAGGCTAGGTTATCGGTTAAACGATGTTCCACCTACCTAGCATGTCAGACAATTAAGCTACTGTGGTTCATGTCTCTAGATTATACCACAACATTCCAACAGCACACATTTTATACCACGTGTATACACACATATTTATGTGTGCATATATGTGATCGTCAGAGGTGGACACGCCAGGTTGTCAGCTTGCCTGGTGGTAAATGGGCCCCCTTAAGGATTATACAGTGTATTCCAAAAGTTGACCTTTTAGTCCTCAGAACTAAAATTTTTAGACAGAGTCCATAGGGGTGATTGTGTAATTATGCCTGTCTGTGACTATGTGCGTGCGCGCGCGTGTGTGTGTCTGTTGTAGTGTTAGGTGTACGTGCATATAAGCTTGCACACGCGCATACACTCATACAGACATACAAACACCTACATACACCAGTTACTGAAACCTGACTTGCTGCTAGTGGCTCCCAGTGAAAGGTGGAGTGGTCTCTACATATAGAGGTTCGCCGTGTATATCCAGTGGATGGTGAAGTGACCTCTGCATATAGCGGTTAGCCATGTATATCCAGTGGATGGTGAAGTGACCTCTACATATATAGTTAGCCATGTATATCCAGTGGATGGTGAAGTGACCTCTACATATATAGTTAGCCATGTATATCCAGTGGATGGTGAAGCAACCTCTACATGTAGAGGTTAGCCGTGTATGTCCAGTGAGCAGCCACCAACCAACACATGTGGTGATCATTAAGAAGTGACGGGTTAATTGTGTGGAGCAGCGCCTGAGTTCTGTTCACATAGCAAGTCCTCTGCAGATGGTCACTTATCTCAGCCTGCTGGAAAGACTCTTGATCTTTTGGCCAGTCCACCTAACCCATACATTATACTGACCAAAGTGTCATCAATTCCCTGTGTCCACCTTAGTGTTGGTTGACCACTGTCTCTGCTTCCAGGAACCATGCCTTCCATTACTGTTCTTTCTAAACATTTAATATGACAATATTATTTAAGTTTCCTTGACATGATGACATTTAATGTGACAATATCATTTCAGTTTCCTTGATATGATAACATCTAATATGACAATATTATTTCAGTTTTCTTGACATGATGACATTTAATATGACAATATTATTTCAGTTTCCTTGACATGATGACATTTAATATGACAATATTATTTCAGTTTCCTTGACATGATGACATTTAATATGACAATATTATTTCAGTTTCCTTGACATGATGACATTTAATATGACAATACTATTTCAGGTTCCTTGACATGATGACATCTAATATGACAATATTATTTCAGGTTTCAAGACATAATGTAGTTTAAGAGCCATTTTTCTCCAATGGTCAGATCTTGAAGACTGTCTTTACTTTTGGTCTTCTTATCTCACAGTATTCTAAGAATTCTTCAGTAACATTTTAGATCAAACACCCAAGTTTTTATTGTTAGTGAGTGTGAAATGATCTAATACCTGTTTTGTCAAAGAAAAGATGCATGTTCTCAGGGTTATTTTTGTTCTTTCTTTTTAACTGATATTACGCAATGGGGTTTTAATTCCTTTGCATTGTTGTGGTCAGTCTCCCCCTTTTGAACAGTCCCTAGTGCTGTTCTTCAAGCTATTAATTATGCAGCCAACATATTGACAGTGTGTGTCATGTTCAATTTCTTCGGTGGTGAGTGCAAATTTATTTGACTTGTAGTTTTGTCTGTTTACATTTTTGTTTACATTTTTGAAAAATGTTTTGGCAACTCACTTTATATCATTTCTAAATTATATGCAAAATAACCATCAGTGGTTTTACATAAGAGTGCTGAAAATTCCTTAGACAGCGAAAATGCATCATATAAATGTTTTGAAAGAGATAAAAACATAAAGACAACTTTTCACAAACATCAGAAAGAGGCAGTTATTTTTCGCCTACATTATGAGAAGTTAAAGTCTAGAGCATATTGTGACAACTAGAAAGATTTGTGGAAAGAGAGGTAGAGGAAGACACAGAGAGAGAGAGAATTCTTGACAATTTTGTGCCATGGCCTGAAGGGTGCCAGTACACAAATCGATGCATGCTGCTGGAGATCACAAGATGTCGAAACACATGATTGTCCATGGCAAGGTACTTGATGATGATAATAAAAATAACCATTGATGGGTAAGGGATGCCATAATCTCTCCTGGCTGTTGCCTTTGCATGGTTCATCTCTTTGGACTTGGACAAGGGGAGTTAAACCATAAAACCATAGTCAAACCAATATATGGCAACATGAATCCCATGTTATATCTCTAGTGCACAATGATTTATGTTGGGAGCCATGGTGGTATAGTGGCTAGCTTGCATGCCTGCTGGCCCGGTGGTCATGGTTTCTATTTCCCATTAAAACAGATTTGTAAATATGACCTTGGCTCCAAGGTTGATCAATTCTAAACTTGGTGCCAGAAATTATCTAAGGAAGTAAAGGCAGCTGGCATGATGTAGATCACACGACCCCTCGAGTGCCGATTGGTCAATACAAATATTATGCTAGTAACATATGCCCAGTATGCCTCAAGGCATGAGAAGGGCCCTTTCATTTATTGTATAATGATTTGATAGTCCACACGCAGTTCAAGAAACATTGGATGACGTCATTGTGTTTATAACATTAACAATAGAGAACATTACTGCCGGTAAATAACTAATAGTTAAAGATAGCATCTTTGAAAAATGTATGCCATTCGTATAAAAATATTATATTTCCAAAACAATTGTGATTCTGTTTTTCAATTGTAACCTTCATTATCTACATGGGCATTGACATGGTGTTCACCATGGTAACTTGTATCACAGTGTTGATATGTTTGTGTGCAGTATATAATTATAATGTAATGCTGAATTGTGTTTGTTTGTTTCTTTTTTACTAGTAACACCACCACCACCGCCGGATACCGATCCTTGCAAAGTAATATACCTTGCTATTATAGCTGCTACTGCTGTCGTTATCATCATTGTTGTTATCATAGCAGTGTGTTGTTACAAGAAACATAAGAGATCAAAAGGTAAGTTGACCTAATAGTGGGTCTAGTTGTACAGTATTATATTTTAAACACGAAAAGGTCAAAGTTATGAATTATATCAGCAGAAGAGATGTAATAGAGAAAATAACCTTATGTGTGAACATATGTGGTAAAAGAGACAGAGGAAGACAGAACAATATGTATTTTGGCAGCTGGGCAACAAATGATAATATAAGCAATTTAATGAAAATATCAGAGGATAGATAATTGTAGATCCACACAAGAGAATAAATAAAAGAACTATATTTGAATTTCATTTCTGCCTGCATTTGTTGCTTAATGCATAGTTTGGTAAATCTTTACCTTGGAATCTGTCAGCCATGTTATGCAAACTCATCAGATGTAATTCACACTAGAAATCTCTAATAAAGAAATACATTCTGTAACAGACAGCAAACATGCTCTGTGAGCTGCCAGGTCAACAATCAGGAGTCAGCCTGTAAGTTTGATCTGAGACTGCCACAGCTGTGCACAATTTCGTGATCTCACCATTGCTCTCCCAGCTTTCAGAAAGTAATACAGCCCATGATATGCTACAAGGCAATAGAACTATAAACCTGAGATTAAGACTAGTGGCTGTATGTTCAGATCAGCAACAGAAATAAACAGTAGACTCACAAGATCTAGAGACTGTAACAAACGTCAAGCACATTCATGATCTAAGAAGTAGAAAGAATAAGAGCTGATGAACAATAGCAAGGTCTGTATATACAACAGGAATTCTAGTCAGGCTGAAACAAATGTTGCAACATAAGACCCTATGACTGGGCCCAATATCAGAATGTTGCAAACATTGGTCATATACTTGTATGCAAGCAAATTATGGGCAATAAATGCTGCACTAGAAAATATCACTCCAGAAGTTGAGATCGCTTCAGATGTTATCAGTACACCCGTTAAAGATATTCTCTCAACTTACAAAATATATTGGCCGAATAATATTGTTTACATTTACACAGACATGCATATGCATGCATGCATGCACGCGAACGCACACACATACACACACGCGCGCGCGCGCGCGCGCACATATACACACGTCACACTCACATCACACACACACACGTCACACGTAACTATTCATTCATAAACATACACGTGTATGCACAAACACTACACACATACGCAAACACACACACACACACACACATATATATATATATATATATATATTATATATATATATATATATATATATATATATATATATATATATATATATATATATATATTACACACATTCACAGTGGGTGAATGTGAACACTTGCTCATTTCCACTATCATGCACCATATTACGTCTCACACGCTCGGTGTGTGACTTATCTGCAATAATTTTCTCCTTTGTCTTTATTCCATTTCTGATATATATATATATATATATATATATATATATATATATATATATATATATATATATATATATATATATATATATATATATATATATATATATATATATATATACCTCTGTGGATAATTGAATGTGTGTAGAAAATTACTGGTATAAGATGGTAAAACACTCAGCAAGGGCTGATCTCAAGAGAATTACTGAGAATATGAGACAGTAGCGGGACATGATCAGATGACTTGTACACCGGGTCTTAAGCTTATTTGACCCAATGATTCAATGGAGATGGTTACAGTTAGTTACATGTCTTTTGCAGGACATTACAATCAACCCCAGCATTTATTGGCTATTTGTGATTCAGTAGGAAATTTTAGTTCACTAGTTTGCCATGGCTTTCTGAACACAACAAGGTTTGACAACCATGATGTAACCTTGCCATTTACTCTCAAACCAAAGTCTGTGTGTTGTGCGTGTAGCATCATCAGAGTTGAAATTTGTCCTTGATTTGGGTGATGTGTACCTGTCACATTGTGTTTCTTGCTTGTGGAGACACACTTGTAGACATTACCCTTGATTTAGAAAACACACAGTGAAACCATAACACATAAATCCACCGTGCCTGTGAACAAGCATGTCTGTGAATGAAACAGCTGGAAGCATGGAGAACTTGTAGTTAGATTCTTCAGCATGATAATATGCAATCACATCAATCACTATTGGTAAATCAATGTCTTGCAACATACAATGACATTTTTATACAACAATACATTCCAGGAACTTTTTGAAGTGTGCGTGTGTGTGTGCGTGTGTGTGTGTGTGTGTGTGTGTGTGTGTGTGTGTGTGTGTGTGTGTGTGAAAGAGAGAGAGAGAGTGAGAGAGAGAGAGAGAGAGAGAGAGAGAGAGATCGTTTAAGAATTGTTTTATTTAATTTGTGTGTTGTCAGTTGCCAGCAGATTACTACACATGTGGTTTCAACATTATTCTTTGATATCTTTTTGATCTAGCTGTTTCTAATGGAACAAACGAAAACGCAGATAAAGCACATACAAGTGAACACCATAAGAAAGAGAGGTAAATTATGAGTTCTTGATTCTCATCATCAATCATCATCAAATACTGTGCCAACTTGTGTGGGTATTATTGATACCCCACAGTTCCCATCCTCTAACAGAATATAACATTGCATGTGCTGATATCATCTCGTGCCTTAATGCACACGCGTTCAGAGTCTCCTCTCAATGCTTGCCACTACCACTTTTAAAAATGATGTTACCAATTGTTACAATATTGTTGCAGGTTTGTGTTTTCTTACATTGAGGTCACAAATTATCAATATCTCCTTGTCCATCCTGTTATAAATTTTCTTTGTCTCTTTCAAAACAGTTAGTTGACTTGAGTTGCTGTCCATTTCATTTTTGGCATCCTTCTGTAAAACCACATTTAGACAGCTTCCAGAGTTGTATCTTTCTGTGTGTTGCTTGTTTACTAAGTGTCTGGCAGTCATAGTTGTATGTTAAAATGTGGTCTTTGTAGAATGCCAGAATTATGTATTTTTCAAGTCCATTGACACAGACCTATTTTCAGTATTCTATACAATGCAATATTTGCATTTCTTGTTGTTATTTATCACATTGATGCAGCTCTGTATGATGTTACTCATATACCTAAGTAATGTCTTTGAGTTAAGTTGAGTTAAGAACCGACATCACTGCACTCATGACATTACCATACGTGCTACGTCTCTCGTTCAACAGCCAGCTAAGAGTCATACTACTAATTGTTCCCATCGCTATCTGATTAAAGGTTCTCCTGATCTTCCCTCTCAGTTTTGAGATTCTTCCAGAATCCCATATGGGTTCTTAATCTGTCCCCGCCTTCTCCACCTGGTCCCACAAGCGCACGATCACCTCCCCCTTATCCATATGCAATCTACCACCAAGAGGTGCATTCCCTGATACTATCAGTCTGTTCATTCCCCCGCACCCCTGCATGGTCAGGGCAAAATATCCATACAATTCTCACAATCTGTGACCTCTGAAGCGATGATAGCCATACCACACGACACATTTCATTCTCCACCTTACTAAGCATACCCTTTGAATCCGTAATGAATACGTGTGTTGCAATAGTCCCCTCTAACCAACAGAATTCCCCTGTTACTGCCTCCACCCCCATTCTCATGCCGGAGGTCGTAGTCTCATAATCCAGACTCTCCTTTTTCAAGATTCGCCCATTAGCCTTTGCAATAATACCCCAGCCAATACGTCTGTTTCTCACCACTGATCCATCGGTATAGATGACTATGTCACCTTGATGTGTGTTACTCTGGATCAGTTGTTGAACTTCAAATTCAGTGCGGCCCGCTGCCCATTCTCTGCACTCATGACCCACTGTTACTATTACATTGTGGCAACCCGTCATGTCTTCCGGAACCCACTCTTTTTCACGATTGATGGTCTCTAGATCACACACCTGACGTATAGAAAGTTCTCCCTGTACCACCCAGGACCTCTCTCGTCTTAGTCTATGACCCTTGACCATATCCATGACTTCATGCAGAGGGTGATCCCTATCTGCAACAACTCTCAGGTGCCATTTGGCCTGAATGACCCTATGCCTGTACGTCATTGTTGGTAGCGCCAGGATATGCCTCACGCATATAATTGGTGTGTCCTTTGTGCACCGCAGGATTACCCGCATGGCAGCATTCTGTATGCACTCCAACCTTTCAAGCTGACTCTTTGATACTGTCAGCAGCCCCAAACCATACTCAGTGATAGAAATTATTAACTGCTGAAAGAGCCCGTAAAGCATCCTCTGATCTAACCCGGTTGCTGACATCGCCCTCAATGCATACCAGCCTTCACCACCAAAGCCTCCACATGATCCTTAAAAGACAAACACCTGTCCAAGGTGATACCCATGTACTTCAATTTACTATCTCGACTGAGAGGATATCCATTCAACATAATACCTGGGACATCTACCTTGACGATCCGGTTATCCAGGGAGTACCACACATGCGATGCCTTGTCTGGGTTTATAAAGGCCCCTGCGTCCCTGCACCACTCTTCCACCCTGTCTACTGCCACCTGTAGGTCTTCCGCCAAACTGGCAAGGGCAAACCTCAATGTCCATCAGTGTGTATATTAACCGATCATACCTAACCATGTTATATGCATCCTCCAGGTCAAGAGCTACCGCTACTAACTCTTGTTTATCCTGGGAACCCTCGTAGACATCAAATGCAAAAGTTGCAGTATTGACCCAGGTTTCCTTCCCAGGCCAGTAATTCCCGAGCCCTTTGTTAAGCAGATTACGACTTTCCAAATGTTGCTGGAGCCTGCGTGCTACTATCATTTCGAGGACTTTGCCAAAGTTGTTTTGCAGGTTTACGACTTGGTCTCCATTAAGTCTGGAATTATCCTTGCCTGGCTTTGGGAGTGGTGCCAGGTAGCAATGTATCCAATCCTGAGGTATTTCCACCGTATTGATGCTGAGGTTGAAACAAAAAGGCTTCTCCTCCAAGTCCCCTTCATTCATGTTACTCGTATGGGAGTACCTCACCCATCTGGACCTGGCGCTGTGTCTTTAGCCCACGTCAGTACCCTTCTAATATCCTCCACTTTAATCTCACAGTCCTCCTTCCTAGTGACAGGGGACAAGGCTTCTCTGACTATATCGCTGATAGCTCTATCTTGCTGATCCGTCTGTGTTAAGAATCCTGCAAGAAAAGCCTCCCCTTTGTCTTGGTCAGTTGTCATAGGTCGGTTGTTATCATCATAAACGGTACCATGTTTACCAGGCATCGCCTGTCTCTTCATCTGCCGGTGGAGCTTCCAGAATTTACCCAATGCCACATCCCCACCGACTTCATTGATAAACTGTTCCCACTTCACCCTCTTTGCTTCTGCTGCCTGGAGTTTAAAATCCTGCACCTTGTTTATACCTTTCAGTCTCCTCAAATTCTGTGTACACTGAATTGGTTGCTCTCCGCACCCTCTGCCAATTCCTTATGGCAGCCCTCTTTTCTCTCCATGAATTCTCCACCTCTGGTGGAATTGATAATGAAGTAGATCATTATCATCCTATTTAGAGCGGTGTGAGACAGAGATGTGTAATATCTCCTGATCTTTTTTCCCCTGTACAGTGAAAATATTTTCAGAAATATAGAAGATATGGAAGGAATCATCATTTGGGGGACAATACATCAATAGTATTAAAGTATGTTTACTGTTCTCTGCCCCAATATAAAAGTCCATATCTCAGTAACCAACTGAGGGAAAATTATGAGATTTAGCATATAATCTTATCATTATGTCCACCCAACAAAAACATTTTTGTTCTGGAGATTGTACAGCAGATTTCAAAGTTTGTTTATATGCGGTATATAATTTACGGGTCAGAGATGAAGTGCACATTATTAAATGTATTACGTCTTCACACGGAAACATTAGCGTTGAATAGTTAATTTTCTCGTGGGACATGGGATTGGCCTTATGACAAGAGCCTCGCGTAGTGGAACGGGGCATTACTGTAAAACAAGTTTGTTAGCGAGAAATCACTAGTTTTTCACCAAAACATCAAATAAATGTCGCCACTTTCCATGATTTAAGTTGCTTTTGGACCTATCACAAACATATTCCTTGAGTGGGGGTAAATATAAGCCGGCAGGAAAAATTTCATAACGATGCAACAGACAGTTTTCAAAATAATTGATCGTGAATGAAGGCATTCATTTCTGGACAGACTATAGATATGCAGATGATACAGTCTTGATTGCAAATAATGAACAGGACCTGCAACATGTAGAAGATGCGGTTGTTGCCTACAGTGAACAACTGGGGTTAGTATTGAATTGTGAGAAGACACAGATTATGATCGCTACTGGGAAGAACGAAATACCACAAGTAAATGGCCATATTCTTAAACAAGTGAATCCGTACAATTATCTCGGAGCAGTCATAACATCAAATGGGAGATGCCTTAAAGAGATTAGAACAAGAATTGCCATTGCGAGGGTAGCCTTTTGCAAGATGAAAAAGATACTGACCAATGAAAAGATATCAATTGAAACGAGAAAAGGAACGAACGAACGAACTTTATTTTAAAAGAGTAACGAATTGGGCACGCAGTGGTCTTACATTCGGCCCTTCCAATCACTCATCATATGTGTATGTTACATTTACATAAAGAAGAAAAAAAAACATTGTCAAATGGATTTTGTAAACATTAACAATGCATAATACGTATGATACATTCATATAGGAAAAAAAAACATTGTCAGATGAAAGTTGTACACATAAACAATGCATATTACAATGTTATGAGACACATCCCCCATCCACCTCCCCCCCCCCCCCAGCCAACAACCACACATCCTCCACCACAACACCTCCACCTCCCACCCAAACATACCCCCACCCACTAACATAGACCCAGGCACACATACATGCCCACACCCTCAAACCGAACCCCCACCCACACACACATCCTCCACCCATCCCATAACCGACACACACTCACCCACATAATCTCCACCACCCACACCCCCCAACCACCAAGCCAAACACACATCCCCAATTCACACACACATACCCCCACCCACCCACACATCCCGCATCTACCCACACACACATCCCTCACCCACCCACACAATCTCCCCCACCCACCCACCCACACTCACCCACACACTCTCGGCAGGTGGCTTTCTGTTCTGCAAAGAGAAACCATGCCATTTGGGGTAAGATCGGATACAATGAAGTCGAGTATCTCCCTTATAACATGTACTCTTTATACAGACCTGGACAAATTCATGTGGCTCATTCTTTGGAACCAAGTTCAGCTGCATTGTTTCATTGATGGTTGCATTGCTTCCCTTTAGTCCAGATTGCAGGTGAGGAAGCACGGATACATGAGGGGATATCTTGCTGGAAAACATGGAGGATTCTCTAGTGCAGTCAGATCGTGCATTGCGAGCTACTGCTTCACTAACATGTATCGGTGTGCTGGAGCATGGTCATGAATCCAGCTGTCTGTTGTACAGTGTTCTTGGACGTTCTTTATTATTGCATCTCTTAGACAGCGCAGGAATTCAGTGTACATTTAATTAACTACATTCATTCATTCAGTAGCGTGTCCTTTGCAGAACCTTGCTCCCATAACAACATTCCGGAAAACTTCTCAAGATGTCCCACATCCGATACACCCATCTGAAGATAATCCGCAACATCCAGTATCCATCTTCTCTTTGGCCTTCCTCTTCCTTTCTTCCCAGGCATTTACCCCTCCATTATTGTCCTCTCCAAACTTTCATGACGTTTCAAGTGACCAAAATATTTCAATTTTCGTTGCTATATTATTTTTAATAGCCAACCTTCTTCAGTATCCAGTTCTTGAAATATGGATGCATGTGTTCTTTTCTTTATCCAAGCTATTCTTAGAACCCGTCTATAACATAATATTCAAAGTCATCTGTACACTGTTCAGCTTGTTTAGTAAGTGTCCAGGTCTCACAGGCGTATTTTGCTATCCTGATAATTCGGGGCCACATCGATTGACGGATGCCAGGCGCTGCTATCGGGCGAATTTGGAGCTATAGCCTACGATTAGTGACGTTGTGATATTCTAGTGTGAAAATTTGGTCGCGTCTAGCGTGTGCCGCATGGTTTAATGGTTACACACCCGCGTCACACGCCAGAGATCCGGGTTTGATCCCGGGTCCAGTCTAAGATATGCAATACTGACGAGCTCAAAAGAGAGCGAAACTCGAGTCTAGTGCTTCCATATTGACGTGGACAATGCCTTAGGTTCGTACCGGAATACGATCAGCGTTGCCAGTAGTGAGTTGTGTTCAATGTTTAAATCTCAAATCTCGGGGAAAAACACCAAATAAATCAATCTAATTTGTGATGTTCTATCTGTCCCACTCCATAATTTATTCAGTTGTTTTAGTCTTTGAAGAGCAATAGATATTGGTCTTTTAATTGCTTTCATTGGGTCACCATTGTTGGTAATCAATGACCCAATATATTCGAAATTTTCCATCACTTCCAATCTTTCCTCATTAACATATATTTCTGTCTCCATAGTTGTTTTATATGCATGCATTATCTTTGTTTTTGCAATGTTAAGTTATAAGTTGAGATTTTCACTATTCTTTTACGTCGAGGTCATTAGGGGATCAATACCATTATGTGATCTGGATAGTAATACTGTATCATCAGCATATTGAATCCCTGGTATTTCATGACCACTAATATTTAGGGCATAATATTGCTCCCTGGTTATATCATCCCTGATATTTCTCATTATATTTTTGACATACATTTTAAACAAATTGACGCCCATAATTTTCAGAAATTAAATACTCGGAATAGGTAATTTAAGAAAACAAACTGTAATAACTTTTTCTTTGCTGGACTAGTTGTTTTTCCTAATGCTATTATCCAGACAACACTTATGTGTGTGCACAGAGAGAACGGTGATTTCCATTCAGAGGACTGATATTTTGTCTGAGGATCATACACCATACATTATATTCATTCAACAGTGATAATGTTAATAAATACCCCATATAATACCTTTATGCCTCTTGGGTATATGGTGCTAACACCATATTTTAGAAACTAATCAACACTGGGTGTTTCATGTTATCTATAACATTTCGGCTGTCTTTACTTCCCAGAACATTTCCTAGTTCATATTTTAGGCCGGTCAACCTGAGACCAGAGTTCAGTGTTAATAATACTCAAGCCTCAGTGTGGGTTTGAACACACGTCCACAGGGCCAGCAAACAAGCACGCTAGCCGCTGTGTTAACATGGCTCCTGCAGTCAGTCGGTAGTTGTGAACATTGGTTCTATAATCAGTCAGTGATTAGGTCTCAGTAAGATGTCTTACATTTAGAAGATCACGTTTTGGGAACTGTGTGTTGACAACCACAGTGCATGTCCAGTTCATGGAGACCACATCCGTCAGATGTTCCATCTTCTGAATCTGTTTTCAGTCAAACCAAACAACATTGTGAACATGCTCAATGTGCTCATTGTATATTGACATAGTCACTTTGTGGATCTTAATTAACTCGTATATAACCTTCATGGAATTACTTTTGCGCTACTTAAGCATTGTGATTACCTCTTTGTGTTACAACCATATGCATTCTAACGCAAGGTTAACGTTGCCGTTGATGACTCCTCAAATGAAACAAATCGTAGAATTGAACGCATTCATTGACATGTGCACATTATTCGATATGGACCATTCTTAATTCTGTCATTTCAGTTCAATAGTAGATGTTTCTTTGTTTGGCAAGGTCAATACCATCCTGTAAAAACTAATATCCCTGGAATAATGATTACTGAAATAGAAGGTGTCAGCTGTTATTGAAACTGTATGATACACCACACATACACACACATGCAGAGACATACATACACACACACACATGCAGAGACACACAAACACCCACATGTGCACTGGACATACCATTTGTTTAGTTATGGGTATTGGCTTTAAATGCATGCATATATACATGTGCTATTTCTAGAATGTCTAAGTTATTGTATTGTGTTTCAATCTACATTTTTGCTAACTCTAGGCATTTGATTATGTAGTAGTAGGCCTCTTTCAGTCCTGAAGGACTATAGAGTTG
This sequence comes from Cepaea nemoralis, assembly GCA_014155875.1. Taxonomy (NCBI): domain Eukaryota; kingdom Metazoa; phylum Mollusca; class Gastropoda; order Stylommatophora; family Helicidae; genus Cepaea; species Cepaea nemoralis. Next base: position 152,915 of record JACEFZ010025971.1, on the reverse strand, counting down.
TGCCGCTTGGGAGGTAGGTACCTGACAGCACCGCTGGTGACTGTATAGTCCAATGCGAGAGTGACATTCATTGTCACAGTTTCCGCATCTGTAAGATGAGGCAAGTCCCGCAGTAAGTGACTGCGTTTTAAGCCTGTGCCACCTATCCTCAGTTTGTTGGATCAGACTGCGCTCAAAGAGCACCAGTCCGTTTCGTACATCTCTTCTCCAGGAGCATCTGTCTGTTGCAACTCTTTCCCACGTGTCTGGATCTATTCCAAGGGTTTTCATATCTTGTTTACACACATCCCTATATCGCATTTGGGGTTTTCTGTTGGCCTCTTTCCTGTGGCTAGTTCTCCGTATAGGAGATCTTTGGGAATACGTTCATCTTCCATATGTGGCCCGGAAACCGGAGGCGTCTCTGCTTGAGGAGGGTCTACACTGTGGTAATATCTGCTCTTTCAAGCACATCTTTGTTTGTTATGTGGTCTTTCCATGTTATGCCCAGGATATGTCACAGACATCTCATATGGAGATTATGTATGTGTCTGTTTATCTAACTGGAAAGAGAAAGAGGCTAAATGAAACATAAGATGTCAGTGAAAACAGATGTAGTAACCCTGCTATTGCAAAGTCTTTCATCACCTTTAGCACCGAATGACCAAGAGAAGAGATAGAAAAATGAACCTGAACATCAGATCAATTATGACAGAGATGCAAAGAATGCGTATGCTAAGCAAATCAAATGTACAGGACTAAGAAGTTATCTGAAGTTGTCTGTACAGATATACAACAAAAGCTGAAGAGAATGTGTATTGGGATCAAACACAATAAGCACGGATATAGCGAATGTTTCTTTCTTGACCTAGCCTTCTGGTGTGCATGAAAATAATTGCCTACGGCTGTTTTCCTAAAATATGATATGTTGCATTTTGAATTCATAAATTGATTTTTGCATCTTCTGTGTACATCGAAATTAATTTAAAATACGACTGTTAACTTAGGTTGTTGCTACCATAAAGTAACCATTACAAAGGAAATATGAGCTAAGACAAAATGCTGCTTTTCTATTACAACCAGTATTTTTTATGGTTCTCTGTATATTATTTTCTTGTAAAAACACTATTCACAGTTTTCAACACATCTGTTTTATTTGTAAATGCCTGTGGACTATAGGTGTGCTTACTGGTTCTAAAATAGCCTCATAGCTAGGACACTTGCCTGCCGGCCCAGTGGTCAAGTGTTTAAATCCATAAGGGATTTGTGTGTGTGTGTGTGTGTGTAACCTGACCAGATCTCCCAGATTGATCAGCCTACCAGGACCTGTTCTTGGAAGTAAAGTCAGTTGCCATGATTAAGATCACATCACCATCACAGGTGTCTCTGGGACTATACACAGGCAGAGTTGGCTTCATATACCCAGAATACCTCAAGGCGTGAACAAGAGCCCCTTACATACTTTACTTGTATTCAATGTATGCTCACTGTATTGTTATATGAAAAGAATGTCTCTCATACAAAATGACTACTATAAGATATATATAGCCTCATCAAAGAGCCGTAATTGCTAGACGTTCACTTTTCGATCGTGGAGGGGGGGGGGGGGGGTAGTTCAAGAGGTCGAATTCACATCGAGGCGGATTATAAAAATTAACATGAATAAATAAACCGATCCAGCCAACATGGGTCCCAGAAAATGTCATGGGAAGTAAAGGCAGCTAGTGGAATATTGACCATGTCATCCACAGAGGCTGGGGTATACAAGTCTGGGTCTAACAACAAATAGCAGGGGCTTTAGTGTAGTCGTATAAATGTGTGGGTCTGACGAAAAATATCAGGGGCTTTAGTGTAGTCATATAAATGTGTGGGTCTGACGACAAATATCAGGGGCTTTAGTGTAGTCATATAAATGTGTGGGTCTGACGACAGATATCAGGGGCTTTAGTGTAGTCATATAAATGTGTGGGTCTGACGACAGATATCAGGGGCTTTAGTGTAGTCATATAAATGTGTGGGTCTGACGACAAATATCAGGGGCTTTAGTGTAGTCATATAAATGTGTGAGTCTGACGACAAATATCAGGGGCTTTAGTGTAGTCATATAAATGTGTGGGTCTGACGACAAATATCAGGGGCTTTAGTGTAGTCATATAAATGTGTGGGTCTGACGACAAATATCAGGGGCTTTAGTGTAGTCATATACATGTGTGGTTCTGACGACAAATATCAGAGGCTTTAGTGTAGTCATATAAATGTGTGGGTCTGACGACAAATATCAAGGGCTTTAGTGTAGTCATATAAATGTGTGGGTCTGACGACAAATATCAGGGGCTTTAGTGTAGTCATATAAATGTGTGGGTCTGACGACAAATATCAGGGGCTTTAGTGTAGTCATATAAATGTGTGGGTCTGACGACAAATATCAGGGGCTTTAGTGTAGTCATATAAATGTGTGGGTCTGACGACAAATATCAGGGGCTTTAGTGTAGTCATATAAATGTGTTGGTCTGACGACAAATATCAGGGGCATTAGTGTAGTCATATAAATGTGTGGGTCTGACGACAAATATCAGGGGCATTAGTGTAGTCATATAAATGTGTGGGGCTGACGACAAATATCAGGGGCATTAGTGTAGTCGCAGGTGGGCTGTGCTGGTAATGTCATGAGCTATGTTAGACGAGGGTTGGACACACACGTTCCTCGTCCACTCAGGGAAAGACTGGCCACCCATTCTTCCATGCACTCAGGCCTATACAATGTGATGGTTCTGGCACTTCACACACCCATCGCAGCTCAGGGCTGGGTTTGGTATTGGTTAGCACCATATGTCCATTGTGCCTCAAGACATGTGTAAGATTTGTTTACTTGTTTATCTAATATATATATATATATATATATATATATATATATATATATATATATATATATATATATATATATATATATATATATATATATATATATATATACTTGTATATAAATCCATTGTTGACTCTGTTTCACAAACACGTTTTAATGTAAACATTAAATGTGTAATAAAAAAAAACATCTTTAAGTGTATTTAGTATGGTCTTGACTATAGTATGACCATACATCAATCGCTACTCATTGGGTGATGTTATCGACAATCTGCCAAGTTGTGAATTCAAACCCATTATCACTGGGATGGGAGGCGAGTATCTTCTCATGCCTGTATTCTACTGTGGATATATATATATATATTTACATATATATATATATATATATATATATATATATATATATATATATATATATATATATATATATATATATATATATATATACATTCACTCACGCTCAGATGGCAGCCTCTACAATGCTCAGAGATTGAAGGCTAAGACCAAAATTAGGAGGGTACTGATCAGAGAGTTGCTTTTTATAGATGATGCTGCAGTTACGACCCACTCTGAGGAAGAATTGCAATGTCTACTATCTGCATTCTCCAATGCTTGTTCTGAATTTGGTTTAACAATTAGCACAAAGAAGACACAGATTATGTCACAAGGTGCACATGGGGTACCATCAATCTTTATTGACGACGCCGAACTAGAGATAGTAGACCATTTTACATATCTAGGATCAGTGGTAAATAGCAAATTATCCCTAGATGAGGAAATCAACATCCGGATTGGTAAGGCAGCAACAACAATGAACAGGTTAAGAAAAAGAGTCTGGGAGAACAGGAAGCTTACTGCCAAAACAAAAGTCCTTGTCTATCAAGCCTGTGTCCTTAGTACTCTTCTCTATGGCAGTGAAACCTGGACAACTTACTCACACCAAGAGAACAACTTAAACAGCTTTCATATGCGGTGTCTGCGAAGAATTCTTGGTATTAAGTGGCAAGACAAAATCACAAATACTGAAGTATTGGAAAGATCAGGTTGTGTGACAGTTTATTCCATGCTCAGTCTTCGTAGACTTAGATGGATAGGACATCTCAAGAGGATGGATGATGGTAGAATACCAAAGGATATCTTTTTTGGTGAATTACAGATGGGTAAGAGATCTCAGGGTCGGCCTCTACTACGATACAAAGATGTGTGTAAGCGGGACATGATTGATACAGGCATTGATAATGCACATTGGGAGCAAGTCGCCGCTGAACGTGTTGCATGGAGGGCAAATATCAGAAATGGAATAAAGTCAAAGGAGAAAATTATTGCAGAAAAGTCACACACCAAGCGTTTGAGACGTAAGATGGTGCATGATGGTGGAAATGACCACGTGTTCACATGCACCCACTGTGAACGGACATTTACAGCGCAAATTGGCCTTATCAGTCACACTCGCTACCGCCATAGTTAAAAGTTATTATGCCTTTTTAAAGCACAAACTATCGTCTGTCAAGACTGCAAGGTGCCAATGATATATATATATATATATATATATATATATATATATATATATATATATATATATATATATATATATATATATATATATATATATATATATATATATAAAGAGTTAGTGTTAATTCCAGGATGTTGCAGTCACTCCTGCATTTATTGTCTGTGTGTCATTTACTAGGCAATTTGATTTCAGTGTCTCATTACCCTTGTTAATCATTGCGTTCTTAATAAGTGATATCTCATGAGTGTGTAATTGGTGCACAGCGACTTGCTTCCAAAATGCCCACAATTGATTTCATACTTAGTATATCGGGCAATTATGACACTGTACGTTTTATTATTCCGTATGCCTCTGACTGCCACTTATTTCTTATGTCACTGACTGCCACTTATTCCGTTATTTGCCATAAGTTAATTTTCAGAACCTACTTTTTCCCCCCAGCCATAATCCAGAGCCCTTAAACCAAGCTTATGATGGAAGAAGATCATCACCAAGTGAAATCACTATCGATGTCAGTGCAAGCCAAACTATGCCTGGAAATCCACGTCAGTTACCACCTTTAAAATGAACCCACACCCACGGTTAACTACACGCAGCAACTGCCGAGTCAGGTCCAGCACCTGTTGAGATAACATCAACTAAAGTTGTGAAGCTTTAATACTAATAAGATGTTATCTTTTGAGTTCTGTTATATACATTTACTTTGATATAACCTTTCTATAATCAATATTACATGATTTGATGTATCTGTCAGCAATACTTAGTGATGTAATGTTTCTTGTTTTAATCATAACTATATGATTTACTGTTTCTGTCATCTTGTCACTTGATGTAACGGTCCTTTCATAAATACTTCTCGATTTAATTCTTGTTCCCACTCAATACTACGATGGACGATCAATAAGTAATTCCTCCTATCTATTTATCTATGTGAATACTTTATCGGTGTGCAGTTTATTAAGTTAGCGGTGTTCTTGAAATACTCTTGTGCACTGTGTAACACCATCAACCCGTTTCAATCACTGGTTGCACAAAAGTAACGGTTTAATAATGGCTACCAAAGAAGTTCGGTCAAAGCAACATAATGTCATAGATCTCAGTGCAGAAGGCGACACCTCAATTCGCATTCATGAACGTTTGAGTATTGTTTATGGAGATTCAGCAGTGATGTTAGCACTGTCCGGCGTTGGGTACGTAATTGTGACGAAGCTGAAGTTGGTCAATCCTCACTGGCTTACGCAAAGCGAATTGGCCGTCCGTCAACCGCATTGACTCCACACAACATTCGTCGAGTTTATGACATCATTCGTGGCGACCGTCGGGTAACACTGGATAAACTGTGTTCTATGTTGTCCATTAGTAAAGGCAGTACCCAGACCATGCACAAAGACCTGGGTTATTCAAAGGATTGTGCACCATGTGTACTCAGAATGTTGAGAGACAGACATAAAGAAGCACGGTAAACCATAGCCACAACCTCATGTACCGTTTCGAAACTGGAGAAGTTTTTTTATTGAATAGTGTGACAGGTGATGAGACTTGGGTTCATTTCTTGGAACGAGAATCCACTGAAAGAAGATCTTCGCGGACATCACTTTTATGATACCGAGACCCTTAACACGCCGTACGCTAGTGGTTTAGGAAAAAAGGACACGAATTGTTACCGTGTGAGAAGATATATCCAAACAGAGACAGCAAGAATACCGCATGACGAGAACACAGAAGAAGAAGCATCTGCAAATCTAACCATTAGGAAACTCCTGTTTGCGGACGATCAAGCACTAATAGCAAAATCAGAAGCTGAATTACAACACCACATGGATAGTCTAAACGAAATGTGTAGGGAACATAACATGAAAATTAGCACAAGCAAAACAGAGGTAATGACTATAACTAAAGAAGAACAAACAACAACAATTCACCTAAACGATCATCCCGTGAAACAAGTAAAGAGTTCCAAGTACATAGGAAGTATAATATCATCAAACGGCAGATCAGAAGACCAATACTAAAGAACAAACATGTATCAATAACTACTAAGAAAGCACTTTACAACACAATCTTCCTACCAACTCTATGCTGCCAATGCCAAACCTGGACAATGACAGAAAAAGAGAAAAGAAAAATCACAACAACAGAAATGAGATTCCTGAGAAGAATACTCAAAGTATCAAGAAGAGATGAGATCAGACATTAAGAAATCAGGACTAAAGTGGGGGTTAAAGCAGCACTAGATTTTATTAGAAAGCAGCAAGTCAAATGGTTTGGCCATGCAAGTAGGTTATCAGTGAACAGCATACCACAACAAGAAATGGTGTACAGACCAGATGGAAACAGATTAAGAGGCCGACCACGTAAACGTTGCACGGAGGGAATAGCAGAGTCCATGGGAATATCGATATATGAAGCCCATAATCGGGTACTCTCACGATGTTTATACTTCACCTCGACACCGCAAGGTACAAGAGGAACACGATGAGATGAGATGAATGAATAATAGAGATTACATTGAGAAATAAATATTTGAAGTAGAGACTTAGGCTTCATTTCAATGTGAATGTTATACATTTATTTTTTACTGCCTATTGAATGTAACTAAAAATTATGAGGCATTACTTATTGACCGCTCTGTGTATTTCATTTAATGTTTGTTGTTACTATCAATATTCCTTGGTTTACTATTTTTAAGATCATATTGCTTGATGTAGTGTTGCTACTACCTGAATTACTGTTTAATTTGAGTCTATCGCTATATGTCATGTAAACAGGCCATTGATATTGTATATCAGTAACAAATATAGTGATGATCGTACAATATCTGTCCTTGGAGGAAACACTTGAGAAGCATTCAACGAGTACGTATGACATCTGTGACTATGACCAGCTTGAAACCACTTACGCAGCTCATCAATGCACAGAGACATTGAAATATGACACCTATTATGCTCTGCAAAAATATCTGGTCACAATACCTCCTAGCAATGGGGACAGTGAATTTCTTAATATTCAACTACAGGAAACATCAGTGAATAAACACTTAAAATGAATTGACCATTTGAAATGTAACCAAGGGCAGTAATGAGCTTATTTTCAGAAACATAAAAGTGAAGTGAACACTGCCCAAGTTGTGGGAGTGCCCTTTTATCTTTGGTGATTTTTTTTTAAATGTTACTAATGAAGACTTATCACTGCATCGTCCTCATGTCTTTGAAGATCATGTTCTTGTAAAACTGACCCGCTTTTCCTATTATTTATTGACCTTGTATTCATTGCAGTGCTCCAACAGGAGCATATACCACTGTGCAGAAGCTAGGCTTAGGTGACACAAACAAGAACAGCCTTGGAACACACTGGGCATGTTGTAGAAGGTGACCTTGTGGTTGACCTGGTGCTGTCTGCTTCATCTCATAGAAGACTGTAGCTGTAAACTCCAACCAACCGGGAACAGATCTAAAGATAAGGGAACAGGAATCACTCACCTAAACAGGAGTCTCTTCCAGAAGTGGTGTGACGTGATGTGGAGAAAACCACAGGAAGTCTGGATCACTCATGTTCTTACTTTCACCTATGAAAATGTCCTGGCGCTGGGAATGTTAGGACATTTAGCGAGCTGCAGGAGATAGCAAAGATAGGACACGTTGGCATAAGTTGGTTGGGGACTTGTGCATCAATGGGAGATAAAGGTCACACGAAAAGAGCATAGAGGATGATGATGATTATGGAAATATTTATGAGACACACGTATCCTTCTTTTAAAAGTCTGGTATGCGAACGTTCAGTATTGTTAATTATTTTTTTTTTGCTTACATTGTCATAATTAAATCATTTTAATAATATCATAGCCTTGCTTTGAACTAAGTCTCTAATGTGTTTTATGTAATGTATCTGCACAGTTGTTTTAAGTCACAGAGTAAACATATATGTAAATAATTGTCATTTCCTGTTTGCTTATTGTAACCGATATATGCGCTTATTGTAACCGATATATGCCTTTGCAGAATGTTTAATGTGATGTGTTATGAGTCGTTATTGCAAAATTTATTTCTTTCAAATAATTGTTTGCAACCTAATATATTTCACCAGATTTAGAACAAGTGTGCACACACACACAATGTGAATCTATAATCAGCCATTATTTTAGTGATGTGACAGGTACAGCTACATATATGTATTCACCACTGAAGTCATGTAGAAGGAATGTAGGAAGCAGAGGCAGACTAAAAACCACATTAGCAAAACAAAGTGATTTAGGCAATTTGAAACAACTAAAACAAGTAGAATTGTATATTCATTCAATCTGTATTCTACACTGTGATAACAGTGTAATAAAACATTAGCGAATGCCGCTTTTAGTGAGACAGAAAGATAAAGACCCAGATACTTAAGACATAGTCTAGAATTGGCTAGTTAGCTCGCTTAGATTTAAATGAACTTGCCATTTCCAGAAGTATGAAAGAGGTAGTAAACTAAGAATCTAAGGGTACAAACCCCCAAACAACAAGTAATGGATATTACAAATAAAAACTTTATACCCAATTGCGGTATCAATGTAAATGAAATACATCTGAAACAAGTCAACGTATTTAATTATGTGGGGACATTAATAACAGCAGATGGAAGATATATTTAGGAAGTAAATTTTAGAATTTCCCACGCAAAGGCAGCTTTTCACAAGTTGAAAAATATTATGTGCAATTTCTTTGTCAATAATAGCAAATAAAAGCATTCTCAAGAGCTATATTGAGCCAGTCCTTATGCAGAGAAGTGAATCATAGACAATTAAGAAACATGTGAGATTTTATGTAAAGGTTGCAGAAATGTGGTTTTACAGAAGAATGGTGAGAACACCAAGTATGGATACAAAGATCGATGCAGATATCCTGAAACAATAAACTCGCAAATAAAGCTGGTTGCTCGTATTAGAAGATGGCAGTTAATATCTTGTTAGCATGCCACCTGTAGTAAAAACCCTGAGTCTGTCGTCACAATGGATAATTTGAAGGGGAATGAGGCGCAGATGAAGAGAAAGAGAAAAGAAAGATGCTGGGCAGTCTGACATCGTGGCAGGGTGGAATATCAGTATCAAAAATGATTGGCAGCAAACGAAACCGAAAGTTGTGAACAGACATGAACACCAATGCCCCATAGCATGGACTAAACCAAACACTATGTATGTAGGGTTTATGTGCACTAAATAGTTGCATTTATACAATGGATATCTGTTGCTTACTGAAATAAACTAACGAGTGTAGTCAGATATTTTGAATCAATTGTTTTATATATTTTGTTTAATTTTAATAGCTAATCATAATGTAAAATATATATGATTAAAATATAGTTTGCTGTACTCTTATACATCTCAGATAATTCTCTTGAGTTCTATTTATGTCTTGGAAATGGTTAGCTAGTCTTTCCCTCTTAACCAGTGCTTGCACGCATTCGTAAAATTATCAGCACAGCCCATTATAAATTACAATAACGTGTCTCACACACACGCACGAATACCCATTCACACACGCACAATCACACTCACACACACACACACACACACACACACATGCACCATTTAGAAGAACCTGCTATAACGTCTGTCACGTGATAGGGCAATTATATTGTGTAGACCTGAATGCACGGAGAAATAGATGGTCTGTCTTTCAACCACTTTAGCAGAAGATGAGCCGGTCTCCGTGGCTAAAGACTTGCGATGCGATTCGTGAGCCGCTTACAGGGCGTTCGAAACGCAGCAGCCACCGATTTGTGCAGCAGACCGTGTGGCGTTGTGTTATAACGTGTTGGTTTGGCAGCCCGTCGTTCAGAAAGCAATGGCAAACTACTGAACGTAAAAACTTTCCTAGTACATAAACAGCAGCTGAAAAATTATAGTGTTGACTGCAACTTCCTGTAAGGGATATGCAACATTTAAAAGAAAACACATAATGATACCTCTGCTACACTCATGTAGGTCTATGGGGCGCTTCAGATTCCACGACCAGATAGACCCCAGATCAGAACATGACAAAAGAAATGTAAGACTGACATATATAGGGACACAAATAGAGGTCACCTTATAGTGTAACTCAAACTTATGCCCAGAAGTGCTCTGACACCACGGTCAGCCACTACATCTGTCCTGTACAGTGACCTGCATGTTCGGAACAATGCCTACCAATTGACTGATTTCCCGTTTCGGTTCTCGAGTGCATTTTTCAGGAGACTCCTGGGAGTCGGCGCTGAAGCTGCGGAGTTCGTGCTTTGTGTGACGCTTTCGACGGGTCGCCCTGCGGTAAAAGACCGAGCCATGTGAGAAAACCCAAGTCAATGAGGTCTTTCTGATGACTGCCGAGTCCATCGACGATGAACTACGGTTTTCGTGGATGCATTTCGTGTTGGAATTCTGGCGGCGGCATTTTGCAGTGTATATGTGCGGACTGTTGGATTGCCGAGACTCCTGTCTTTTCCACTTTTTCATATTGGACAGTGGGGGGAGGAAGGGGGTGGGGTGGGGCATTGTGTGTGATATTCACTGGCACATGAATGGAGCATAATGGGGACAACCCGTTGCCGTGAAGTTGGAACCTCGAATAACTAACTAACTAACTAACTAACTAACTAACTAACTATCTAACTAACTAACACGATGCTATGATCAACTGTGTTAAAAAATTATACATGATGTATAACAATATAAAATGACACAAAGTAGTTCAGCTTTACATACCATAATTACGACAAATACAGGACGTTGCGGCGATTAGCCTTCATCAGCAAACAAACACATTCACAAAACACAACATATAGTCACGGAGATCTCCCGTGACTACATTAAAACGTGACGACAGGACGAGAAGAATAAAAAGATGAAAAAATGAAAGCAATGAAGGATACATCATCGGAAACAAATGCATATATGTTAGATGCAAAATCACTGTTGCCTCATCAAATCAACCCCTCTCCAGCTATGCCATTATTCTCATGAGACCACAATTCATGTTGTCTGAAATAACTATCTGTCACTTCAATATTCTCAGCCTGTTCTGGCTTGTCATGTATTTCCATGTACTTACTCACAGATTGCTTTCAGTTCAGTAGGAATATCACACACAGATCCTACACACCCCCGTGACGAGAGATTAAATCTGACTTGCCCGGCTATAAACCATGAAATTCAACACAAACACACACACACACACACACAAACACACACACACAACACACACACACACACACACACATACATCTGTATCTTCAGCCCAGTAGATCAGTGGAGTGAACTTATATCACCTTCCACAGACCTCAATTTATGTGACTTTCTACCTAATCTGGGACATACTATCCACTCCTGAAATCGCCATGGTTTGGTAAAGTTTCTGCACATCACAACAACATCCAGTATAACGCACATCAAACATAACACAAATCAAACTTCAGTACATTTATTTGTGCATTTATGCACCATTTTTTATCGTCGCCTTCTATTCAGTGGGCGTCATTTGCAATGAGTGAACAGGGCTGCGCTCGCACAGCGCACTGCCCCGCCATGAATGTCCCCAATAATTCTGGTCCACTAGACCTATACCGTTTAGTTTTAGTTGCCACTGTAGATATTGGCATCGGGATCTTGGCTGGGAATCAGCCCAGGTCGATTCACATCACGGTTACTTTCACTACTTATACACTTACCACCGCAGGCATCCATGATTATCCCCAAGCATTGTCATCTGGGTCTGCTCGACTCCTTCATGGCATTACCGTCTATTCGATGTTTGTCTTGGAATGGAGAGGCCGGTCTTGGCCTCCTTGATATACTTGTGAGCATTTGTGCCCTCCTGCCCGTGGTCGTGGGTGATAAAGACCGGTTCTTGCCTTCTCGGTGTTAACTATAGGCATGGGCGCCTCTGACAGTGGTTAGGTCGATCAGAGAGGCAGATTTCCCGCCGTTGACTTCTTATACCAATACCAAAATAGTGTCTCATCGCCGCTTGCAGATTCTGGCGGTGCACCATCAGATGTGTACCATTATCATCACACGGCGCCGTGTTCATATATGAAAAAGTAATCTGCTCAATTAGTATTCAAAAATGGTTGTAAAATGTGTGTGTGTGTGTGCGCGCGCGCGTGCGTGCGTGTGTGCGTGCGTGCGTGTGTGTGTGTTTGTGTTTGTGTGTGTGTGTGGTGTGTGTGTGTGTGTGTGTGTGTTTGCTTACCTGCTTTTATAGCCATTTTTTAACATTGGATCTACATTGCTTTCAATAATTATTATTCAATATTTGTAATTTTCTATGTCAAGGACTAATGTTAGTTATATATTAAATGCAGTCGTTGCATTCCCTATTCTGATATGCCTATGTGTAATACATTTCCCATCAGATGTTACCTAAGCACCTAATTCTTTGAATTTCTTACCTAGCCACACATTAACACAATATGTGTTTAGCTGTACATTTGATCTGCTACTTTGATTTAACCATTCCTTTTTTTCTTCATGGAATCTAAACTGAGACTCGTTTATTACATGTCTTTTGTTATAACTCAAAGGAACGTGTAGTGTTTATCTGACTACAAGGAATAGAAGATGCCTACGCCTACAATAGTCGTGGTCAAGTCTTCTCTCTTATAGCATACGACATGAAGCAGTTAAACAACTTAGAAGTCGCTGCAACATTTGCAGGGTATCTCACATCGAATCTGCAATAAACATTTCTGCAAACGAACGCGCATTACATTTAAAGCCTTCTTACTTTATTATCACTCAATTATCCATAACACAGGTCGACATCTGTCGGGTGATATGATTACACCTTGACATCTCTCGCATTGTTGGTGGGGTTTGCACCTTTTATCAATAATCCTTTAACTCGATATAGTGATATTCGGTCTCACACTAATTTGTCTTTACACCGCAAGTCAGCCTTTGCAGTTTATGGACTATTGTGCCTTATGTTAGTATTAAAGATCGTAAGACATGTACCAGTGAGCTTTTCTCCCATTTTATTGTGTGATAGAACATCTGTAAATAAATATATGTGCACCCAGTATCGAAAAAAAACAAACAATATATATCAATCAATCAATCATGTGCCATGCCGGAAAGCGTGGGCGGTCATAACTCGCCATTTCACTTGATCACCAAAGTCGTGCATCAGCTCCGTGTTCCTTTCTCGTCCATGCCATGTGGCCAAGCCATCCAGGTATTTTCCTCTCGGTCTTCCTCTTGGTCTGTTCCCTTCGATCTTGCCAGTTGTCAGCAAGTTCTCCAATCCATTTCTTCTCATAACATGTCCAAATGTATCCCCTCAACACTCTTTTTCTCGTTTCAATTGACATCTTTTTATTGGTCTGAATGTTTTTCATCTTGCTAATGGCTACTTTTGCTATGGCGATTCTTGTTCTAATCTCTTCAAGGCATCTCCCATCAGATGTTATGACTGTTCCGAGATAATTGTACCGATTCACTTGTTGAAGAATATTCCCATTTACTTGTGTATTACATTGTGGTACTTCGTTCTTCCTAGTGACGACCATAACCTGTGTCTTCTTACAATTTAATTCCAATCCCAGCTGCTTACTGTGTACAACAACTGCGTCTACTAATTGTTGTAGATCTTGTGCATTGTCTGCAATCAATACTGTATCATCTGCATATCTAATGATATTGATGTTTCGTCCTCCAATGCTGATTCCATTTATATCTTCTACATTCCTGAAAATATTTTCACTGTATAAGGAAAAAAGATCTGGAGACATTACACATCCCTGCCTAACACCTCTCTTAATAGGTCGATATTGTCCCACTTCATTATCAATCCTTATTGCAGCTTGTTGTTTCCAATATATGTTTTTTATAAGTCTAATGTCTTTCCCATCAATTTGTAGATCTGCAAGCATATCCACCATGCTGACATGTCTAACTCTATCAAAAGCCTTTGTGTAGTCAATAAAGCAAAGATGTATATCCTTGTTTACTTCTAAAGCACGTTCAATAACTGTTCGCAGCATATACACAGCATTTACTGTACCCTTTCCTTCTACAAACCCACATTGTTCTTCCCCTATTTCAGGTTTTATCTTCTTCCTCACTCTTTGCATGATAATTCGTAGCAAAATCTTTGTGATGTGGCTCATTATACTAATTGTTCTATGTTGATCACAATCCAAGGTTCCTGATTTCTTTGGGATTGCAATAAATACACAGTTACATAATTCAGAAGGTATATCTCCAGTATCATATAATGTGTTCAGCAGTCTGGTGACTTGATCTAGTCCAAATTCATCTAAAGCTTTAATCATTTCTGTTGTGATATTATCTGCACCAGGGGCCTTGCCAGCTTTCATATGCTTAAGAACATTTCGAACCTCCATCTTCAAAATTGGTGGCCCATCATTATTAAATCTACTATCATACTGTTCCTCTCTGTTATCATTATAAAGGTTTTTCGCATAATCTGTCCATATATGTAGAATCTGATCTTTTTCTATTATGATTTTGCCATCTTTAGTTTTTAGACAGCCAGTTGATGTACTTGTTCTTTTATTAGTAAGTTCCTGAATTCTTTTCTGCACTAATTTGGTATTTTGACTGTTGTGTTGTTTTTCAATGTCTAAGCACTTTTCCTCAAGCAATGCTTATTTTCCCTCCTTACATAATATTCTGACTTGTCTGACTATGTGAATTTCTTCATATTTGGCAGGATTATTTTTGTTGAGTCTTGTTTCCATTAGGTGTAAAATTTCTGCTGTCATCAATTTCTTACGACCCACCTTCTTTAATTTTGGAATAGTTGTTTCTGCAGCCAAACTGATTGAATTCTTCAACATTTCCCATTGTTCATCCACATCCTGGAATAATATCTCTAGATCAGACAATATATCAAATATGTTCTGTACTTCTATGTTGAATTTGTTTTGTATTTCCTTGTCATTACTCAATGTACACAAATCATATTGAGTGTTTCCTGTTATATACTTGACTTTCTTCAACTTTATCCTCAGTGGTCCTGTAAGTAGTCTGTTGTCAATATAACAATCAGCACTGGGAACTGTTTTTTGCTATTGTTAGTGCGTTTCTAAATCGTCTGCTAATCAGAATGTAGTCCATCTGGTTTCTGATCCTGCTATCAGGACTCCTCCATGTCCATAATCTTCTAGGGTGTTGCTTTAACCAGGTGTTTCCTACAATCATTTCCTGTTATTTTGCCCACTCTACGAGTCTGTATCCTCTTTCATTTCTCTCACCTAAACCATAGTTTCCTACTGTGTATCTATCACCTTGATTTCCTACTTTTGCATTGAAGTCTCCTATTATGATGTTTATTACTGAATTTTTACACTTCTTTAAGGCAGTCTCCATGTCATTATAAAATTCCTCTACACTGTCTTCACTGGATTCTCCTGTTGGGGCATATACTTGAATAATATTTTTGCTAAAAGGTCTGGCACTTAATTTAACTAGTAGAACTATGTCCGACACGGTCCAATATCCTTGAACAGATTTTGATGTTTTCCGGTCCAAAATAATAGCCACCCCCCTTTGTCGTTCTTCACCTCCAGAATAAATAATCTTAAAATCTTCATCTATCTTTATGCCTGCTCCTGTCCATCTCGTATCGCACATCCCTAGAATATTAATTTTGTCTCTTTCAATTTCTTGTTTTATGTTCTCTAATTTTTCGTCGTCGTTTAACGTCCTAACGTTCCATGTTGCTAATTTTAACGTCTCTGTCCTTGTCTTGCGATGATCAGTCTATAGGCGAATCGTTATATATATATATATATATATATATATATATATATATATATATATATATATATATATATATATATATATATATATATATATATAATATATATATATATATATATATATATATATATATATATATACACACTAGCTGACCCGGCCCGGCTTCGCCCAGACCCTGTCGGGGATCTATCTATCTATCTATCTATCTATCTATCTATCTATCTATCTGTCTGTCTGTCTGTCTGTCTGTCTGTCTGCTTGTCTGTCTGTCTGTCTGTCTGACCCGGGCCGGCTTCACCCAGTCCCTGGTGGGGAGCATCTAATTTAATTCATATAAGTAGTCATATAAGCTCCCGTTCCCGACTATCTATCTGTCTTTCTGTCTGTCTATCTGTCTGTCTGTCCCGGCCCGGCTTCGCCCAGACCCTGATGGGGAGCATCTCATTTAATTCATATAAGTAGTCATATAAGTTCCCGTTCACGACTGTCTGTCTGTCTGTCTGACCCGGCCCGGCTTCGCCAAGTCCCTGGCGGGGGTCTGTCTGTCTGTCTGTATGTCTGTCTATCTGTCTGTCTGACCCGGCCCGGCTATACCCAGACCCTGGTGGGGGCATCTCATTTAATTCATATAAGTAGTCATATAAGTTCCCGTTCCCGTCTGTCTGTCTGTCTGTCTGTCTGACCCGGCCCGGCCTCGCCCAGGCCCTGGCGGGGATCTGTCTGTCTGTCTTGTCTATCTATGTATCTATCTATCTATGTATCTATCTATAAATAAAGTTTGTTCGTTCGTTCGTTCGTTCTATCTATCTATCTATGTATCTATGTATCTATGTATCTATGTATCTATCTATCTATCTATCTATCTATCTATCTATCTATCTATCTATCTATCTATATATCTATCTATCTATGTTCGGCCCGTTCCCGTAAAAAACATAAGATCTATCTATAGCCAGGGGACTTAACTTAAGATATAACAATGCTACTAAAAGTTATGTCCCTTGTATTATATTTTCTTATGTTCAGTCATGTAATTACAAAATTAAATTTTAGTAAGGTAATAGCTGATAGCTGATAGATAAAACTATGACAGTTGGTTGCACTGTAATGAGAAGAAGACGTGTAGAAAATTTCATCTCAATCGGATGGACCGTTCGCGAACGCATAAAGAACGGACGGACATACACACATCGCCTTTATATATATATATATATATATATATATATATATATATATATATAATATATATATATATATATATATATATATATATTGCGAGCTTCCTTTTTCTCTACAAACAGTATGAAACGGGTGATTCATTGATAAGTTCACGTGTATGGGTCAATTCTAACTCCAATTGTCAAAACAAACAAAAAATAATAATACAAATTCCAAATTCGGTACGTTTCACCTGCCTCCTCAGCTTTGGTTATTTTTGAGATCCGTGGATTTTGTGAGTTTTTAACTCTGTTTTTGTCTTGTGAGCTCTTGCGAGTGAGTCCTGTCTCGGACTGTTTACATAAACATTTGTGTCTGTGACGTCAGGAGGGGGGTGTCGGTCGGCTGCTATCCTTTGTGCCCGTCTCCTATGGTGGTTTCTTTTGTTAGTGAAGACTCTTGGCTCGACTGGTTGCAGTCCTTATAAGGACTTTTTATTTGGTCTTTTTGTTACATTTTTTGTGTGTATTTTCTGTGGAAGCTTTTCGATGTTTTCATTGTCCTCCTTGCGCCTTTTGCGTGTGGGTCAATAGTGAAGGACCCTTTTATAGAACTTTGACGCATAGGGCATATGACGCAAGACCCCTATGTGTATAGTCCAATTGGCACTCGATGATTACTATGGTCAGTATCACACCGGTCGCCTCTATTTATCAAGACATTTCCGGGCACCCATTTTAGGCTACGCGGCCCAGGTTAATTGTTAATACCCATCTCGACACGGATTCAAACCTATGACCACTAGATCACATTGCGAGTGGCTAACTACCTTGTATATCCTTGTTTACTTCTATACACGTTATTGAACGTGCTATAGAAGTAAACAAGGATATACATCTTTGCTTTATTGACTACACAAAGGCATTTGATAGAGTTAGACATGTCAACATGGTGGATATGCTTGCAGATCTACAAATTGATGGGAAATACATTAGACGGTATAATTATCTCAGAACAGTCATAACATCTGATGGGAGATGCCTTGAATAGATTAGAACAAGAATCGCCATGGCGAATGTAGCCTCTAGCAAGATGAAGAGCATTCTGACCAATAAAACGATGTCAATTCAAACATGAAAAAGAGTGTTGAGGGGATACATAGTGCCTGTTCTTTTGTATGGAAGTGAAACTTGGACAATGAGCAGTCAAGCTGAAAAACATCTGATGGCTGCAGAGATGTGGTTTCTGAGGAAAATGCAAAGAATACCATGGGCAGACAGAAAAACCAATGACCAAGTACTACATGAGACAAATGAAAATCATAAATTTATTAGAGAAATTAGGCGTAGACAGTCAAATCTTTTTTGACATATTATGAGAAGAAATGGATTAAAGAACTTAGTGACTACTGGCAAGATCGAAGGGAACAGACCAAGAGGAAGACCGAGAGGAAAATACCTGGATGGCTTGGCCACATGGCATGGATGAAACAGAAACACTGAGCTGAACTACGACACTGGTGATTGAGTGAAATGGCGAGTCATGACCGCCCACGCTTTCCGGCATGGCACATGATTGATTGATTGAACTACAACGCTATAATGATTCCTTCACACGTGGATAATAGACGAATATTGGTGTAGTAAGAGCGTGCAAACCGGTCTCCCTGGCCGAGGAGTTAGCAGCTTTCTCCGTAACCCCGAATACTCTCGTGGTTGACGTGAGCGCACGAGAATTGGAAGCGGTTCGTTTCGCGCAAGTGACTTATGAGAGTATGAAGCCGGTCGCTCAGAAAGTTAGTTAGTTAGTCGACAGATCATCCTCGTTGCACATCGAACCATTCAGTCCATAAGTGCTCGGATCCCCTCCTCAGCAAATCCCGCAGCGTGTAGCGGCTAACGACGCCAGTTCTGTGTTGGTTTATCAATCTTCTTTGGCTTCCTGCGTAGTGTTCTTGTTTGGCCACCCCTCTTTTAATTTGCTGCTTCCGCAGTCTGGTCATTGTTGTAGATTCACAGTCATCACTTGGTTCTCGCAAAAGTCTCACTTCTCGTAGAGCATTCAGAATGTCAGCCTGGTCCATGGCGCGTCCGCCCTCCACAGTAGCCTCACCTGCGAGCTTGTCAGCCCGCTCATTTCCTTGTACTCCCGCATGACCTGGCACGAAGATGAAACTAATCTTTGCCAGCCGAGACCGCTTCAGAGGCAGCAACCACTCTCTTCGGATCGACCCCTCCTCTATCCTCTTGATCATGTTCATTGAGTCACTAAGGAAACAAGCCCTAGTGAATGTCTGTGTCTCGAGCCATGTTATTGCTTTACTTACTGCCATGACTTCCATGGTCAGGCTACTTGTGGTTTCAGTGAAAGCACCAGAGTCCTCCTTCACAATTCTCCCTCCGGCCCGAGCTGTAAAGGCCCATGAGCTTCTCACATGTCGGACGACCGACCCATCTGTGTAGATGACCGCGTCACCGTCTAGCGAATTCTCGAAAATCAACGCTTGTACTTCAGCCTCAACAGCAGCCGGATTTTCTTGTCTGCATTTTCTATCTAGTTGGATGCAAACTGAAAAGGATGTGCAGAAGTCTGTTGGCACTTGCACCCACTCCTCGCCAGGTTCTAAGTCCTCAAGTGAACACACCTGTTGAAGAATGTCTTCGGCTTGACCCATCCACGACCGTCCTCTTTTTAACCTGCTGCCCTTCACCTTCCTAATTTCGCTATGCAGTGGATGTTGTGTGTTTGCGTTAATTTTGAGGTAGGCGCGTGCCCTGCAAACTTGTATTCTCTCTTCAATGGTTGGAAAATCAAGAAGGTAGCGCATCGCCCTGCATGCTGTATCTCTTGTACATCCAAGAATAATGCGCATTGCTTCATTCTGTATCCTTTCCATCCTTTCTATCTGCGTATGGCTGAGAGTCAGGATTGCCATTGCATACTTCCAAAACAGACATGACCAGCCCCTCGTACAGAAGACATAGATGGCGCTGCTCACAGTTTGCTGCCGCCATCACCCGCATCGCTGCCAAACCCCGCTTGGCCTTTGTTATCACCTGGTCTATGTGCACATTATAAGCAAGGCTTCGATCAAACCGTATTCCCAGGTAATTCATTGCCTGCGTTCTTTCCACCGTCTCTGAACACAGCATTACAGTTGGTGTTGGATTGTTGACAATATGATTATTCAACGAGAACCAAGTCACTGTTGCCTTTGTTGGGTTGACCATTGCCCCAGCTTCATCACACCAAGTACTTATGCGATTGAGTTCGTTTTGTAGTTCCACAGCAACCTCCTCTCTATCCTTACCCTGACGATACACTAAAACATCATCGGCATACGATAATGTCCTGCCAGGTCCAGTGATCTGCTCACTGGTGATTCTCACTGTGTAGGCGTTGAACAGTACCGGAGATAATGGCGATCCCTGTGGTAGGCCAGGATATATTGTTGTTGGTTCCGAAGTCCAACTGCCACATCTAAAAACTACTTTCCGTTGGTAGAGGGCTGCAGCGATCCAACTAAGGAGGAATGGACTTACGTTTAGTTCAAGAAGCTGAAACATTAAAATATCCAGTGGTACTCTGTTGTATGCGTCCTCAAGATCAATCGCTGCAGCAACGGTTTCAGTGCCTGCGTGGAAACCTTCATAGACATCCTGGGCAAAGACTGCTGCATTGGTCCAGGTTTCTCTTTTTGGACGGTACCCACCCAGGGTAGGTGGGAAAACACCTTGCCTCTCTAGTTGGCTTGATATTTTCCTGGCAATTACCTTCTCCAGCAGCTTGCCTATTGTATTCTGCATGGTTATAATTCGATATCCCTGAATTTTTTTGTGGTCTTTGTCAGGCTTCGGCAAGGGAATCAGATAGCTGTGTAACCATTCCTCCTTGATGCTAGCACTCCCTATACTGTTGTTGTACATGTCTGCTAATTTCTCTAGCTCATTGTCGGTACACCTATTTATGTCGTCGTATCTTATGCCATCAGGACCTGGAGCACTGTTATTTGATCGTCGAAGCACAGCCTTGATTTCTTTCACTGTCACTGTGTCTTCCTCCGAAGTGTTCTGGGCCTTGCATCTGTCTGAGGTGACCTCCTTGGCCAGATTTCGGCCTCCCATGTCTGTCTGGTTGCCCTGCTCAAGGTAGCGTTCAAAGAGGGCTTTGCCCTTGTCCTCGTCCGTCCTCTGCCAGATGAGGTCAGCACCTTGGAAGTCTGAAATGCTCTTATTCTTGACTACACCACTGGAAGACCGAGATATATGAATCATCGCTCAGAAAGCAATGGCAAACTACTGAGCGTTATATTGCCAAGAAATCAACAGACAGCAGAGCACATACTCCAGGATTGCCCAAACTACAACATATCCAGGCGAACCTTCTGGCCTAGAGAGACAACAGTGGAAGATAAACTCTATGGACCGCTGAATGAACTAAAAAAGGCTGTTAGATTCATACAAGAGACAACATTGCAGTTATAAACATATTTCAGGCGAAAGAAAGAAGAAGAAGAAGCTGAAAGATGCTGATGTTGACAGCGATGTCCTGTAAAGGATATGCAAAATATTTTTTTTTAAGATCGTGCAAGCATTTGAATATGTTCCCCAATGAACTGCAGTACAGGGCCACTGAATACCATTTTCAAATGGTTACTTTATGTCTTACTAGCTGACACGGCCCGGCTTCGCCCAGTCCCTGGTGGGGAGCATCTCATTTAATTCATATAAGTAGTCATATAAGTTCTCGTTCCCGTTACCGACTGTCTGTCTGTCTGTCTGTCTGTCTGTCTGTCTGTCTGTCTGTCTGTCTGTCTGACCCGGCCCGGCATCGCCCAGCTCCTGGTGTGGAGCATCTCATTTAATTCATATAAGTAGTCATATAAGCTCCCGTTCCCGTTCCCGACTGTCTGTCTGTCTGTCTGTCTGTCTGTCTGTCTGATCCGGCCCGGCTTCGCCCAGCCCCTGATGGCGAGCATCTCATTTAATTCATATAAGTAGTCATAAGTTCCCGTTCCCGACTGTCTGTCTGTCTGTCTGTCTGTCTGTCTGTCTGTCTGTCTGTCTGTCTGTCTGTCTGTCTGTCTGTCTGTCTGTCTGTCTGTCTGCCTGTCTGTCTAATCATTTATTGGTTGCAGTTAGAACAACCTTAGATAAACGAAGACCAACTTACAAAAAGCATTAGAAAGAGCACTTGAAAGATCTTTACATCTTCCCCAACAATTAACTTGGGTAAATGGAGCGGCGGCAGCAGCATCAGCAGAAGAAGGAAAAGGAGGAGTAGGAGCTGGGAGGAGGAAGAGGGAGGTGGAGGAGGGAGGAGTTGGAGGGAGGAAGAGGAGAAAGAGAGAAGAGGAGGATGGAGGAGGGAGAGGGAGGAGGTGGAGGAGGGGAGAGGAGGAGGAGGAGGAATATAACGCATATGCCTGTAGATTTAATAATGGCTGAAGTTGTTCCATGTCTTCTTAGAGTTGGCGACAGTGTAAAGAAATATAAAATCTTCAAACTTAATAGATAATTTAACAATTATTTATTCATTCTTTAAGCAAAAAAAGATGAGTTACAATGTTATGCATTATGCATTATTTTTATGAAAATTGTGAAAATGCCTTACAGATTGTATAATTATTTGTTATAACTCATATGCCGGTACATAACTATGGACAAAGAGTTTATAAATCTTTGAAAACGATGCCACAATATGACTATAAGTTATACAGAAAAGTTATGCCCCTTGAAATAACTTTTACAGAGTTAAGTCCCCTGAGATATATGAAATTATAATGAAAAATGGAAAATTATATAATATTGGGTAAGCAGCCGATTTTACACTAAAAAAATATGACAGTGGGCTGTGCTGGAATGAAAGGAAGACGTGTATAAAATTTCATCTCAATCGGATGGGCCGTTCGCGAGCGCATAAAGGACATATGGACAGACGGAGATTGCCCTTTATATATAAGATTACTGTTAAAGTGTACAAGTGATGAGGCGTGTAAAAGACTAATTTACTCTTGCATGTACTTACTTTCATATCTCCTGAAAGTATTTATGTGGATTTCAAAACAAAACAGATCACTGTCACCGTGTGGTCATTGTAATTGTGTGATTATATCTCTAGCTTACCAGTTGACTGTATTTGACAAAGGATGTTCTTGACTAATTAAATGTTGTAGTCGACATAAATGTGTACATGCATGGTTTGGCTTGTACCGTTTCTTTCGTAAATGTAACTGTAACAACACAGCCGACATTGTTTCTAGCGATTTGCCTGAAGTTAAGCTTCATTTGTTTAGTATAAGGAGAGCAACATGAAATGTTTTCATAGATGAAGTATAAGCATTCGCAACCAGAAACGAAACATTTAGCAAGATAATACAGTTTCTGGGTATGACAGTACATAAACAAACGTAATAATGGAGGTGCAAGCCAAACCATGCATGCACACGTTTATGTCGATTACAACGTTTAATTAAAAGTCACGAACATCCTTTGTCTACAGCAGTCAACTGGTAGGCTAAGCCCAACGTCTGTTAAGAAAACATCGTCTAAAGTAGTGATTCCTAATCAAACTTATTTAAAATTATTTGAAGAATTGTTTTATTTTCATATTTCTTTCAGTAACATTACTTTATATAGTGTTTCTTTTAACACTATTATTTGATTCAATGTTTCTGGGTATGACAGTTCACAAGCAACCGAAATAATGGAGGTGCAAGCCAAACCATGCATGTACACGTTTATATCGATTACAACCTTAAATTAAAAGTCACGAACATCCTTTGTCTACAGCAATCAACTGGTAGGCTAGGCCCAACGTTCGTTAAGAAACCATCGTCTAAAGCAGTGGTTCTCAACCGGTGGGGAATCCCCCCCCCCCCCACCAGGGTGGAATTTTGGGGTTTCCATGGGGGGGGGGGGGGGGGGGGGGATGAAGATTATTTCAAGATCGCGTTAATACAAGAACCGATTACTTGATCTTGTTTTTCCCTTCATACTTTACGGTTCTGTACGTCTCACCCTTCTAAAATTCATTTTATAAAGTAAGTAGACCCACAAATCACGTTTTATGTGGACGTCTAGACTTGTTTTAGTATGTGCTGCCATTATTACGTATACTGTGTAGGGGCTGGGAGGGGGGAATTTTAGGTAGGAAATACGAAAGGGGGGGGGGGGGACGTTCTGAAAATATGGTGAAGGGGGGCACGGGCCAAAAAAGATTGAGAACCACTGGTCTAAAGTAATGAATCCTAATCAAAATTATTTAAAATTATTTGAAGAATTGTTTTATTTTCATATTTCTTTCAGTAACATTACTTTATATAGTGTTTCTTTTAATACTATTAGTTGATTCAATGCTTCTTCCACCAATATAAAATTATTTCACGTTTTTTTTTAAAATTGCATCCGCATAACTTGAATCGTTAGTTTGTGTTAAAATTATTTGACTTGACATTCTCTGATGAGTAGTTAACACCTTGTCGTCTTGACAGACGATAGTTTGTAAAAACTGTGGAGTTTTACCTCTTCATAGCACAGAGCCTTGTCTGAATTTAGAGACCTTGAGTTGCTCATGCAGCATTATCTATCTCTCGGCCTGTCTAGTTTAATTCAGAAGAAAGGTAACATCAATAAGTCTGGAACAAAACAAGCAGTAGAATCTGCCGACTCAGTAAATCATTGCTCTTACTGCCCGCCTTCAGAGCTTCGGTCGCAGATCTGTTGCCGACCAAGGCTTAGAGTCTGTTATGGACAGTCATGACATTTAGTCTTTAGGTTGCATATCCTTGCATTAGGGTAAGGCATACAATCTCCGAATTGTGCTTCTTTGCCCGAAGCCATTGACACAAGATCAGGTGTCGAGTTTGGTGAGCGCAGCCCAACATTCTGAAGTAACAAAGCAATCAATACCGTCTACTATTATATGGTAGCTTAGTCATATCTGAATAAGACCCGACTTTGATGAGAATTATTTTAACTTTTCGTTCATCATCATTAAATTGTGGCAAATAGCTTACACTGACAATCTCATCATTTAATCTCAGGAAGCTTATCATTTTGTCCTCAAGACTTCTCAAGGAAAGTTAGTTTTCTGGATCGATTGTTACATTTCTCGAGATAATGCTATTTCCGTTGTCTCTACTTAAGATTCAGGAAACGTGGCATTCGTTGAGTGAAACACGTTTGAGTTTTATTTATTGCAATAATTTATTAATCCAAGAAAACTTTTGATTTTCTTATCCCCCCCCCTCCCTTTCTTCTCTTTTTGGGGTGGTTAAAGTTGAGAATTGTCGAAACAATTATGTGTTTGAAATTATTTGGCCTAAAAATCAACTTCATTGAAACCTTCCTCTGCTTTACTTGGTTTCTTCACTAGGCCAGCATTTCTGGTATATGACAATATTTACCACAGAGTCGTCAAGTAGTTATCGATAGTGTTACTAACCAGGCACATGTCGTCAGGTGGGTACATTTGTAATGCCTTGTAAAAGAAGTCTTGTCATTCTGTAATGAACATTCAGAAGGACGAATCTATATATATATAAAAGACAATGTATGTAGGGATGTATTTGATGCGTTCGATAACGGTCCATCCGATTGAGATGAAATTTTCTACATGTTTTCTTTTCATTCCTGTGCAGCCAACTGTCATAGTTTGTTAGTGTACAATCAGCTATTTACTTACTAAAATTTAATATTTTAATTTACATGATCATTTATATATAGCGAGGGGACGTAACTTAAGAAAAGTTATTTCAAGGGGCATAACTTTTAATAGCATTGCTATATATTTTATATATATATTGTTGCATTGTTTTCACAGATTTATAAACTTTTTGTCAACAGTTATTTACAGGAATATGAGTTATAATAAATAATGATATAATCTTTAAGGCATTTTCAAAGTTTTCATAAAAATAATGCATGTATTTAAATAGTGAAAATTGTCTAACTCATCTTTTTATTTTTCTTCAACAGTACATATAATTTTTTTTAAACATTTCATATGTTAGTTAGTTAGTTAGTTATCAGTTGGGGTATCTTCGTTGCACTCCAGACATGTCCTTAGGTGCTCAGATCCTCCCCCCAGCATATGCATCAGCGTCCGGTGGCTAATAGTGCCAGTTCTGTGTTGGTTGACGAGGCGCTTTGTTTTCCCGATGTACCTCTCGCGTCTGGCTGTGCCGATTCTTACTCCCAGGTCTTTCATCCTGGAGAGCGATGTGGAATCACTGGCGTAAAAATCCTCTGTTCTCGCCATATCTTTAAGGGCGTTAATAACATCCGCACGATCCATGGGCTGGCCATCTACAGGGGGTGCAGAGCCAGCCAATTTATCAGCTCGTTCATTTCCCTCGACTCCCGCATGTCCCGGGACGAAGATGAAGGTGACTTTGCGGACAACAGACTTCCGCAGCGACTCAGTCCACTGTCTACGTACAGATCCAGCTTCGACCTTCTGAATCATGCTCATTGAATCACTTAGTACACACACGTTGGTATAATGCTGTGATTCCAGCCATATGAAAGCCTGTGTAACTGCCATCACCTCCATCGTCATGCTGCTCGTGGTCATAGAGTGGGCACCACTGGATTCTTGAACGGTTCGGCCCGCTGAACGGGCTGTAAATGCCCACGCACTTCTCTGCTGCTTTACAACAGATCCATCTGTATAGATGAGCACTTCGGGGCTATCTGAGTGATCATAGATGAGCGCGTTAACCTCTGCATTGACAGCGGCAGGGGTCTGCTCTCTGCACCGTCTGTCGAGTGTGATAATGCAGGAGAAGGTACACTTAAAAGCTGGAGGCACCGGCACCCATTCCTTGCCGGGGTTGATACTGGTAAGACTGCAGACCTGTCCGACGACATCTTCCGCCCGACCCATCCATGATTTGCCCCTCTTTAGCCTGTCACCCTTTTCTCTGAATACAGCGTCATGCAGAGGGTGCTGCTCATCTGCACTTATTTTTAAGTATGCACGAGCTCTCCAGATCTTGATCCTGTGTTCCATTGTCGGGAAGTCAAGGAGGTATCTCATTGCTACACAGCTGGTGTCTCTCGTGCAGCCCAAAATGATGCGCATGGCTTCGTTTTGTACCTTTTCAAGTCTTCCAATCTGTGTAGGGCTGACAGTGAGGATGGCCAGGGCATACTCGATGCGTGAAAGCACAAGTCCTTGGAACAGAAGTAATAGCAGTCTTTGCTCGATATTGGCAGTCGCCATGACTCTCATTGCTGCCAAACCTTTTCGAGCCTTCGTTATGACATAATCGACATGATCTCTGAAGGACAGGCTACGATCAAGCCTCACGCCAAGATATGTCATTGACTGGGTTCTACTCAGAATGCTCCCATCCATTCTTACTGCCGGCAGGTCTGTTTTCACAATATGGTTGTTTAGTGAGAACCATGTAACCGTTGCCTTTGCAGGGTTGACAAGGGCATCGGCATCAGCACACCATGAGGAAATTCGATCTAGTTCGCCCTGCATATAGTTGGCAACCGCCTGTCTATCTCGACCCTTTCGATACACGAGGATGTCGTCAACGAATGATAGAGTCCTACCCCTCCCACCCAACTGTTGTTCAGTGATCGGCACCGTATACACGTTGAATAGTACTGGTGACAGTGGTGAACCCTGCGGCAATCCTGGACATATCGTTATCGGCTCAGAAGACCAACTCCCGCATCTTAGCACCACCTTCCTTTGGAGTAGAACTGCAGCTATCCATCGTACAAGGTGAGGGTGCACTTTCAGTCTGAGGAGGGTTTGCATCAAGTGCTCGAAAGATACTCTGTTATATGCGTCCTCTAAGTCTATGGCGGCCGCACATGTCTCTTCTCTGATCCTGAAATCCTTCGTAAACATCTTGAAGCAAAGACCGCCGCATTCAGCCATGACTCTTTGTTGCGTCTGTATCCTCTAAGTGTGGGCGGGAAGCAGCCGAGCTGTTCCAAGTCCCAAGCAAGTCTGTGTGCTACAATTTTCTCCAGTAGCTTGCCAACAGTATTCTGCATCGTAATGATTCTGTAGCCGCTTATCTTGGAGTGGTCTTTGTTCGGTTTTGGCAGCGGCAGCAAGTAGCTGTGTAGCCATTCTTCTTTGACCTGACCCCTCTGGATACTGGTGTTGAATTCTCTGGTCAGTTCTTCCATGTCATCATCTGATATCACCATTAGGTCACCATATCGGATGCCGTCGGGCCTGAGGCGTGTTAGGTGATTCTTGAGCATCGCACGCAATATGTCAACTGTGATTGTCCATTCCTTCGTCTGTCCGATCCCCTCGCACAACTGAGAGAGTGTTGTTGTGGTCCTCTGTCTGGCGGGCTCGTCTTTCTGGTCAGTCTGTTCTATGTAGCGTGCAAGAAGGGCCTTACCTTTATCCGCATCCGACTTTTTCCATGCGAGGTCTGTGCCTTGAAAGTCTGGAATACCCCTACGCTGTGCAGCACCGTTCATGCTCTTGTGGAGGCGCCAGAATGTCGTAAGAGATTGCTCGGAGCACACCTTCCTGCAGAACTCGTCCCATTTGTCGGCCTTGGCCTGTTTGGCGCAGGATTTGAATATATGAATGGCTTGTTACACCCACGTTGGGTATTTATGATGCTCATGTTAAACATTGCCTCAACGAGTTACTTTTCATGCGTTTTAATGCTTATTGTGCTTTTGTTGTCAAAGAATTGCTTCATAAGAGATGTTGAATGAAAGCATGTATGAGAGAAAATAGAGAAGAAGGGCAGAATGTAGGACGGGCCTGCCTGCCTGTCATATATTTTGAAGGGAGTGGGAGATCACTGTAGTGCATGCCCCATTTCTAACAAAAGAAGTTGGGCCCCATCCTCTTCTATCTTCAATAACCCCAGAATATGTACCTTGAGTTATCTGCAGGCCTCGTCTTATTTAATTTTGTCTAGGAGATATAGATTATGGCCCTGGTGAGAATAATAAATACCAACTGGGATTCTGCTCCTTCTCCAAGGATTCTTATAGCTCTTGAGCCCCCCTTTCTGTTTATCTGAGAAATGTCTCAGCCTGATTTATGTTAAGAAAGCATGGATATTGAGCAGTTGATAGACCTTGAGTCTCTCCCCCATTTTATATTCCTTCATGAGTTAATTTGGTTTTAAACAATTAAACACATCAACAAGTTTCAATAGATCTTGACAACAGGTGTACACACAAAAGATTGTGAATCACAGATAGGTTGAACTGACAAAGAAACATAAGATCAATTCCAAGTAATTATTTATTGAATGGGCCTGTGTCTTCTGGCCTGTCATGTACATTTCTATTGTGGGGTACACAAGATAAATTAGAAACATGCATATAGGACCAATATTACAAACCATCAATAAATAAGCATCAATATATGTGATGTCAACAAGTGTGAAAACATGGTAAACAATTGAATGTTGTACATGTTAAGTGTGGTGATAGTGAAATCAACATTTATGTATCAGTTCCTGAAACTGAGTGTTGTGTGTTCCTAAAAGAAAGGTACCCTTGTGATGGGAGATTTGGATAAGCCTGGGTCCATTGACTGATGGATCCACTCCAGTTCTGCCCATGACCAAGTCTTCTTCCATCTCAAGTGTGGGTCATCTCTTTCTCTCTCTGGGATCTGGTTTGGTTGGTTGGTCAGTTGGTTGCCAGCTGGTTGGTTGTGGGTTGTTGCCAATGGGTTGCCACCAAGATTTCACTGTGTAAGATTCACATAAACATATACAATCTTCCCAATACAATAATCTAGAAGTAGGTAAAAGAAACCTAAATTCCTGAAGTAGGAACTAGTTCCCCCACCTCCCTTCTTTTCTCTAATCTAGTGTTGGGTTAATTTGGGGTGGTCAGAGTTTATCACACTGTGTACGCCTTGTCTCAGTTGGTTCCTGCTGTATGTAAGTTCTCATGGGACCTGGGGTCAGTGAGACGTGTACAGTAAGACAGTGACAAGAGTGAGGAGGTGTCAAGATGCATGTAAATAAATGTCATACATTTATAACATTTCTATCACTCAATTGTGTTTGTAGTGTGTATAAATGATTCTCTGTGTTTTCCCAATTAACCAACTTCTTCTTCTTCTGTGTATAATAACTCCTCTCCCATTATCTGTTGTTGTTGTGGTGTTGAGTGTTGAGTTGTGGGTGGTTGTGTTTGTTAAGTTGTGTTGAGTAATGAGTTAAGTTAACTTCTGATGGTGGAGTTCCGCGAAGCACAACTCTTCTGATGTAATGCAGTTCATAAGTGCCCTTATCTAATTAAATGGTGACACAAATATAAATATTTATTCCATCAAACCCTATTTATTCAATAGATGAAGCAGAAAGGAAAGATTGATTTCTCTTTCAGCATTCTAGATTGAAAATAGGCATAGATAAGTCTGGTTTAGAACGAGGCACTTGTTCTAGTACACGAACTGTCATTTTAGCTGTAGATAGTGATAGCATTTTAAACAGTGTTTCTGCTGAAATGCACAAGATTGCTTTAGAATCATCACTTCGTACAGTTGTTTAGAATAGAATGTAGTATTATTATGCACTTCTTAAAGTTAATAATTATCTTTAAGAATATCAGAGATTGCAGTATTCGAAGAGAGTAGTAGATTGTCAGTTAGCCCGGGAATCGGCTCTGCTGGTCAGAATGGAACAGTCAAACATTTTTCACTTCAGAGGTTTTAATTTATAATAATATATTTCAATTGACATTACAAACACTGAATACCATTTCTGGGCCTTTGATACATCAGGTCATCAGTTCAATCTAAGGACTAACAAGCTCACCTGGGATCCAGACATTCTGCCTTACCTATTTGAAAATTTGGTCACACTTGCTTTCACGTCTGTTCGTCAGGCATATTGTAGGAAGAGTGCGCTAATTAACATATGCTAAACAGGCGTTTCGCACGGAAGCGGTGTCACATGTCTGTTTTGTCCAATGGTCTCCTGAGCTTTGGCTGATGAAATGTTTCTTAGAATTGACGTCATCTTCTGTCAATTGTTCAAGTTTCAGTTTGATGTGATGTTAATTTAGCCGTTCTGGTTTCAGTTTGCTCCTGTAGTCAATTTGTTATATATTTTCTCCTTTCTTTTGCGTGTAGTCTTGTAAACTGAATAATGGTGGTTAGCGTTATGCCACATGGCCCCACCCCAGATTGTTCTACGGTATGGAACTATGTTTCCAACATTTTCAGTTATCAAGCTGTTCCCATTTTTCCTCCCTTGTAATCTCTTCTGCATCTGATTGACCTGGTTCGTCCGGCACTGGGTGTCGACTCAGGAAGTCCGCTCCCACATTCATTTTCCCAGGAACGTATTCAACCTGGAACGAGTAAGGTTGAAGAAGCAGCGACCACCTCATAAGTCGGGCATTCAGAGTCTTGGATGCTGCGAGAAACATGAGTGGTTGATGGTCACATTGCACTGTGAAGTGTTTGCCATATAGGTATGCCTGAAATTTCTGTACACTCCAAGACATTCTCTCTCGATAGTACTGTAATTTCTCTCTGCTGCATTTAATTTCCTGCTAGCATAGGCTACAGGGAATAGCTCTGATGGTACATCTCCCTTTCTCTGCAACAACTGTTGCCCCAATTCCTATGTTACTGGCATCGGTGCGCAGCACGAATGGTTGGTCGAGGTCTGGTAGATGTAAGACTGGATGAGCAGTTAATGCCTGCTTTAGTGCTGTGAAAGCTCTCTCACAGTCAGCTGACCAAGTGACTTTCTCTGGTTTCCCCTTTTTGGTAAGATCCGTTAAAGGTGCTGACAGAGTGTTGAAGTCCTTGATGTATCTTTGATAGAATCCACATAAGGATACAAATGATCTTACATCCTTCTTTGTTTTTGGACGAGGTGCTCTCTGGATTTTGTCCACATTTCCCTCTTGTGGAGTTATCAGTCCATGAGATATCTTATGACCTAGAAAGTCCAATTCTTGGAATCCTATTTGACACTTCTTTGGTCTAGCCGTCAATCCAGTTTCTCTGAGGCGCCTGAACAAAAGATGCAGTGTTTCTACATGCTCTTCAAATGTTTCAGTTGCGATCAGGATGTCATCCATGAAGTGACTAATGTCTGGATGCTGTAGTGGGTCAAGTAATTTTCTCATCATACGTGTAAAAACGCTGGGAGCATTACGTAATCCGAATGGAAGAACGTTGAACTCATAGTGTCCTCCAGGCGTGCTGAAAGCTAACCATGGTCTAACTTCCGGTTTTACAGGAATCTGGTAATATCCCTTACTGAGATCAATCCTAGTAAAGTACTTAGCTCGGTTGAGTGCTGTGAAGAGTTTATTCTGATCAGGCAGAGGTTCTGCTTGGAATTCAGTAATGGCATTGAGCTGTCGATAATCGATGCACAATCTATGTTCTCCACTTGGCTTTCTCAATAAGACGACGCTAGCACTGTAAGGTGATTCAGATGGTGAGATTATCCCTGCGGTGAGCAGCTGTTGTATTTCTTCCTCTAAAGTCTTTTGCTTTGCATAAGGAACTGGGTAAGTCTTGACTCGCACAGGCACTGTGTCATTTAACTTCATGTCAAATTCCTCCAAATCAGTTCTTCCTGGCTTATCAGTAAGTACTTCTGCATATTTTGCCATAAGTTCCCTAATCTGCTTTTGCTGATCCTTTGTTAAGTTGGGATTGATTTCCACATCCTTAAAGGTCTCTTTGGCTTGCAGTGGGTACTCGACTCCCATTGTTGATCCTTCTTCGACTTCAGTAGCCACACTCATGGCCATCAGATGTGCAGGTTCGGTGGTTGAGGGTCTTTCATGAAACTTCTTCAAGAGGTTTATGTGAAATACTTTCATCTTGCCTTTGACTGAAATTCTGTAGTTGGTACGTGAGATCTTCTCCGTCACTACATAAGGTCCTCTCCATCCGATTTGCAGCTTATTCTGACTGGTTGGAAGCAGCAACATCACCTTCTCTCCTACCTCTAACTCTCTATCCTTTGCCTTGCGATTGAAATTACGAGCAATTCTTCGTCTGGCTTGACGTAGATTGACATTCGCTTGTTTCCAACTGTGTTGTAAACGATTTTTCAACTCGGCAACATATGTAGATGCAGTCACGACTGTATCATCTGTAGTATTATCGGTCCAGGTTCGAAGTAACGCCTCCAGTGGTCCTTTGATCGGTCGTCCAAACAACAGTGTGGCTGGAGCAAAACCTGTTGAGTGATGGGGTACTTCCCTGTAAGCGAATAAAGCTGCGGGTAAATACAAGTCCCAATCCTCTGTCTTCTCCTGGGCAATTTTGCGCATGATACTAATCAATGTACCGTTCCACCTTTCCACAAGTCCATTTGACTGAGGGTGATATGGTGAACTGAAGATATGGCGTGCATGAAAAAGTCTGAAGGTCTCTTCCATGAGCTTACCACGAAACTGTGAACCGTTGTCCGTCAAGATCCTTTGTGGGAATCCTAGACGTGTGAATATTCCTAATAATGCATCAGCGACGTGTTTGGAGTCACAGCTGGGCATAGGAACCGCTTCGGCCCACATGGTTGTTGTGTCCACAAGCGTTAATATGAATCGGTTTCGCCTCTTCGTTGCTGAGAGAGGTCCGACTATGTCTACAGCCACTTTCTCAAATGGAATTCCAGTGATTGGCGATTCACCCAACATTGCCGGTGGTGTCCGGTGTTTTGGTGATACTTTCTGACACTGTGGGCATGATTTTACAAACCGTTGTATGTCTGAGTTCATCCCTGGCCAAAAGTAGTGAGTTGCAATCCGCTGTGTAGTAGCGTTGATACCCATATGCCCACTGAATGGTAGACTATGACCCATCTCTAAGATCTGAGTCCTGTATTGAGTTGGTACAACAAGTTGATTAAACTCTTGTCCAGCTCGTCCTGCTTTTCTGTAAAGAAGTGCTGACTTCATGAACAGATCACCTTTACGTAGAGGTAAATGTGATTTTGGCAGTTTTCTGAAGCAGGGATCCAAGGTGCTGTCGGCTTCTTGTGCCCTCTTCAGTTCCTCCGTTCGAGGGATTGGCGTAGTTGTTTCTGGAGTTTTTGTCGCCTGGGATCGAGTGGTCATGGTCGCCATCGCCACAGGTTGAACAGGTTCTCCTAGAACGATAAATCTACAGCCGAGGATTACAGGATATATCGGATCGTCCAAGACTGCTGCCTTGATTGTCCCAGTGACATACCGCGAGGCTATGTTCACTTTTGCCACTGGAAGAGACATATTTGTTGAACTCTTCAGTGGTCCCTGTAATTCCACTATTTCCTCTGTCACCTGTTCAGGGTGAACTAAGGATGATGAAACAACACAGTCATACGATAATCCAGTATCATATAAACAAGTCGTTTTGAATCCATTTAGCAAGATGGATTCCACAACCGGAATACGAGATGATGTGTCTTGATGAGGTGTCTGTTTGGACGTTTCACCAGTGCTCACTTTTTTCTCTTTTCGGTTGGCCAAACAGGCCGCTGTGTGTGGAGGTGGCTTCTTCCTGCAATTCTGAAATGTGTGACCTCTAATTTTGCAATGGGTACAGAATGGTTTGTCCTCCTTCGGCGCTGTTTGGGCTGTGTTTTGGGTGTTTTTCTGGGATTTCCATTTTTCTTGGTGGCTAAAGTGTTTTCACCCTCCTTTGGCTTGGGAGTTTTATTTTGAGAGGGGGTGTTGTTCGAACGTCCCTTACCTCCCATCTCCTTCTGAGATTTTTCAAATCTCTCTGCCAGGATGATTATAGTTTCTAGGCGGTCAGCCCCGTTTTGGGTTAAGAATGCCTTCATTTCGTTCTGCATTTTCCCCTTGATCTGATCAATGATGATCATTTCACGGAGTCCTTCAAAACTTTCCTCAAATCCTCCAAAGCAAGCCCATCTTTGTATGTATGACTTCAGTCTTTCAACTAGTTGCGCGTAACTCTCACCCGGTTCCTTCCTTGCGGCTTTGAATCGAGCTTTGTAAGAATCTCCGTCCACTTCGAATCGGCTCAAGAGTGCCGTCTTTAGTGTTGCGTAGTTCTGCTGCTCCTCACGAGTGAGGCGAGAGAACACGTCATAAGCGGTAGATCTTAAGGCCTGCGCTAACTTCGTCGCCCATCTCCCTTCTTCAAGCCCACAGCTGACAGCCATTGCCTCGAAGCGTAATAAAAATCCTTCGATGTGGTCAGTCTGTTCATTGAAGGGTTCCAGAGGAAATGACATAGCTCCTGAATTAAGGTGGGAGACGTGAGGATGTGATTCTGTCACTGGCGATCCTGATGAGGTTGAGGGTGTAGGACCACTCCCTTTCTCTAGTCTTCGGATCTCCAATTCAGTCTCCATTCTCTTCAACTCCAGTTGGTGTTGACGCTCTCTCTCCTTATCTTCCATTTCAGCCTGTAGTCGTTTCTCTTTCTCCTCCAATTCTGCTTGAAATCGTTTCTCTTTCTCCTCTATTTCTGCTTGAAGTCGTTTCTCCCTCTCAGCCAATTCAGCCTGAAGCTGTTTTTCTTTGAGGGCCAATTCCGCTTGCAGTCTTTCTCTTTTGTCGAATGCATCTGAAATATAGTTAGCTAGCTCAGGGCCATCTAACCCGCATTCCCTACCTGTTTCTGTTATTTGGGCTCTAAACTTTGCAGTTTCCGCCATGCCTAGAATTTATTGCTTTGTTTGCTCTGCCTAAAAAAATATAATTGCAGTTAGTCTGATCCGCGTAAGCTTGTCAGTCCCTGATCTGCAAATATACAACAGAGCATGTGCAATATTAAAACACTTTATGTTATGTCTGTCTGTCAATGCTGGAAAAGCCAAAGGCAGCAGGCATTGTAGTAACCAGAATTAATCCCTAGTGAAAGAAAAGAATCTGAAATTAGACAGAGATTTCCCTCCGGATAAGATTTTCCGGTGGTTGATGAAATGCTGTTAAGTTCAGACCTCTAGGAAAAGAACACCTTCTCTGAAAGAGAAGTAGTGTTTGTATAGTAAATTCACACTCTATATTTCTCCTGGAGCACCTTTTTCTGAAGTATAAGCCTATTTGAAAGAGGTCTCCTTATGCAGGAGGAATGATCAGTCACCTACTCTTATTTATCTATAAATGTCATTCATATCATGTGGCTGTCAATCAATATAAGAAAATGACAATGTTCAAAATCTAAAGATATCTGTGTTAATGTTTTATGTAATACAGTGTTTTATGTAACTGTTCAATTACACAATGTATTATGTAACCGTTTAATTACACACAATGTATTATTTAATTGTTTAATTTATTTATGGGAACCATCCAGGACGTAGCCATCCCAATATGTCATATATTTTGAAGGGAGTGGGAGATCACTGTAGTGCATGCCCCATTTCTAACAAAAGAAGTTGGGCCCCATCCTCTTCTATCTTCAATAACCGTCTTAATTTAATTTTGCCTAGAAGATATAAATTATGGCCCTGGTGAGAATAATAAATACCAACTGGGATTCTGTCTCTTCTCCAAGGATTCTTATAGCTCTTGAGCCCCCTTTCTGTTTATCTGAGGAAAGTCTGGAGAATTTTCTCAGCCTGATTTATGTTAAGAAAGCATGGATATTGAGCAGTTGATAGACCTTGAGTCTCTCCCCCATTTTATATTCCTTCATGAGTTAATTTGGTTTTAAACAATTAAACACATCAACAAGTTTCAATAGATCTTGACAACAGGTGTACACACTAAAGATTGTGAATCACAGATAGGTTGAACTGACAAAGAAACATAAGATCAATTCCAAGTAATTATTTATTGAATGGGCCTGTGTCTTCTGGCCTGTCATGTACATTTCTATTGTGGGGTACACAAGATAAATTAGAAACATGCATATAGGACCAATTTTACAAACCATCAATAAATAAGCATCAATATATGTGATGTCAACAAGTGTGAAAACATGGTAAACAATTGAATGTTGTACATGTTAAGTGTGGTGATAGTGAAATCAACATTTATGTATCAGTTCCTGAAACTGAGTGTTGTGTGTTCCTAAAAGAAAGGTACCCTTGTGATGGCAGATTTGGATAAGCCTGGGTCCATTGACTGATGGATCCACTCCAGTTCTGCCCATGACCAAGTCTTCTTCCATCTCAAGTGTGGGTCATCTCTTTCTCTCGCTGGGATCTGGTTTGGTTGGTTGGTCAGTTGGTTGCCAGCTGGTTGGTTGTGGGTTGCCAACTGGGTTGCCAATGGGTTGCCAATGGGTTGCCACCAAGATTTCACTGTGTAAGATTCACATAAACATATACAATCTTCCCAATACAATAATCTAGAAGTAGGTAAAAGAAACCTAAATTCCTGAAGTAGGAACTAGTTCCCCCACCTCCCTTCTTTTCTCTAATCTAGTGTTGGGTTAATTTGGGGTGGTCAGAGTTTATCACACTGTGTACGCCTTGTCTCAGTTGGTTCCTGCTGTATGTAAGTTCTCATGGGACCTGGGGTCAGTGAGACGTGTACAGTAAGACAGTGACAAGAGTGAGGAGGCGTCAAGATGCATGTAAATAAATGTACATACATTTATAACATTTCTATCACTCAATTGTGTTTGTAGTGTGTATAAATGATTCTCTGTGTTTTCCCAATTAACCAACTTCTTCTTCTTCTGTGTATAATAACTCCTCTCCCATTATCTGTTGTTGTTGTGGTGTTGAGTGTTGAGTTGTGGGTGGTTATGTTTGTTAAGTTGCGTTGAGTAAAGAGTTAAGTTCACTTCTGATGGTGGCGTTCCGCGAAGCACAACTCTTCTGATGTAATGCAGTTCATAAGTGCCCTTATCTAATTAAATGGTGACACAAATATAAATATTTATTCCATCAAACCCTATTTATTCAATAGATGAAGCAGAAAGGAAAGATTGATTTCTCTTTCAGCCTTCTAGATTGAAAATAGGCATAGATAAGTCTGTTTTAGAACGAGGCACTTGTTCTAGTACACGAACTGTCATTTTAGCTGTAGATAGTGATAGCATTTTTAACAGTGTTTCTGCTGAAATGCACAAGATTGCTTTAGAATCATCACTTCGTACAGTTGTTTAGAATAGAATGTAGTATTATTATGCACTTCTTAAAGTTAATAATTATCTTTAAGAATATCAGAGATTGCAGTATTCGAAGAGAGTAGTAGATTGTCAGTTAGCCCGGGAATCGGCTCTGCTGGTCAGAATGGAACAGTCAAACATTTTTCACTTCAGAGGTTTTAATTTATAATAATATATTTCAATTGACATTACAAACACTGAATACCATTTCTGGGCCTTTGATACATCAGGTCATCAGTTCAATCTAAGGACTAACAAGCTCACCTGGGATCCAGACATTCTGCCTTCCCTATTTGAAAATTTGGTCACACTTGCTTTCACGTCTGTTCGTCAGGCATGTTGTAGGAAGAGTGCGCTAATTAACATGTGCTAAACAGGCGTTTCGCGCGGAAGCGGTGTCACATGTCTGTTTTGTGCAATGGTCTCCTGAGCTTTGGCTGATGAAATGTTTCTTAGAATAGACGTCATCTTCTGTCAATTGTTCAAGTTTCAGTTTGATGTGATGTTAATTTAGCCGTTCTGGTTTCAGTTTGCTCCTGTAGTCAATTTGTTATATATTTTCTCCTTTCTTTTGCGTGTAGTCTTGTAAACTGAATAATGGTGGTTAGCGTTATGCCACAGTGCCCAATTCTTAACCCTTTGAAAATAAAGATTTTCGTTCGTAAAAAAAAAAAAGAAGTAATTTTTTTTGTATGAGAAAGTTAGGTGCATATCCTTTGCAGTACTCTGCAGTCAACCCTCCGCCCACCATTTATTGGCTGTTCGTGATATCTTAATAAGCACTGCGAGCGCTAACAAGTCAAGTCGCATTATTCTGTCAAGAAGCCTGATCAGCGGGAAAATGTCACGTGGACAATCCAACAAGAAACACGCTGTTGCCAAGATGTGCAGCGTGGGAGCCGACACCAAGAAGAAGAACGTCGAGAGCCCACCTGCTAGCTGCATCAAAGAGCCTGATATTACAGCCATCACTGAAGCTACTACGAGGGAGAAGATTGACAGCCCAACACAGTCAACCAAGACAGCTGAGAAGGAGGAGAAAGACACCAGAGTCGGAAACACCGACTCGAAAACAGTCCGATGGGTTGTCAAGCGGATTCCTGTGGAGCTGACAGATGAAGAAATTCTTCAGCAGCTACGTGAAGAGAATCTTCACATCCGATTCTTGAAGGCGGAGCGGCTTCTCACCTACTCCAAGGTACCTACAACCTTGGCAGTAGTGACGTCGGAGGGCAGCGAAATGCCGACCACAGCATCATTCAAAAAGAGAATACAGCAACCAGAGAGATTCATACCAAGAATCACGCAATGTTCCAGATGTCAGAAGGCCGGCCACAGTAGAGCTAAGTGTCGCAGCAAGACGGAAATATGCCGATACTGCGCCGATTACCACGCCTTCAAGGAGTGTCCGCTGGCCAAGCTGGACACGGACTTCCGAGCACCCAACAACAAAAGAAAGTGCGCCAACTGCCTGGGCAAACATGGAGCAAGATACCTGGGCTGTCCGTACCTGCAGAGACACAGAGACGTCTTAAAGATCGCCATCATCACAAAGACACCATTCAAGGAAGCAATGCAGAGGGGCGAGACAGCCACGGGTATAGCACAAGCTGAAAGAGATCAACTTCAAAAGCAGATAGACGAGTTGAAGAAGCAAGTCAAGGCACTGCTGACGACGTCTCCGACCAGCGATAATGAGAAGTTGCTGGCCGACATGAAAGAAATCCAGCTCGACATCAAACAAGAGATTCAGCGCATGGCTGAGATGAAGAAGGAGAACGAAGAAATCCTACAAATGATCAAGACCGAAAGAGAATTGCATAGAGCTGAAATGGGACTCTTTCAAAACAAATTAACAGAAGCCACACAAGAACTCACAGAGAAACAGCAAGAAGAAAACCAAGAGACCGAGCCTGAACCGCAAGCTGAAGCCAGCAGCCCAACCACAACGCCCAAGAGGGAACTACTATACCGTCGGATCTCTGAAGGAGGCACAGAATACCCAGTCGACAAGGAGGAACTCAAGCGCGAGGAATTCAGAAGGCGCTGGGAAGAAAAAGAAAAGAAGAAGTCCTAAGAAACTCCGGGGGAAACCGATGGTATACCCAGTAGTACTCTACGACCGTGAGAACGACTTCGAGTACTATATAGATGACGGTAAAATCGTCCCATGGCTGACCACGGAGGAAGAAAACTTTAGGCAGCAGTATCGCAAACGCAACAGTGAAAACATGCACAAGGAGGAAAATGAAAACGTCGATAAGCTCCTACAGAAAATACACAATAAAGGAGAAAAAAAGACCAAATAAAAAGTCCTTTTAAGGACTGCAACCAATAAAGCCAGGAGCCTGCACCACCAAAGAAAACAAGATGAAACATGCACAAAGGACAGCCACGGACCGATCCCCCAGCTGGAGGGGGATTACGAAAAGTCCTTATAAGGACTGCAGCCAGACGAGCCAGGAGCCTACACCAACAAAGAAAACCATAACAACAGAAGAGCACAAAGGATAGCCGCCGACCACTGCTGACGTCACAGACACAAACGCTACATAACCAGTCCGAGATAGGACTCACAAGACAAGAATTAGGGTGAATAAACCCACAAAAACCACGATCCTCAATTATAACCACAGCTGATGAAGCAGGTTAGACGAGGACGAATTTGGAATTTTTGTTTTTGAAATTTGGAATTGGAATTGGAATCTTAATAAGTTTACTTTAGATAGATCTCTTCCAATCATATTTTCTACTATCAATCTATCTATTCTTCTATCTTATCTATATTTTTATCGGGAACGGGCCGAACATAGACAGACAGACAGACAGACAGACAGACAGATAGTCAGGAACGGAAGCTTATATGACTACTTATACGAATTAAATTAGGTGCTCCCCACCAGGGCTTGGGCGATGTCCGGCCGGGTCGGACAGACAGACAGACAGACAGATAGTCGGGAACGGGAGCTTATATGACTACTTATATGAATTAAATGAGATGCTCCCCACCAGGGACTGGGTGAAGCCGGGCCGGGTCAGACAGACAGACAAACAGACCGATAGTCGGGAACGGGAACGGGAGCTTATATGACTACTTATATGAATTAAATAAGATGCTCCCGACCAGGAGCTGGGCGAAGCCGGGCCGGGTCAGACAGACAGACAGACAGACAGGCAGACAAGCAGACAAATAGATTATTTTGTTGTTTATGTTGCCCACATCTTAAACATAATTTAACTAATTTATCCATACACCTCAAAACTTGATTCGAATTATTAGTCACGTATTATTGCCAGCACACCTTTATCTGGTAGAGTTTCGACAATATTCTGCCGTTTGAATTGTTGGAAAGATGTCGTTAGTGTTAGGCTTTAGAGAGCAATGGTTTGTTGTATACATATTAATTTCGAAACTTGTTTTTACAATGGCCGAAATTTAAAAAGTCCATCGATCAGATGGTATAACCTCGAGCAAGCCTATGCAAGAAAGTAAATATGTAGAAATAGCATGTCTGGGATATCATCAGATGTGATATGTTAAAGTGGCAACGTTCTTGCGATGTTGTGTATAAAAGACTAGACCTAATTAAGAATAGGTGTTGTAATACAAATACCATTGTGTTATAAAGATTGGAAAATAACGCATATATTTAAAGCTGTTATGCGATTTGTGGTGTTCATTTTTTAAAGATGGCACCCAGCTTGCAGTCAGTATTTACTAAAGACACAGTCGGTGATGAAATTAATGTTCCTCTGTAACTTTTCTTCATTATTAGCGTGATTCCTAGTATCCACCATGTATTACATTACAAGACTCGGTTTCATCCTTGTTAATCATATTTGTGGTGTCACGTCAGTACATCTTGCTCTCTGTTTCTGTCATTGATAACTTTCAGGCTGTATGTCTAATGTCAGTATTCTGGATCTTACAAGGATTCTCTTGCTGTATATTATGAAGCATATGCATTCTGGAAAGTTACAATTCACTTTAAAAATCACAGAACTATAGCACCATTATTTTATGTTTTTTGGAAAATATTTATTAGCTTTGGTTTTCATGTCTCACATGACATGCAGTGTCGATGACTATAAAGGCATAATATAAAATGTACAGCTGCAAACATGTGTTGTAACACTCTAAAGCGACATCTCTACAGAGGTCGAGGTTATTATATTCCTTCAGAAGAACCACCCCGCCCCTCCTCCAACCGCTGGTTTCTGAATGATCCCGTGCCATTTAGCAATCTTGACATATCACAGTTTATGGACTCGCATATTCACAGGTTTTCAATTCAGGTATACACCATCAACCAACACCTGATCTAAGTAAATTCTCACCTCCACCACTACCATCTTAGTCGTTAGTTAGTCTTTCCTCTTGAGCCTAAGGCGGCGCATAGGGCAGAAGTCCTGTCTCTCCATGCTTGGCGGTTCGCTTCTACCTGTTGTAGATCTTGGATATTTACTTGGCCATTGAATGAGCCTTCTCTAATGATGGTTCTACGCAGGGTCTCTCTTGGTTTTCCCCGTTTTCTTTTCCCTACCGGTGACCATATGAGGGCTTGGTAGGGGAGTCTTGACTTGTCCATTCTGAGTACATGGCCGATGTAGTTCCAACGGCGTCTTCTTATGAATTTGGATACTGTGTCTTGCTTAGTCTCTTGTCTTATTTGCGCATTGGTTCTGAAGTATGTCCAGTGGATGTTTAGAAGTCTTCTAAGACATTTGTTCTCAAAATTGTCTAATTTTTTATCTGAAACTACCGTTGATTTCCAACTTTCACATCCATACGTTAACACTGTTAGTCGTGCACATCATAATAAATATGCCTCTGCTTTTAACATCATGAAATTATTATTAACATCTAGAGAAATTAACAACGCATTAAAAATAAGAATTGTCACATGTTGTGTGTATTCAACACTACTATTGGCGCAGAAGTCTGGACAATGAACAAGCAATTAGAAAATCGGATAGAAGCTCTGGAGATAAGGATATGCAGAAGAATATGTCGTATTTCACGGAGGAAATTAATCAAATTCAGAGGTTCTAGAAAACCTCAGAATGAAAAGAAAATAAACAAAAAGTGGCAATTGAAATATTTCGGCCACGCTAAAATACATAACACGCTTATAAAAATCATACTGGAGAGTAAGGTTGAAATCAAGCGAGCAAGTAGTAGACAACGATGCAAATGGAAAGATAAAATCAAGAGATGAACGAACAGGAAGCTGACATAATGTGCAGTCAGCGCGAAAGACATAGAGTATAGACGATCCATTGCAGCCAACCTTCGTTGTGAAGACGGCACCTAATTGATTGATTGAATAAGAATATTTTGACCGTCTGGCCCAGCAAAAAATCCATAATATAATATATATCCTTCTTAAATTACCTCGTAATAGGTGGGTGAACGCCAGTTTATTGATTGAAATAGAAATGGGCAGCTTTCACATCTCGTATAATCGCATGTGACAAAGAAACAATTTTATTACATAGGCAATCAAGTATTTATTTTTTGTTTGTTAAATTATGAATGGGAAAGAGAGACAGAAGAAGATACAGACAGACTCTAGGATAAACATAAGAAAGAGACAT
Source organism: Cepaea nemoralis (assembly GCA_014155875.1). Taxonomy (NCBI): domain Eukaryota; kingdom Metazoa; phylum Mollusca; class Gastropoda; order Stylommatophora; family Helicidae; genus Cepaea; species Cepaea nemoralis. The sequence continues at coordinate 109,041 of JACEFZ010025971.1, read as the reverse complement.
CTATCATTGTTGGCCACATTATCTAGACGTATTTATGGAAATAGTGGTGGAGGAAGAAAGCAACAGAAGGTTCTTGATAGACTTTTACTAAATTGAACAAGTCTGCAGATGGATTGGTGCATTTTGTTGGAGATTATGCTATTGGAAGAAGCATGAGTATGCATTTCCAGTCAGCAAGACCCTTCATGTTGATCAAAATATGTTTTCTCTTCTCCCTAATTTTCCTTTGCGCTTTCTTTCTCTCTCTTTCTCTCTCCCCCCACCCCCTATAAAATTTTATTATATTTTATGATTAATATTATTATGTATGATTATCATGTACTAGATATAAGAGAAATGTACATGTATGTTTTCTCTGATTATGAGGATTGTTCTCTGTTATGATTATTACTCCTTACTGTGGGAATAGGCATTTTAATGTTACCCTTGGGGACATGAGGATGTTGATGGAAGAATCCTTGTGTACGTCAGTACTTAAGAAGCCAATGTTGAATAACCTTGGCATAATGATGATTATAGTGCCGAAAGGAAAACGCGGCATTAGAAACTACAGAGATTCTGTATAGGCTAGTCTCTTCAAGTAGAGAAAAAGGCAATATCAACATGTTGGATGGACAGAATGGCTTCACTCATCTAATAGTCCCAGTAACAACAGAATATAATATAAAGTGAGAAAATACCTTACTCACTATTAAGAGTCAGAATGGCTCTACACCAAGCAACGAGGGACAGTGGAACGTGGACACCCACTCTTTTCCCCTTTTCGTCTTGTTGGTTGTACTTTTGTTTGTAATGATGTCATAACCATGTTGACATAAAACAGTAGGGTAATGCTCGTGTTGTATTCTTGTCATCCCTTTTCTATAGCGAGTGGTGGATTTCGGGGGACTGCATTGCATCACTATCAACTGGAAACTGGGAAAAAAGCCAGCAGGCGAGAGTGAACATGGCAACTTGTCCTAACCAAAGTCTGGACCAATACCTCAATGTTTACTGCTGCACTCATAAGCGGCAACCGCCAGCAAAAGAGACACATGCGAAGACAACTGACTGCGTGATTGAGGAAGTCCTATTTCAGTAGGAATATCCAGGATGGACTTCAAGATCTAATAATCTACAAAGATGAAGATCAACAGAGTAACTGACAACAGTGTATCGTCTGCTTTACTTCTGAGAAGTACCACCTATGGCCTCATCATTCAACCAAATCAGTGAAACTATGGGACAATCCTACTACAAGTTACTAAAACTAGCAACAGTGAAAACCCTTCAACTGTTGGTTGGGTTACCAAGTTAATATCCAACAATGGATAAGTCTTCGAAAGAACGTCTCACAGCTGCAACAGTCAAACATAAAGGTTCAGCCACTCCATACCGAGTTCTTGATATGAACACCAACTCAAACAAATAGGAGAAGACACTGAACCACATAAGCCAATACAACCAAGGTACAAACTTAATATCCTCTGAAACATAACTACGAAACCAGATTACCTCAAGGTTCCAAACCCTGAACACCATCAGATAAAAGACCATATGAAAGCAACTAAATGCCTCTACAGCAGCAACAAGAGGAATCATCTAATTGTTTGCAACAATGTTGCTGTGCTGGATTTATTCATCTGTGGATATATGTAGATATATATCAATTGTGGCTCTAGTCACAGATACTACCATGAGATGCCTCTCAGTCATATAAATTTCCTACACTGGACTAGATAACAACGACTAACTCTTTGAAGTCCAATGTCAACCTAAATGTCACGGGTTATAGACTCGCGACTTGGTGGGTGTAACATCTTTGTGGAAATAATTGGGATTATGATATCGCAAGCAGAGCAGCTGAAAGGCCGTCTACTTGGCACCATGTATGGTGAGATGGGAAAGTACCTTCTGCAGAGCTTAAGTGGAAATTCCGGAAAGTTAGACCAACCTGAGGCCCCAAATTTCACAAAAAGACACCGAGCCTAAGGCAACAGAATATTCGTGATTCTAGCCCTAACGGAGGGGATATGTGGTGTGTGATTTTTCAATTCCTGGATTATGGATTATAAAATAGTCACCAGCCAATTACCAGTGGATAAATATTAGGAACACATCTGAGTGCATTAATTCGGTACCCAGATAATGGGAAAAGGATCTAATCTACAGCAGAGATGAACCCTTAACCGCACACCAGGAGATAAATGACTCTATTAATTAGTTTGATTAGTAGTACAAACTGCTGTTTATATGTGGGTTTTTTTTCTGAGAGTAACAGGTCAGTAGCTTTTTTTTTTTTTGCAATGAAGGTTATGGTGTAGTATTTTGACACCAACTCAATATTTTTGAAATGAGAGAATTGTAAAAGGTGTCAGAAACAAATGTTTATATGTTGGGAATCTATATACTTTGATCATTATTTGCCTTAATTATGAGGGTAAATGAAAGCAGACCCAATTTGTGGTTGTTGTGTTAGTTGTAATAACCTTGTTTTTTCTGGGGTCACTGGGTACTATGTTGTAATAATGCAAATCATTCCCATGCCTGTCTGAAAATGCATAGTGTTCATTACACATATATATGTAACTGCAGATTTTGTTTTAATACTTGAACTGTTTGTCCAAAATTTGTTGATGTGTACATTAAGTAAATGTGGTGTTTATCAGTGGTTGTTTATATATTGTGAACAATCAATATCCTTCTAGCACTATAGTAAATTTAAAGGGTGATGAAGTGGGAAGGGAAACCTACACACAGATGCCATGGTTTCAAGGATTTAATTTTGTTCTCCTGGGGTTTGTGGTAAATATTCCTAATCACCCTGCATTCTACCAAGTGACCAGAGAATCTATAAATACCCTTGACTTTTAACATAATATTTTCATAAATTAAAATTCACACCCCACAAGTGGGGTCTCGTCCGGTACGGACTTCACCTAGTATTGGAGTAGTCCGTGAATTTGAAACTCGTGGTAAACATCACAATTGGTGTATTATTGTGGGTATATGAATTCAGGGTAAACCTCTTGCAGGTAAACCAAGTCACTTCAGAATATTATAGTGTTAGTAACAGACTAATCACTCATAAGAATGAGCTGAGTCAAGGGCTATGTGAACCCATAATGGCTCAGATAAATATAGGTTTTTTGGCAAAAGTTCACAGGTAATATCTTGAATCTGGTAGATTCAACATGTAGTTGGTTGTTGGGTATGAGAATTTTTTTTTAAACTCATATTTTATATCTTATTGATGGGAAACTAAGTCCAGTAATGAACCTCCAGTATTAAGGTCTCTGGGATAGTAAACTCACATAAGATAGGTAATTCAGTGAATGGTTAGAATTCATAGTCATTCCCATTTGATGTTTGGTGTATGGTTCTGCTACTCTGGTTTTCTCTTTAAATGGTTTAAAAGTGGAGTAATCATGAACACACTACTATATTATGTATCCATAAGGTTTATGTTCCTACATATCAATCATGTGTTAATTAACTATTGTGTCAATTGATTATCATTGTATTTTCATGCATGGTCTGCTTGTATAATTCATGTAATATTGGAAAATTACCAAGGCAGCAGAGAGTGATAGACAATTTTATAGATGATTAGGACAGATAAGTTAAATATCCAATAAATTTTGTTAAGGGAAAATTTTTTATCAACAAATGATGATTCATTGGGACAGTAAATAATACCTGGGAGATGAATTTAAACCAGAGGAAAATAGCAGTAACTAAATAAAATGGACTAATGGTAAGACCAAAACCACCACTTGCAAAAATGTAGACATGGTTAATGGAAGAGAAGGAATATTGTAAGAATTTGCAGTATTTAGGGGCACCCTAATTTAATCCTCTTTCATAAAACATAACATGTTGTACAACACCGGTAGTAAAGTAAAGTAATTAACTGATGGATACTTAGGAAGAAATGCCATATAGACACTTATGCTACCCCACCGGTGACATGAGTAGTATTAATAACTCAGATGACCCATATGTTAATAAATAGGGTCAACCAAAATATTCATCTGGTGATTTAAGGGAGCCTGATCAACTCACTTAAAGATCCAAAAGAATATAAGGTATTTCTTTAAATTACCCACGCCGATTCCATTATTAATGGTAGCGGAAACAAACCGTATAGGTATGTAAAAGGTATAATTAAAGAATTAACTTAAGAAATTGGAATTTCAAATGAACTTCAGGAGATACCGGAAAAAATATGTGCTAATCTCTAGTAAGAGACTAAACATTCCAGAAATTGGCTCCTTAACTTTGAAATTTACAGTTTAACCTTACTAAGTGAAATGTTCACTATGAGAAGTCCTCATCATAGATGAGAGAAACAGCTTTAGTCAGCAAATAGCTTACTTAAAGTTTTTTTTTTAATAAATTGCCTAACTAAAATTAATCTTCTCATAAGGGAGGAATTAAAAAGGGCAAAATAAGTAGTACAAAAGAGGCGAACGACTCAATTGTATTTTCATTAAACTAACCGAGTAACTAAATTCTAGATAACGTTCGAAGCCTACTAATAGGTAGATAAATCAGAAATCAATTGCAAGACGAAACAGATTTCTACATCTCATTTCTGGTTTGGATGATATGCCAGCATTAAATATGTGAAAGCAGATCCAGACTGACAGAGATGAGCTTCAATAACTGATATTAATCGGTGGAAGCAACAATTAAATAAACAACTCTTGAAATAGATGCTGTTTATAAATAGGACGAACCTCTTGACGTAAAGAGAGAGGAAACGCCTAAGACTTATACAGCGAATCCATGCTAGAAGAATGGAATATAGCTGTGTAAAAGCCAAGCAAATTGGAGCATATAGCTGAAAAAATGCTTGATGTTTACTAGGTTAAGAATTTCAATCAAGAATCCAGCTAGTAAATTATATAACAGTTCAAAGAGAGACCTTCGTCAATCTCAATAAATCCAGAGTTTCCACGTATTAAACGGATGAAAACAAAACTGGATAGAAAATTCAAGAGTACCTTACCTTTTACCTTGAGGGAACAACTCAGGAAACGCCAGTATAAGGGGGATCTACATATGTACCAGTAATTTTTACAAAGGACAGGTAATCCACATCCATAACTGGAAGTGAACCAACAACTTGATTGTATGGAAGACTATAAACAGGAACCATAAAAGGGCTTTTAACTTCTCACTGAACTGATTATATCAAGAAGGAGACAGTACGCCCGAACCTACATAACAATGTTTGTTGCCAAGTGAAAATAGTCTAAAACCTGGAGGGAGGTAGACGACAATCAATGTACGCCAAGCGACGCAAAATTGCTCGTAATTTAACACCAAAGCAACAAATACAAAGTGAAACTCAAACACATCAGCTTAGAATTACTAATAAGGAGTCTAGCGTAAAATAGATCTCGATTAGAAGGAAAAGCAGAGAGAGAGTAAGCTAAGAATTAACTCAGTCTGACAGATTCATGTTCCCCGTACGATTCGGTTCAGAACAGAAATCTGGAAAAATGGGAACTTTGTTTACGTGTTAGACGAGATTCTCCGGGAAAACCTGCAAGAGAAAGGGACAGAACTGTAATCAGTAGTTATTAAAACTGATCGGGAAAATCCCATAACTCGACTATTAACCCAAACACATAATGTGTTGCATGAAAAATATGTACAACAGGAACCATCTCAAGCTTCCTTTAAATATCAGATCTATAGTTAAAACAAACGGAAAACTTACACGGAGACGGGCGAGTTTAATATGGTATCAGTAGACGCAGAATTAACCGTTGGTTTTAACATAATCTCAAAATTGATAATCTAATGAGAGAGAAATCAAGCTGTTATATATCCCAACTGGTCATGCTTACGTTAGCAGTGGTTACACGTAGACCATAAGGGAATTACAAGGAGAGAAGAGACTTTATGCTGGAAACGAATCTGAGGGGAGTGGACGCACAAAACCCAGAATCAGCAATATGCAGATAGTAGATTTCTTAATAACCCATGTAGGAGCACTCAGGACTTTCTCCAGTTCCTAACGCCAGACTAAATATATTGGGAAAAGAAATTCAGCAAATGATCTCATATGAAGAGTATTATCTGGCTATTGGAAGCTTAATGATGATATTTCAATTGCTTCAAAAAGTCGGTTTGATGCAGACAAACCAGTACATGAAAGTAGCAACAGTGGAGAGGGTACTACACTCTTTCACTAAAAGAGAAATAATCCTATATGGTTATGCCAGTTGTCATGACTAGAAGAAAATGGAAGTGGCTCTGATAGATTATCTAACATAGGAGAGAAATGTAAAGCATAAAAGGGATGGATACTAGGTGCGTCAATGTAAAGACGGAAATTGTAGAGTACTACTAGACCATTTTTTCTGAAAAGAATAAATGGCTTAAATGGGTGAGGCATGTGGCATATTAAAACGTCCTTACCCTTTCCTAACATTGACTCCCTTAAAAATATAAATCCCTAAAATTACTGTTTAAGTATCTTGCTTAGCGTAGGAGTAGAAAATAAAACAGCGATAGACTGACCGTGGCACAGCTTAATTTATTTGGCTTTATTTTGGCTCACACACTTGGCCAGGACCGGCGAGTTTGAAAATAAAGACTAAAGCGGTCATTTCTAGTCAAGAGTGCACACAAGAAAGTCGACCTTTCCCTTCAGAGAGAAGGCATTTTTGACTTTAAAATATATCATTCTCTGCAGCTATTGGTATGTTATATCTACATTATTAAGATGTATTCATGTATTTTTATAAAGTACATATACCAGTGTGTTTAATTAAGAATTAGTTAGAATGATAATTCAACCATTCTTGTAAACTGGGGTCTGATAGATTTTTACCACTGAAGCACATGTGGGCGCCATGCTGTAATTTTTCCTATGTTTTACAATTTCAAATCCCTATGTTAAAATCTTTTATAGGCATTATGAACTTATATCTAATTAATAGTGCTTATAACCTAGAAATATGTGTACCGTAGAGTATCAAACTCAGGTCAGAAACACATTCTAGGCATTTTCTCAATGTAGGAGCAGAATCCTGATTCATACTTCACAAGTAGAGAACTCATGTCTGTCAATTTCATATTCCTATGTTAAAACTTCTATGCATTGTGAACTATATCTCACTATCTATGCTTAGAAATCTGCAAATAATCTATGTACTATAGAGATTGAACTCTAAAGAACATTTTCAAATGAATTTTTATCCATGCGGGGACATACAAATGATTACGCATATTCCTGACTCTTAGTCAGGGGATAAAATGCTTTGCCACATCATAATCTGTAACTTGGAACTATAGTGCTAAATTTTAGTGCAATCCTTTTGTTAACAGATTAATAACCACTCCATATGAGTGAGGGACATATAATCATTTCATAAAATAGTGCTAGGGAATTGCCATGTCTGAGAATATAAATTCAAGAACAAAGGAAGTAAATGCTTGATAGAAATGAATGTTCTGGTAGGAAGTGCCTTCAATCCGTATCACCTCACTGTAGTAGGAACAGAAGCGAAGATTGATGTGAATAAATTGCTTGCAATATTCAGAAGACTGGACCATGTGGCATAAGTTATTCTAATAAATACACTCCGAATAATAGCAGTCATTGGCAAAATATATCACAGTGGTTACTATCCTCATGTGCTGTACGCAGTGGGGGAAAACAATGTATGTTTTAGTTTATGGATTAACCCCTGAAGAAAATTCAAGACCATTGGCTCCGGCATTAAATTTTATGATTAATATTATTATGTATGATTATCATGTACTTGATTTCAGAGAAATGTACATGTATGTTTTTCTCTAGTTATGATGAATTTTTCTCTGCCCTGATTGTTACTCTTTACTGTGGGAGTATACATTTTAATGTTGCCCCTGGGGATTAGAGGATGTTTATGTAAGAAATATGTGTATGTCAGTACTTAAGAAGCCAATGTTGAATAGCCTTGGCCTAATGATGATTATAGTGCCGAAAGGAAGACGCAGCATTAGAAACCACAGATATTCTGTATAGGCTATTCTCTTCAAGTAGAGAGAGAGGCAATATCAACATGTTGGATGGACAGAATGACTTCACTCATCTAATAGTCCCAGTAACAACAGATCATAATATAAAGTGAGAAAATACCTTACTCACTATTAAGAGTCAGAATGGCTCTACACCAAGCAATGAGGGACAGTGGAACATGGACACCCACTCTTTTCCCCCTCTAGTCTTGTTGGTTGTATTTTTTGTTTGTAATTGTGTTGTAAACCTTTTACCATAACACAGTAGGTTAATGCTCGGTTGTATTCTTTGTCATCCCTTTTCTATAGCGAGTGGTGGATTTTGTGGGACTGCATTGCATCACTATCAACTGGAAACTGGGGAAAAAGCCAGGCGAGAGTGAACATGGCAACTGTCCTAAACAAAGTCTGGACCAATACCTCAATGTTTACTGCTGCACTCATAAGCTGCAAATGCCAGCAAAAGAGACACATGCGAAGACAACTGACTGCGTGATTGAGCAAGTCCTATTTCAGTAGGAATATCCAGGATGGACTTCAGTATCTAATAATCTACAAAGATGAAGATCAACAGAGTAACTGACAACAGTGTATCGTCTGCTTTACTTCTGAGAAGTACCACCTATGGCCTCATCATTCAACCAAATCAGTGAAACTATGGGACAATCCTACTACAAGTTACTAAAACTAGCAACAGTGAAAACCCTTCAACTGTTGGTTGGATTACCAAGTTAATATCCAACAATGGATAAGTCTTCGAAAGAACGTTTCACAGCTGCAAAAGCCAAACATAAGGTACCAGGCACTCCACACCGAGTTCTTGATATGAACACCAACTCAAACAAATGGGAGAAGACACTGAACCACATAAGCCAATACAACCAAGGTACAAACTTAATATCCTCTGAAACATAACTACGAAACCAGATTACCTCAAGGTTCCAAACCCTGAACACCATCAGATAAAAGACCATATGAAAGCAACTAAATGCCTCTACAGCAGCAACAAGAGGAATCATCTAATTGTTTGCAACCCTGTTACTGTGCTGGATTTATTCATCTGTGGATATATGTAGGTATAGATCAATTGTGGCCCTAGTCACAGATACTACCATGAGATGCCTCTCAGTCATATAAAGTTCCTACACTGGACTAGATAACAACGACTAATTCTTTGCTGGTCCAATGTCAACCTAAATGCCATGGGTTATAGACTTGTGACTTGGTGGGTGTAACATCTTTGTGGAAATAATTGGGATTCTGATATCGCAAGCAGAGCAGCTGAATGGCTGTCTACTTGGCATCATGTATGGTGAGATGGGAAAGTACCTTCTGCAGAGCTTAAGTGGAAATTCCAGAAAGCTAGACCAACCTAAGGCCCCAAATTTCACAAAAAGGCACCGAGCCTAAGGCAACAGAATATTCGTGATTCTAGCCCCAACGGAGGGGATATGTGGTGTGTGATTTTTAAATTCCTGGATTATGGATTATAAAATAGTCACCAGCAAATTACCAGTGGATAAATATTAGGAACACACCTGAGTGCATTAATTCGGTACCCAGATAATGGGAAAAAGATCTAATCTACAGCAGAGATGAACCCTTAACCGCACGCCAGGAGATAAATGACTATTAATTAGTTTAATTAGTAGTACAAACTGCTGTTTATATGTGGGTTGTTTCTGAGGGTAACAGGTCAGTAGCTTTTTTTTGCAATGAAGGTTATGGTGTAGTATTTTGACACCAACTCAATATTTTTGAAATGAGAGAATTGTAAAAGGTGTCAGAAAAAAATGTTTATATGTTGGGGTTCTATATACTTTGATCATTATTTGCCTTAATTATGAGGGTAAATGAAAGTAGACCCAATTTGTGATTGTTGTGTTGTTTGTAATAACCTTGTTTTTTCTGGGAATACTGGGTACTATGTTGTGATAATGCAAATCATTCCTATGCCTGTCTGAAAATGCATAGTGTTCATTACACATATATATGTAACTGCAGATTTTGTTTTAATACTTGAACTGTTTGTCCAAAATTTGTTGATGTGTACATCAAGTAAATGTGGTGTTTATCAGTGGTTGTTTATATGTTGTGAACAATCAATATCCTTCTAGCACTATAGTAAATTTAAAGGGTGATGAAGTGGGAAGGGAAACCTACACACAGATGCCATGTGTCAAGGAATGAATTGTGGTACCCTGGGGTTTGTGGCAAATATCCCTGATCATCCTGCATTCCAACAAGTGACCAGAGAATCAATAAATCCCCTAGACTTTTAAAGTAATATTCTCATAAATTAAAATCCACATCCCACACTGGATCTAAAGCATTTTTAATTTATGTGAATGTGTTTACTTAGTGAAATGAGGATTTCTTTGTGAAATGTGGCGGTAAGGTAATCCATTTTTGAACGTTACCAATTATCGCTCCAAATTTTCGATTCGCGGCAACGTGACAATTTGCCATGCGTGATTAGTTAGACGCACGCTTTACAGAAAGGTCTGTAATTTTGTACATATGTTTATGCTGTGCATATTGGAGCTGTCTATATTGCCAAAATGTCCTCCGGCATGCAGCCATAAACTCAGTCAAAGCGTTCCACGGGACAAAAGTTAGCCAACACACCCCCTCAGTCTATGAATCGAACATAGCCAACTTCATGTATATCACTTAGTGATAAAGCAGCGCAATCTGACAGATGTGTAATTAATATACCCTTAGACACTCTTTCTTTGGCCGAATCACACAGCCACAATACATGTCGTGAGCTTATTCTGGCCTTGGAGGTCAGGCTAAAAGATTTTATTTCCAGCAACACAACTAATATTATTGTTGTGCTTAAAGAACAAAGCGCTCTTCTTCGAAACGAAATCCACCTCCTCAAAGAAGAGAAGGAAATCTTTCAGGAAACTATACAAACCTTAAAGCTACAGAGTGCGCCGTCACTGAAAAAAGTGCAAAAACAGACAGTAAACATGGTGCTGTAGAGATGTGTATGGATAATGAATGTTCGCCACTTAAGTACACAGAGACAGTTTCTACAGAAAACAACTAGCTACATTGGAAGTGTTGTGGCGCAATAAATTTCCTAAATCATCTATGCTCATTTCAGCAATCATTCTACCTTGTTATGGATTCCAACGTCATACAACCGATGCTGCCAATCTAAATCTATATAAGTTTTATAAAGATAATAACAAGAATTTAATTAATAACACCCCTATTTTACATCCCCGTCTGGGGTTCCTAAGGAAAAAACAACTATACAGGGATCAAATACATTGTTCCAAGCTAGGAAGTAGCATACTAGCGAAGAACATAAAATATCCCGAACGTGCACAACAACCAGCACCAGTGACAGGAGTAAACAAGGCTTCACCTCAACAGCCCTCTCTGAGTGTTCAGAAAACACCCCCTCTCTTCCGTCACCACCTGTGCCTACACCCCAGGAACACAATGCCGTGAATAGCAACTCATGCGCCAATCCCAATGTTGCTAACTTTGATATTCTCTTTCCTCTTTTGCCTTAAAAGCAATCTCCCTCTATCGGGTCAAAGGGGGCACTGTTAAACAATGGTGCTACGCCTCCGATACCTGCTTCCAATGTAAGCACCCCCAGTGACATTCATAGCAGTCGTTTCTCATTGGATGGTAATCTACACTCCTATCAGTGGAACATTTAACTTCAGCAGCTAATGAAGTACAATCCTGCAGCCCTGCACCAAGCTTTCATAATGTCACTCAATCACAAACAGTATCATACTTCCCTCTAGTAGCCTTAACTACTACTAAATAAAGTTTTAAAAATCCTGAAATTGTATACCACAAGCGAAATATTCCTTTTACTATCTAATGTTTGCTAATCACGATCAATGGCTCAAAAAAGATGGTCTACATATAGGCCATCTCAACATCTTTCATTTGCTCAATAAATTACCCGGGATTTCTGTAATACTGTACAAAGAGTTCATGTGTTTGGAATCACAGAAAGTCGTCTCAGCGACAGAATAACCGACTCTGAAATCTCTCTTAAGGGGGTTTAAAGTAAATCGGAGAGATGCCAATCAAATAATAGAGACAAGTATTGCTGTATACATCTCCAATTCTCTCAGCTTTTCCAGCAGAAGTGACCTCTAGACAGTAGGGATAGAATGTGTTTGGTTAGAGGTGAAGCCAGTCAGCCAGCAACTGTTTCTCATTGGATACCTATATCAGAATCCGCATGCTGTGTATAGCTGGCATGACTGCTTCATTACAATGATGAATAGTGTTTACAGTAGGTATATAAATTATATTTAACATAAATATTAGTAAACCCAGACATTGGATATCATCTTATCATACAATGTCAAACAACTATTAAACCCTCCCACGAGGGTTATTGACACCTCATGAACTGTAATTGATCATATATATGTTACCTGTCCAATTAATATTATTGAATTTTCTGTTCCTGTTAGTAACCATTACACTGTATGCAGTACATGATCAAAATTTGGGTTCAAAACTCTTAAAATTAAACATGTAAGCATCAAATTTAGAAATTTTAAAACGTTAAACCAAGAGCTATTTTTACAAGACTTAAAAATGCACCTCTTGATCATGTTTACCAACTTCCTGACCCGGACGATGCACTAGCATTTTGGACGACGATAGTCTATAATGTGTTTGATAAACATGCGCCAGTCAAAGAAGTTTGTGTCAGAAATCAACATCAATCTCCATGGGTCACTAGTGAAGTTCTGAAAATCATGAGAGAGCGAGATACAGCACACAAAAATAAATACTTCATCAACTACCGCAGATTAAGAAATAAAGTTAAATATGAAATTCGTAGGATAAAAAAGATCATTTAAAAATTTGATTGTAGATAAATCAAATAACACAAATATATGGAAAGCTATTAATTCGCTAACCAACAAGAACACTCTTCAGAGTCAGCAACACCAAACTCTTTAACATGCGAGGATTTCAGTTGTTTCTTTCAATCAGAAATAGAGAATCTAAAGACTTCAATACCAAAATCATCATGTAGTTTAAGTTCTCTGTCATCATTCTGTGAGGAGAAGTGCACTAGGAATATTCCCGCTGAAATTCCATTGATGTCAGATTGCAGAAGTATATAAATATCTCTCAAACCTCAAAGCAACAAACTCACACAGCCTAGATGGTGTCAGTAATAGAATTCTTCACTGCGCCGCACCAGTCATTAGTGAGTCTTTGACATTCATATATAATCAATGCCTGGCCGAAAACTATTTTCCAACTGCATTAAAAATAGCTAATGTTTATCCTCTACTTAAAAATGACTCAATGATAATAGCGTCTTGGTCAATTATAGACCTATTTCCTGATTATCGATCGCTATCAAAGCCATTAGAAATACACATTCATAAAATAACATTACATCATTTAATTAACAACGATCTAATAATTGACAGTCAATCTGGGTTTAGACCTAAATATTCTTGTCATAGCGCTCTAACAAAAATGACCGATAACTGGCATTTTAACATTAACAATGGCAACATTTGTGGAGCAGTGTTTGTAAACTTCAAAATAGCGTATGGTATGATAGATCACAATATTATAATTAGCAAACTGAAACAAATGAAGACTAGTGCCAATATGGAAAACCTAATTATGTCATTTTTATCCGACAGACAGCAAGTCGTGTCCTTTAACAACCGTCTATCAAGACCCACACAGCTTAATATTGGTGTGCCTCAGGGCTCAATACTAGGTCCGCTACTTTTTGCAGTTTATATTAACTACCTTCCTTTATATCTCAATACTACATGTGATCTATTTGCAGACGATTGTACTATATATGCTAGTCAGGAGAACCGTGGTGAATTAGAAAGTTATTTACAAAAAGAACTTGATAATCTTACTAGATGGAGCAATGAAAACCGCATGCAAATTAACATCGGCAAAACCAAATCCATGCTAATAACGACCAGACAAAAACTCCAGACACTAGCCATAACTGGGGCAATGCTCGAACTCCGCATAGACAAGTTACCTATAGTTAATGTAAATGAACATAAAACATTAGGTCTTTTAATTGACAGACATTTAAATTGGAGCTCTCATGTCCACGTCCTTACCAAGAAAATAGCACAAAAAGTTTACCAACTTGCTAAAATTCAGCACTTCCTGGACGAAAGCACGCGAAAGTTATTCTATACATCCTATATTCAATCACATCTCGATTATTGTTCCACAGTCTGGGATGGTTGCCCTAAATCTAATATGAAACGACTTTGTTCTCTTCAAAAGCGGGCTATACGTCTAGTTTCTGGCACAAAGCACGCTGAAAGTAATAATTTATATAAGCATCTAAGGCTTCTACCACTTCGAAAGCGTTTCCTTTTTAACAAAGCCAAATTTGTGAATAAAGTAATATCTCAAAATACCCCAGAGTATCTTCAACCGTTGATTCAATCTCATGCAATGAACAGCAAGCGCTTAAATTTATTATATGTTCCAAAACCTAGATTGCACTTATACAAAACATGCTTTGCATATTCTGGTGCCCACATATGGAATGACCTTCCAACAGATCTGAGAACTCCAGTGAGTCCCTACACATTTAACCGAAAACTCTTTCAATATTTATTGCATACCGATTATATGCCTCCATAAGTCACCTACAGGTATAATTTTTTTACTATGTATATCATTTTTGACTATGTATGTTAGAGTGAGAGTGAGAGAGAGAGCATTAAGAGAGTGTGAATGAGAGAGTAAGTATGAGAGAGAGAGAGAGAGAGAGAGAGAGAGAGAGAGAACGAACGAACGAACGAACGAACGAACAAACTTTATTTTCAAAGGGTTAAGAATTGGGCACGCAGGCCCGTCTAACATTCTGCCCTTCTATCACTCTATTTCATACATTATTTCATTCACACATCATTCAACGCTAACAAAGAACAGCAACAATATAAAAGATATGCATTATAAAGGCATGGGCAAAATGCAAACATCAAAACTACACGACACAGTAATATTAGATAATGGTCTGACACTTGTTATTAGCCATGTGGAATATACTGGCCTACAAAAAGGGAATTGGCTGTTATATTAGGGTTTGTTATTATTATTATTATCTCTATTATTAAAGGAGAGAGAAAGAGAGAGAGAGAGAGAGAGAGAGAGAGAGAGAGAGAGAGAGAGAGAGAGAGAGAGAGAGAGAGAGAGAGAGAGAGAGAGAGAGGAGTTTAGTGCAATCATGTCACGTGACATGGTATTCTACATTTTTTAAATGAATACTCATCTTTCATATTATCATTTCCACTGCCACTTGATTTTAACATGTACTGTATGCACTGCGCATTTCATCATGCTTATGTAAATTCCAGGAATTATATTATTAATTGAATTGAATCATTATGTTTTGTTACATCTTGTGTAGCATATTATTTTCTTTTTCACCATTTTCATGATAATCGTCAGTGTATATGTGTGTGTAAAGTATGGGAGTTTTTTAATATTAGATTTAGTGAGCATGTGAGCCAGCGTGGATGTGTCTAGATGTGTGAGTATGAGTGTGGGTGGATGGGTGGGTGTGTATATGTGTCTCTATGTGTGTGTTATACATGTGTGTAGGTGGATGGGTGGGTGTGTATATGTGTGTATACGTGTCTATGTGTGTATGTGGTGTCTTTGTGTATGCACGTATATGTGTGTGTTTATATATGCATGTGTGTGTGGGTGGGCGTACGTGTATATACGTGTGTATGTATGTGTGTTTGTGTGAGTATGTACGGTGCATTTGTGTGTACTTGTGTGTAGGTGCGCGTATGCGAGTATGTATGTTTATTGTGTAAATGCCTGCATGTGCGTATAGGTATGTGTGTATGGGTATGTGTGTACGTGAGAGTGTAAGTATGTGTATGTGTGCGTATATATATATGTAAGTGTGTATGTGCGTGTGTATATAGGTGTATGTGTGTCTATGTGTGTTTATTTATGTATGTGTGTGCGTGGGTTCATGTGTATGTATGTGTATGTGTGTATATGTGTGTGCAAATGTATTTGTGTGTATGTGTAAATGTATGTACGTATGTGTGCATGAGTGTGTATGTGTGGGTATGTCTGTATGTGTGTTTATGTGTGTGTGTGTGTGTGTGATTGTGTTTGTGTGTGTGTGTGAGTGGGTGAGAGAGTGTGTGAAAGGAGTGTGATTGAGAGAGTGAATATGAGACAGAGAGTGATAGAGTTTGTATGAGTGAGTGAGTGGGAGAGAGAGGGAGACAGAGAGAGACAGTTGAGCACTTAAATTTAACATTTACCATATGCACTGCTTATTTTATCGTGTTTATTTCAATTTCAGGAATAAATAATGTTATTGAATTGCATCACTACCTTTTACGTTACACAATGTATAACACATTTTTTGTCATTTTCACATTTTCCTCCCAGTTTTTCCATGTATTCCAAATTTTTCCCCAATTTAGATTATTTTTTTTTGTGTGATGATGCTCACGATAGTCGTCAGTGTATGGGTGTGTAAGTGTTGAAGGTTGTTCACATTAGTTTCAGTGATTATCTAAGGCATCATGTATGTGTCTAGATGTGGAGGTGTGTGTGTGTAGTGTGTGTGTGTGTGTGTGTGTGTGTGTGTGTGTGTGTAAGGATGTGTGGGTCTGGGATGTGTTTGTGGTAGAGGTATGTGTTGGTGGTGTGAGAATATGTGTGTGTGTAGGCTGGGATGTGGGAGTGTGGGTGGCGGATGTGTGTACGTGGGTGGTGGATGTGTGTGGGAGGTGTGTATGGGGGGATGTGTGTGGGAGGTGTGTGTGTGTCGGGGGGATGTGTGTGGTGGTGGGAGTATGTGTGGGGGTGTGGGAAGATGTGTGTGTGGGTGGTGGATGTGTGTGTGGATGGGGATGTGTGGGTGAGTAGGGAGATGTGTGATTGAGGTATGTGTGTGTGGGGGGATGCGAGGATGGGTGGGAAAATGTGCGAGTGGGTGGGAAAATGTGCGGGTGGGTCCGGATGTGTGTGGGGATGTGTGTGTGGATCAGGGACGTGTGGATGGGGGAATTGTGTGTGTATGGGTATGTTTTTGTGTGGTTTGGGGTGTGTGGGTGGTGGTGCGTAGTGTGTGGTTGGATGTGTGTAAGGGTTGGGGCTCTGGTTACGGCGGAAAATTACCCTGGGGCCATTGGAGAATACCTCACGAGTGGTAGGATCGGATTCCAAGATGGACCAGTGTCTCAGGAAAATGTGCTTGATGGCATAGGCCTGTGGGTGGAAGGTGAGGATAAGCTTGCGTTCACCTTGTGCATAGTCGCCTCCCCACGGTTACCTCATCCGTGGGCACATTCGAATGCCATCGTAGGAACTGTCTGACATGCCCATACGTTGTTCAGACACCTTAGATTGCATTTCCCCGAGGTACCTTCACCGTGAAAGATTCTTTCACTTGCACATCCCGCAATCTGATTTATGTTATCATCTGCAAACGATGTGACATGAAATACATTGGCCAAACGGGCAGACGTCTTGCGGATCGTTTCAGGGAACACCTCAGGGACATCAATCAGGGCGCTGACAAACCTGTCCCCAACCATTTCAATTCCTTCAACCATAATGGAGCCGACGATGCATGTGTCACCGCACTAAAACCTTGCTTCTCCAATAGCGGCGTCAGACTTAAAATTGAATGCCAACTAATCAACAATCTGGGATGCATCCACCCAGCCGGAATTAATACGGTTGTGGACGCTACAGTATAACTGTGGCATCTTCCCTAATTGTTCACACTATCTATTACTATGCTGTCCCCCCCCCCCCCCCCCATATCTAACTTAATTGTCCTCACTTTCCTATATTTTCATAGCAGACTGTTCACATATTTTTGGCTACTCCAATCCTTTTTGGCAACCCATTTTTAATTCAGCTGGCCAAGTCACCTTTCCGGCCTCACGTGGCTAAGTTATAGATCGTGTGTTAGTGTATTGTGGTCTTTCGTTTGCTGTATCTCGTTGTTAGCTGTGTTGTCATTGACAAAGATTCTGAGAATCGAAACGTCTGTGTGTCGTATTGTATGCGTTCGTGTGTATTTTATCTTATTTTATTATTCATTTTTATATTTATTGAGTGCTTCTGATTTCGGATTTTTCACCTGTATTTCGCGACACGTGGATCTCCTTGTAAGGTATGTGCAACGTTTGTTGATGTTTAGTTCGTTTTTTCTCGCAGGAGTCTTAAAATACCTATTTGTTTCCATTTCATATTGTTATATCCTGCTGCAGCCGCTGCTTTTTCTCTCTATTCCATATCATTTAATTTCCTGGCTGCTACCCCTTCTCATCGTCCGTTTTCCTGTTGTCAGTTTTTTAGTTTATATATCCATTATTTCATGTTTACCGACCTGTAGCCGATCATGCCTGCTGACAGACGGACTATGTCATCTCTCCACCACACCGTCTCCGACATATTTGCCCTCATGCCCCAGGACATGTCCCGTGCAGCTATCAGCCTCGCGCGCACTATGTTTAACATCACTCGCTTTTCCTGCCATTTCAATTTCCTGAACAACTGTCTCCGGCTCAAAATTACACCCAAAGGCTTCCGGAGCAACATTCATCTCTCGTTAGGCAAACTGGTTCCTGCTGAGACACGGCTCTTCAATCGCCTGGCACAGGAGCAGTCTGTCAAGTACATGAAGCTGGCAGTGAATGTGCATCAACGACATATCTCCGAACTCAAGGACACCAAGCACAACCTGTACCGGACTCTGCATCTACTGACGTTCAACAACCAGCTTGCCTTCCATTTGATCACCTCCATCATTCAACATTATAATAGAGAGCTATATAAATGTCTGTCTTCACGCAAGAAAGACAAAATTAGCCATCTACGTCCCCATGTCCCTCCCCCCACTTCGACACCCATCAACCACACCAAAGTGGTATGCATACCGCCTGACCTACCACTGTCTCCTGAAGAACATGCTGTGTTAGGGAAAGGTCTCAGTTTTGTCCCTCTACGCCCCCGTATGGACAGTCGCGCCATTTTGGAAGACGTCTCCAACTTCCACAGACGACTCCGCCTCAAGTACCACCACAGAGACAAGCCTGTCCTCAGTCCCACCCCACAGCTTCCTGATATTTTTCCATCTTCAACCAAATCCCGTTCCACATGGACCCCACCCTCCGGAGCTTCCAACGCGCTTGACCTCTACATAGCTAACACACTCCATGAGATCAAGCAACTTTCTTTCCCTCGCTTGAAACGCTCCAACCTATCCCCGCCCGAATGGCGTGCCCTGTCTCAACTACAGCGCAGACAGGACATAGTCATCAAACCGGCGGATAAAGGGGGTGCGGTGGTTGTTTGGCAAAAAGATCTATATGTCGAGGAAGTCATGTCTCAACTCAATAAACCTGATAATTATTCACCCTGCACCGAAGACCCCACTCTCTCCTATAACCGGAAGATTCAAAATACCATCAAACAGCTCATACGTGAGGATGCCTTACCACCCAGTGCCACTTCACTTCACATCCATGACTCTGACTTGGGCAAACCCACCCTCTACATGCTGCCCAAAATACATAAACTCAAAAATCCTGGACGTCCGATAGTTTCCGCATGCTCATGCCCGACTGAACTGATCTCAGCGTTTCTTGACAGGATTTTCCAACCTCTAGTTGCGAATCTCCCGTCATACATCAAGGATACAACGCATGCGTTACTTTCATTCAACTCTCTCCAACTGACTCCTGGGAACACATACAGACTATTCCTAATGGATGTATGTTCCCTCTATACCTCCATTCCCCACGCCGATGGCCTCAAGGCGCTACAGTTCTTTCTGGATCAACGCACAGATCAAGCCATCCCTACACGCACACTTGTGAGACTCGCTGAATTGGTCCTCACCAATAATTCCTTTGAGTTCAATGGCCACTACTTTGAACAAATCAGCGGTGTCGCCATGGGCACTAAAATGGGACCCAGCTACGCATGTGTATTTATGGGACATCTGGAACACCAGATTGAACTTAGCTATGATGGTCTTCTCCCTTCTTTTTACCGACGCTACATCGATGACGGCATAGGTCTCACTGACATGTCAGAGGCGGAACTGAACCGTTTCATTAATTATGTCAATAACTTCCATCCATCGATCAAATTCACCTCAGAAATTTCTACCACCTCTGTCAATTTCCTTGACACCACCATCAAGTTAAACCCTACAGGCCTGACGACCTCCGTGTACTATAAACCCACTGATGCTCACGGTTTCCTCCTGTACAGCTCATCCCACCCCAAAAGCTGCAAAGATTCCATCCCATATTCCCAGCTACTCCGCCTTCGTCGTATCTGTCAGGACGATAATGACCTCCTCGAGAGAGCCCACGAAATGCTGGACTTTTTCCGCAGACGGTCCTACCCAGAGGACGTCTTGTCGACAGCTTTCTGCCGCATAACCCAGGTCTCGCGGGAAATGTCCCTCGCCAAGCATACGCGACCTCCGAACAATGAACCCAAGCTTATCCTCACCTTCCACCCACATGCCTATGCCATCAAGCACATTTTCCTGAGACACTGGTCCATCTTGGAATCCGATCCTACCACTCGTGAGGTATTCTCCAATGGCCCCAGGGTAATTTTCCGCCGTAACCAGAGCCTCAGAGACCACCTTGTGCATAGTCGCCTCCCCACGGTTACCTCATCCGTGGGCACATTCGAATGCCATCGTAGGAACTGTCTGACATGCCCATACGTTGTTCAGACACCAGAGATTGCATTTCCCCGAGGTACCTTCACCTTGAAAGATTCTTTCACTTGCACATCCCGCAATCTGATTTATGTTATCATCTGCAAACGATGTGACATGAAATACATTGGCCAAACGGGCAGACGTCTTGCGGATCGTTTCAGGGAACACCTCAGGGACATCAATCAGGGCGCTGACAAACCTGTCCCCAACCATTTCAATTCCTTCAACCATAATGGAGCCGACGATGCATGTGTCACCGCACTAAAACCTTGCTTCTCCAATAGCGGCGTCAGACTTAAAATTGAATGCCAACTAATCAACAATCTGGGATGCATCCACCCAGCCGGAATTAATACGGTTGTGGACGCTACAGTATAACTGTGGCATCTTCCCTAATTGTTCACACTATCTATTACTATGCTGTCCCCCCCCCCCCCCCCCCCCATATCTAACTTAATTGTCCTCACTTTCCTATATTTTCATAGCAGACTGTTCACATATTTTTGGCTACTCCAATCCTTTTTGGCAACCCATTTTTAATTCAGCTGGCCAAGTCACCTTTCCGGCCTCACGTGGCTAAGTTATAGATCGTGTGTTAGTGTATTGTGGTCTTTCGTTTGCTGTATCTCGTTGTTAGCTGTGTTGTCATTGACAAAGATTCTGAGAATCGAAACGTCTGTGTGTCGTATTGTATGCGTTCGTGTGTATTTTATCTTATTTTATTATTCATTTTTATATTTATTGAGTGCTTCTGATTTCGGATTTTTCACCTGTATTTCGCGACACGTGGATCTCCTTGTAAGGTATGTGCAACGTTTGTTGATGATTAGTTCGTTTTTTCTCGCAGGAGTCTAAAATACCTATTTGTTTCCATTTCATATTGTTATATCCTGCTGCAGCCGCTGCTTTTTCTCTCTAGTCCATATATAGCCTGTTTGTCTTATCAAACTCAGTTGCAGGTGATTTGGTAGCAAACCATCTTGCATTCGTTTCCGTACAATGGGATTTGTGTTGGTTTTAAGAAAACAATGGCAAACTACTGAACATAAACTTACCAAGAAATAACAAACAGGGGTTGACTGTGACGTCCTGTAAAGGGTATGCAACTAACGTTTGTCACATCAGTACAAAAAATGAATGGACATTCTGTCCATATGCAGCCTGTATAATTCCGTCAATACATCCCATAGTTATTTAGTTAGTCGTCAGATTATCCTCATTGTACACCAAACCATTCAGTCCATAAGTGCTCGGATCCCCTCTTCACAACATAACGTGAATGGATATTCCATTAACTGTCATTATACAGTATGTTTTGTTCTATCAGTACGTAAAATGAATATACATTCTGCCAGTCTGTTCAAATACAACCGGTATTGTTGCATCACTACCTAAAATGAATGGCAACTCTGTCAGTCCATTCATACAGTCTGCTTGTTCAACTGTTGCATTTGATACATTGTAATTATAATTTGATCACAGATGATTACTTAGTGTAACAGTTATGGCATATACACAATTCTAGTTCACTTACATTTCTTCTCTGTGATCTTCTCTTTTTGTGCATCTTCATAAGGATTCTCAAAATGCTTTTCTGGTACCTCTGGTTGCTTTGACGGATCCAAGAAAAAAATCACCGTATTCTTCTTTGATCGCAAATGGCTTATCTGGAAAAAAACACACAACAAACATGACTGAAACAAATAGAATCCAGAAATAAACAAGCAATGAATAACAATGATCTTCACACATGTAAACAATATCCATGTTCAAATTACTCTTACCCACCAGCCAGGTGGTCATGTCCCCTTAAGGAAGGCATGTGTTTAAGTGACATTGGCTTCCAGACAACACAACTTAACCTGGGTACCAGATGGTTTCATAGGAAGTAAAGATGGCTGATGTGATAATTATCACATGACCAATTGTGATCTGACCAGTCTAAACTGTGAGACTAGCACCATATACCCAGTATGCCTCAATGCATGAAAAGGGTTCATGTGCTGGCTTTTACTGTTTACTACTTTTTATGATAAACTTGACTACTTAGTGACAAATGGCAAAATGTATGGGAACAGAGCGAAGAGATAAACACCAAAAATGGCTTGGCCAGGTGGCATAATTGTGATGAGAACACAGACCTGATCCAAGACTCTGATGATAATGGCAGATGGCGAACCATGATGGCCCTAGCTTATCGTCTCGGTACCTGATGGAGTTGATCAATCAATTAAAAACCAAGCATATAATAATTATTTCATTTCGGTTACTTCTTCCTTTACAAAACTACACCAAACTCCCTCAACGCTTTCCCAATTTTAAACATGTGTACAACAACATCAACTCAATTCTAAACATATTTATTTACAACATGAACTCACCAGAATCTGGCAATTTTACAACCGTAGCATAGGTCTGATCAGGTGCAGTGTTTTTTGCCTTGTAACCTTCTTGCATTCCTGCTTGTGGTTTAGGTTTTGCAACTGGTTTTGGCTTTGGGGCAGCCGGTGGCTTTGGCTTGTTTTTATTTCCAGAACTAACATCTTCGTACGGGCTTCTAGTGTCTTCTCTTTCTTCTAAACGAGGAAGGAAAACTCAAGCTGATAATAGTCAAAACAATTTATACTCTGCTGGTTTGAAGTTTTGTAAGTAAAGCCAATAGTTAGTCATGTGTATATATGGATAGTCTACTTCTCTAGATTAAGGATTATACACACAGCCTATTAAGAGAGGTGTTAGGCAGGGATGTGTAATGTCTCCAGATCTTTTTTCCCTATACAGTGAAAATATTTTCAGAAATGTAGAAGATATAGATGGAATCAGCATTGGAGGACGAAACATCAATACCATTAGATATGCAAATGATACAGTATTGATTGCAGACAATGAGCAGGATCTGCAACAATTAGTAGACGCGGTTGTTGTACAGAGTGAGCAAATAGGGTTAGAAATAAATTGTAAAAGGACACAGATTATGGTCGTCAGTAGGAAGAACGAAGTACCACAATGTAATATACAAGTAAATGGGAATATTATTCAACAAGTGAATCGGTACAATTATCTCGGAACAGTTATAACATCTGATGGGAGATGCCTTGAAGAGATTAGAACGAGAATCGCCATGGCGAAAGTAGCCTTTAGCAAGATGAAAAATATTGTCTATATCTATAAAACACAATGTATGTATGTGTGTCCATTCTTTATGCGTTCGCGAACGGTCTATCCGATTGAGATGAAATTTTCTATACGTCTTCTTTTCATTCCCGTGCAACCAACTGTCATAGTTTTTTAGTGTACAATTAGCTGCTTACTTACTAAAATTTAATAATTAAATTTCCATTATTATTTCTATATACATAACATGAGAAAAGTTATTTCAAGGGGCATAACTTTTAATAATATTGCTATTATTTTATATATAAAGTGTTGCATTGTTTTCAAAGATTTATAAACTCTTTGTCTATAGTTATTTACAGGCATATGAGTTATAATAAATAATGATATAATCTTTAAGGCATTTTCATAGTTTTTATAAAAATAATGCATCTATTTAAATAGTGAAAATTTCCTAACTCATCTTTTTATGTTTAAAGAAGTTATCTACAGCCATGTAGGTGATTAAAAACAGTGTTCATTAAAACTAATGGATGGTGTGTGGAAGGACATTCTTAGGTTAATTTTTTTTTGTTATATGAATTTAATGAGACGCTGCCGGCCAGGAGCTGGGCGAAGCCGCGCCGGGTCAGATAGGTATACAGACAGACAGACAGACAGATAGTCGGGAACGGGAGCTTATATGACTACTTATATGAATTAAATGGGATGCTCCCCACCAGAGACTGGGTGAAGCCGGGCCGGGTCAGACAGATAGACAGACAGACAGATAGTCGGGAACGGGAGCTTATATGACTACTTATATGAATTAAATGAGATGCTAGCCACCAAGGACTGGGTGAAGCCGGACTGGGTCAGACAGACAGATAGACAGACAGAAAAATAGTCGGGAACGAAAAAGGGAGCTTATATGACTACTTATATGAATTAAATGAGATGCTCCCCACCAGGATCTGGGCGAAGCGGGGCCGGGTCAGACAGACAGACAAACAAGCATACAGACAGACAAATAGATAGATAGATTCCCACCAGGTCCTGGGCGAAGCCGGGCCGGGTCAGCTAGTGACCAATAAAAAGATGTCAATAGAAACGAGAAAAAGAGTGTTGAGGGGATACATAGAGCCTGTTCTTTTGTATGGAAACTTAGACAATGAACAGTCAAGCTGAAAAGCATCTGATGGCTGCAGAAATGTGGTTTCTGAGTAAAATGCAAAGAATACCATGGACAGACAGAAAAACCAATGACCAAGTACTACAGGAAACAAATAAAAATCGTAAATTGATTAGAGAGATTATACGTAGACAGTAAAATAATTTTGGACATGTTATGAGGAGAAATGGATTAGAGAACTTAGTGACAACTGGCAAGATCGAAGAGAACAGACCAAGAGGATGACCGAGAAGAAAATACCTGGATGACTTGGCGGTATGGCATAGACGAGACAGGAACACTGAGCTGATCCACGACACTGGTGATCGAGTGAAATGGCGAGTCATGACCGCCCACGCTTTCCTGCATGGCACATGATTGATTGATTGATTGAGATTATTAACATTCTGTTCCTATTGAGGATAGAGCATGAAACTGTCTCAAAAAGTTGGGGGACATGTGGCTGTCTCAAACAGTTGGAGGACATGTGGCTGTCTTAGACAGTTATTGGGGGACAAGTAGCTGTCTCAAATAGTTTAGGGACATGTGGCTGTCTCAAACAGTTGTTGTGGAACATATGACTGTCTCAGACAGTATATCATATTTAAATATTGAGCACAACCCACTACTGACAACGCCGATCGCATTCTGATATGAACCTAAGGCCTATCCACGTCAATATGGAAGCACTATACTCGAGTTTCGCCCTCATTTGAGCTCGTCAGTAGTGCATATCCCTGACCGGATCCGGAAACAGTCCCGGATCACGCGTGTGAAGCGGGTGTGTAACCACGCAGCACACACTGGACACACCAAATTATCACAACAGAACATCACAACGCTACCCATCGTCGGCTATGCTCAAGATTGCCCAATCGCCGCGACCGACGTCCGTCAATCGATGGGACCCGAACGATCAGGACTTCTCACTGGCAAGGAACACCAGGCCTCCTAAATCCAGTGAGCAATAATCAATCAAGGAGGGCGAAACTCGAGTATAGTGCTTCCATATTGACGTGGATAGGCCTTAGGTTCATATCAGAATGCGATCGGCGTTGCCAGTAGTGGGTTGTGCTCAATATTTAAATTTCAAATCCCGAAACAACCACATGATCAGTATATCATATGGCTGTCTTAGACAGTTGGAGATGTGATTGTCTCAGACAGTAGGTCATATAACTGTCTCATAAAGAAGAGCATATGACTGTCTCAGACAGTTAAAGATGTGAATGTCTCAGACAGTAGATCAAATGACTGTCTCAGACAGTAGACCATGTGGCTGTCTCAGACGCTGGAGATATGATTGTCTCAAACAGTAGATCATATGACTGTCTCAGACACTTGGAAATGTGATTGTCTCAAACAGTAGATCATACGACTGTCTCGGACAGCAGATCATAAGGCTGTCTCAGAGAGTTGGAGATGTGAGTGCCTCAGACAGTAGGTCATGTGACTGTCTCAAACAGTAGGTTATTTGACTGTCTCAAATAGTAGGTCATGTGATGATCTCAACCAGTAGGACATGTGGCTGTCTTAGACAGTTGAATATGTGACTGTCTTAGACAGTTGGGTGTGTGATTGTCTTAAACAGTAAGTCATGCGACCATCTCAAATGGTAGGTCATGCGACCGTCTCAAATGGTAGGTCATGCGACCGTCTCAAATGGTAGGTCATGTGACTGTCTGTCTTAAATGGCAGGTCGTATGACTGCCTCAAATAGTAGGTCATGTGACATCTCAAATAGTCCATGGTACTTTACGGAATCATGACCTAATCCCAGCCAGTTCTAGTGTACAGTACGGAATCGTGACCTAATCTCAGCTAGTCTTCATGTACTGTACGGAATCATGACATAACCCCAGCCATTCCTCGTGTACTGTACGGAATCGTGACCTAATCCCAGCCAGTCCTCATGTACTGTACGGAATCATGACCTAATCCCAGCCAGTCCTCGTGTACTGAACAGAATTATGACCTGGTTCCATTCTAACATGATCTGAAGTTCCAGTGCTGGTCTTACACACTCCTCTGGTTTATGAGCTTGGAGAGGGGAAGGAGAACTCTGCAACACATAGATGCAATCCATGTTCAGGGCTTCAGCCAGAGGCTCAGCATCAATGTACTAGACTTAAAATTAAAACTCACACTTTCCTAAAGGATTCACAAACAACATGTTCTGAGTACCCGCACAAACCATCTTTGAGGTGTAATCAATATGAGATCCAGCCACTTATCTTGTCAGCTGCAGTGCCTCGTCTATATCGACCCCATGATGGGTCATTTAGTGTGACCTTTACCTTTAACACATATTCACAGTGGCCGGCATGCTTGCTGGGCTGGTGGCCATGTGCTCAAACCTCCATCAAGGCAAGAGTTATTTACAATAATGAACTGGGATCTCAGGTCGATAAAGTTTAAAATGGATGCCAGGAAGTGTTCTAGGAAGTCAAGGCAGCCGGTGTGATACTGACCACATCCCCCTTCAAGTGCCAACTGGTCTATACAAACATGGAGTCAACACCATATTCCCAATACATCTACAAGCATAGAAAAGAGCCTGTTTTATTCTGAATGCTTACAAATATGAGCCTCACACACTGGCTTCTCATTGCTGAAGAACTAATGCAACAAACCACAGTCTATGATGGATGCTTGACCGATTTATAAACATGAATAAATCAATGTCTATGATTGACATTTTATTTATTTATTCACACTATTTAATATACATGATTAATGTGTGACTGGCATATTTGCAAGAACTATTGTCAATGATTGATGTATAACTAATTTATTCACATGAGTCAACATATATGATTGATTTTTGATTGATTTATTCATAAGAATAAAGTATGGGTGATGTTTGATTGATCTATTCACAAGAATAAATGCACGGCTGAAGCTTGATAAATTTATTGATCAAGATCACAGTCATTACTTTCATGAAACCCCCATATGTGCTCCATCTGATTCTGTAAATCTTCAAGTGTAAAGTCTATAAGAAATCAGAAACCTACCTTCTTGTGATGTCCGATTCACGTTGTCAGTAGCATTAATAAACAACTATTATTGAACTTCTGATATACTTGTTAGAGAAGTGACAGAGGTCTCCAGAAAAACTATACTTGAGAAGATAACGATCGAGTCTGAAAACAAACCCACAACCTTCTGAGCACAAGGCAGACAGCTCAACCACTTCACCATTGAAACTCCTGTGATAACTGACTCATTCACTTTAACTGCAGCAACAAACTGTGCTGCTGGCAAACTACGTACTAACTGAAATGTTGTGCTTTATCGTTCATAACATATTTTCTGTTAATTGAAACTTATAAATCATCATCATCATCATACAGTGCTTTGCCGGCTATTGCACCCAATCTTGGCTACTTTTAAGGCCTTTATTTTTAGAAGCATTTCTAATAGATTGTACATATAAAAAAGAATTCCACCCAAACTTTCCCACTTTAAGGTCTAAATTGTTAGAAGCGTTTCTAATCAAATGTTTTATTGTTTTGTTTACAGATTTAGCTTCACATTGAAAGTAAATGAAAACAGATATAAGACATATAAGAGAACATACACATGCGTACCTGTATTGTTCATGTTGTACAGATCCGAATTGTCGATTACAACTGGTAAATAAAAATAAATTAAAAGGTTAATAACTGACAACTTACAGAATAAAGTTACAAGTAAGATAGTTGGGACCACATATCTCACGAAATGGTATACTGGGTATATGATGGTAGCAACATAATTTTAGACCAATCAGTACTTGATGGGTGATGTGGTCATTAGCATGTTGGCCACATTTACTTTCCAGAATCATTCCAGATACCATGTTTAGGTTAAGTCAACCTGGTGGCCCAGGTCAATGAAGCAGGCTATTGTCTCAAAGGTGATTCAAACATATGATCACTGAGTCATCAGATAAGCATGCTAGCCACTGCACTGCCACAGTCTTCACCACAAAGAAAACAAATGACTAATGTTACTGACATATGACACTACTGCGTAGTGGAGGATGTATGCGTGAGTGAGTGTGTGTTGGTGGACGGGTAGGGAATGCGTGTGTGGGTGGGGAGAGGTGTGTGGTGTGTTGGTTGGGGATATTGTGTGGGTGAGGTATGTGTGTGTGGGTGGGGGGTTTTGTGGTGTGTGAGTGGGGGTATGTGGGGTGGATGGGTAAGGGTATCTGTGTGGGTGTGGGTGGGAATATTGTGTGGTATCTGGGTGGGGGATATGTGTGTGGTGTGTAAGTGGGGATGTGTTGGTGAGGGATATGTGTGTGTGTGGTACGTGGGTTGGGAATAGTGCGTGGTAGGGGGTGTATGTGATGTGCGGGTGGGGGATTGTGTGGTGGGGGATTAGGTTAAGGCATGTGTGGGTGGGTGGAAGTTGTATGTGTGGGTGGTGGGGTGTATGTGAGTGGATTGGGGATGGATGTATGGGTGGTTAGGGAGATGTGTGTGTGTGTGGGGGGGGGGGATAGGGACATGTCAGTTGGTGGGGATGTGTGTGTGTATGGTTTGGGGATGTGTGAGTGGATGTGCGATGTGTGGGTTGGTGGGGGATTGTGTGCATGGGTGGGGAATATGTTGTCGATGGAGATGTGGCTGGGGGATGGGTGGTTTGAGGTGTGGGTGGGGAGAGGATGTGTGGGGTAGGATGTGTATGTGGATGGGCGTGGGATGTGTGGGTTGGTGGGGGAATGTTTGTGGGTGGCGAGTGTGTTTTGGTTGGAGGATCAGGTGAGGGCAGTGTGTGTGGGTGGGGGAGGTGCGGGAGGGGGATGGGTCGGTTGGTGGGGTGTGTATGTGTCCCTTGGTGTGCGTGTGTGTCGGTAGGTGGGGGTGTGTATGTGTCCCTTGGTGCGCGTGTGTGTGGGTAGGTGGGGGTGTTGTGTGGGTGGGGTGATGTATGGATAGGTGGAAGATGGGCTTCATAACATGGTAATTAGCCTTGTTTATGTTTACAACATTCATTTCACAATGTTTATTTTTCTTCCTATGTAAATGTGTAATGCTCTTGATGAACGAAAGACGAGTGATTGGAAGGGCCTAATGTAAGACGGGCCTGCGCGCCAATTTGTGACCCTAATAAAGTTGATTTGATTTGATTTGATTTGATTTGATTTGACATATGAAAACTAATAAACTAATGTTGGAAATAGCAAAGCTTACAAACTATAGTCAATGATAAGTGAGAAACCTACCTTCTTCTGATTTCTCACCCATGTGGTAGATTGTTGAGTTGTCAACTGTAACTGTTAAAAAATACACACAATAACAGATTATATGCAGCTGCATATTCAGCATGCCAATAATAGCATCACGACAGACAACAAAACATTGACATTGCCATTATGAACAAAAAATAAAACCAAACAAAGCAGCTGACTGAAAGCAACAACAAATTAATTAATGATTAACACACATCTGAACAACTGCTAAGATTTATTGACAAGAGTGAACATGCAACAATTTTGACACAAAGAATAAGCTGGCAAAAAGTAAATAAAAAGTGAGCAGAAATGGAGGATTAAGAAATACAGATGAATGGAATTCTCATTGGCTTCAACGGCTGAAAGGTCATGACTTGTTGACATATGTTCGAGATACTCAGCCATGTGCATATGTGGTTTGGCGTCGCAGACAGCAGAGCACATACTCAAGGACTGCCCATACTACAACATATCCAGGCGAACCTTCTGGCCTAGAGAGACAACAGTAGAAGATAAACTCTATGGACCGCTGAATAAACTAAAAAAGACTGCTGGATTCATACAAGAGACAACATTGCAGTTATAGACATATTTCAGGCGAACGAAAGATGAAGAAGAAGTTTACATATGTTCTGGAAATCCCAAAAGTCTTGTTTAGGCCAAATAGAACTGACCAAATAGTATCACATTATAAAAATATGTGAAGATAATCCCATAGCAAGTGGAATAAAAGAGCAATGAAAACTGCCAAGAAACTCATAAAACAGAAACAGAGAGTATGAGAAAAAAGAGAGTCAACAGCAATGATGTATATTGTCTTTAAAAAAAAAGAAGACATTTTTGTTGGGTAACATGACGGTAAGACAACACACAAATACATAAAATGATACATTAAATAGTCATCAGATTATCCTTGCTACACATTGAACCATTTAGTTCCGGGGGTGGCCAACCTTTTCAGCAAGCGGGCGAAATTTCAGAAATAATATTTTCTGCCGGGCCACGTATCATTTTTTGTTGTTTTGTTATTAAAGTAAACAAGCAAGCGTGCTACAGCTTCGACCACATCGTCGCTTCCCAGTAGGTGAAATTGTGGTCAAACGCTGGCCTGGTTTAAGGTTAAAATAAAATACATCTTATTAATTAATTTACCCTTCCCTTTTAGACGAGTATTAACATCATTTAGGTGCCTAGTTATATCGACCAGAAATGCAAAGTCGCAAACCCACTCTTTGTCTTCAAATTCTGGGATACTTATTGACTTGCTTGCAAAGAATGATTGTACTTCTTGTTGCAAATCAAACACTGTTTTCAACAATTTGGCACGGGTCAGCCATCTTACTTCTGCATAAAATGTAACGGAATGTAACGTCATTATAATCTGAGTCCAAAGATGTTAGAAATTCTTGGAACTGACGGTGATTCAACCCGTTCGACTTAAGGAAGATCACTATTTTGACGACCACTTTCATGACATGGTCCATTTTGAGGGACTTCGAACATAATTCTCCTGATGAATAATGCAATGAAAATTTAGCATTGAAGTATTACCAACTTTGGAGGCCTCTTTTGCAATCAACTTTACTAAACCTTCATGTTTCTCAACCATTGCTGGAGCACCATCCGTTGTTAAGCCCGATAAATTGTTAAATTAAAACGAAAAGCGATTCAATGTCGCTGTAACTGCTTCTAACAGATCTCGTAACTTAGTAGTGTCCTTAAGTAGATACAGTGCCGCTAATTCTTCTGTCTTTTTAAAATCAACATCAACACCCTTGATAAAAGTTGCCAATTGCGCAGTATCTGCCATATCTGTGCTTTCATCCACTGCTAGAGCATAAAATATAAACTCGGATGCTCGACTTTTCAAATTATCTTCTATATGTTTTCCAATGTCGTCCACACGCCTGGTAATAGTCTGACGAGATAGACTTATTTTTGAGAAATCCTTTTTCTTTTCTGGACACAGGATTTCAACGACGCTCTCAAAACATTCCTTAACAATATCACCATCTAAATATGGCTTCGATATTTTTGCTAGTATCATGGCTACTGCATAACATGCTTTTACATAGCATGTTGACTCTGAACCCGCTGTAGTAAATATCTTTTGTTGTGCAGAAAATTGTTTTTTAAAGTCATTTACGTGGTCTTGTCGAAATTTTCCTTTGTACTTATCAGACTTATTTGCATGTTTAGTCTCGTAGTGCCGTTTGATGTTATAATATTGTGAGGCAGAAACAGATTCGTTGCATATCAAGCATATGGGATTTGTTTTAATTTCCACAAAAAATAGTTTATAGTCCACCTGTTTTGAAAAAATTCTTAATACTTCTGTGATTTTTTTCTTCTTTGGTCCAACGTCTTTACTAGTTGACGCCATTTTTACGTAATACCTCAAATACACATAATTAATATTCTCATAACAAAAACCCACATTAAAATAATATTAATAATCTATATTAATCGTACCTTTCTCACTGATGTTCTCAGCCAATATCCAACCAATAGTATCTCTTCCTTCAGCAACATTCACTCAGAGAAATATCAGAAACACAAGAGTTCATACCTAATACCATTAGGTCTTTTCACAAACTAAAACACCATGGTTCCTACAATATATGGTCCATAATATTCCCTTTACGAATGTTCACATTCAAGTCACTGGAGTAGTACTAGCCAGGTAAATAAGTTACCCAAGGTACACATATTCATTCGTCTAAATGTTCCCGAATTGGGAGTATCCAGTGCAACATTCCTCAAGCGGTGAAATATCCCTGATAATAAATTTCCTCAGAAGTTATAATATCCACAGGGCAGATAAACTTCAGGAGTTATAAATGTCCATAGTTTAGATAACATTCAAACGTTATAAATATCCATAGAGCTGGTAAAATTCAAGAGTTATAAATATTCAAAGGGCAGATAAACTTCAGGAGTTATACATATTCATAAGGCAGATAAACTTCAAGAGTTATAAATATCCATAATGATACCAGTCAAGGATGGAAAATATCCATAAATGATCAACGACGGACGGTGCTGATATCCATGGTAATACGTTTCAGGCGGTGAAAACTATCCATGATGAAAACGTTCAGGTTTTCAAAATGTCCTGAAGGATAAAATTCAAGTCTTAAAAATGTCCAGGTGGAAACAATCCAAGTCCATCTGGATAACTGCCAGGTTTCGACAATGTTCATAACCCTTCTCCTGAATTTAACAAAAAGTCGCTTAAAAGTCGACAGGGTCGACTTCATTGCTCCGGGTTTTTATCTCATATGGCTCGGTCTCTTTCCGCAGCACGGAAAGCGTAGCACAAAGCACGAACTCCGTAGCTTTTAGCGACGACCCATGGGAGTCTCCAAAACATTTAACTCGTAAACCGAAGGAAACGGCCCGGAATCGAACCCACAACCTTCGGCTCACGAGTCAAACGTCAAACGGCTTGACCACTTCGCCACAGAGACTCCACTC
Source organism: Cepaea nemoralis (assembly GCA_014155875.1). Classification (NCBI taxonomy): domain Eukaryota; kingdom Metazoa; phylum Mollusca; class Gastropoda; order Stylommatophora; family Helicidae; genus Cepaea; species Cepaea nemoralis. Next base: position 75,327 of record JACEFZ010025971.1, on the reverse strand, counting down.
CTGAATTAGACTCAGACTCCTGAATTTAACAACTAGCTATGAAGGGAGGACTCAGCTGGTGCATTTACTTGAGTAGTAGGTACATTGGTGTTGGCCAGGCCATACTCTTATATACATTGATCATTCACTCAATAAACTTCTGTAAAGTTGAGGTTGTCGTAAACTTGGAGAGCAAATAATATTAAGGAAATCCCGCTCTTACAGCAATATAAAGGCGAATCCTTTTCATCATATGCCGATGAATCAGCCACTGCAAATGAGAACTAGAGCATTTGTACTATGCTTCAAGTTCGGCCAAGGCACAGTCCACCATCCTGGAGTCCAAAGAACCCCACTGTATGCAATACGGAAAATACAGCTGGTCGCTAGAAAAGCATTTCTCAGACTCCTTACAGTTCTCAATGTTAAAACCTTAAAAATGTCTCAATTCAATCCACACACTCGATTTCTTTTCATGTACCTATCCTAGGCGCACTGTTAGCACGAAACATGACAGCTTGATGGGGATGGTATATCGGAAAGGGCCGGGCTGGAGAAAGAGGTGTAGGGGGGAGCAGTAGTGTTGCTATCTCCCGTCTTCTTGTCACCAACCATATGGTCGTGTGGACGCAGTTTCCAACTCCTGTCAACTTCAAACGAAACGTGCCGGCGGCTTAAGGTTGTGGTTAGAAAATTGGGCTTGGCCTCGAATTAATATTGTGACCTCTGATTACACAGTTTAATAGGGAATGCAAGTGTCGTTGATAGGCAGATAATATTTGAAATATGTCACAACGACTCATCATGTAATGTTCTTTTGGTGATATGCACATTTATGTTCATTTGACCTAGCTCCGCGGGCCACAACATGACCCCCGGCGGGCCACATGTGGCCCGCGGCCCTGGTGTTGGCCACCCCTGATTTAGTCCATAAGTGATCTCATCCCCTGGTCTGAAACTCACTCAGTGTGTTGTGTTTGATTAAACAAGGTCTGTAGTGGCTGACTATTCTTCTTTAACTCCCTGTATAGTGCTCTTATCTTGCCATTTTTTGACTTGGATGTTCAATGCAGTCTGGTAAAAATTGCAGGTTCGCAGTCATCACTAGTTTTATTTGGTCTTCCTGCCTTTTCAAGGACATTCACTGTATCAGCTGGGGCATTTTCTTTCTTAATCCCAATATTTTTTTCTTAAGAGGGATATTTTCATCTGCTGGCAATAAATACTTGTGCTAGAATGTAGATTAGGATGTCAACATTTTCATTAGTGTTCAGAGTTTTGTGGTAGTGGTGGTGGTTGTGGTGTCTGCTGCTGCTCACTCTTCTACATCTTCATGTCTGCCTTCTGTGTCTTCTTCGCATCCTGAAGAAGAAGTAGGAGAAAGAGAAAAAGAAGAAGAAGAGGAAAAAGAAGAAGAAGAGGAGGAGAAATAAGACGATGCATCATCAGCAGCAGCAGAAGAAGAAGAAGGAGCAGGAGGAGGAGGAGGAGAAGAAGAAGAAGAAGAAGAAGAAGAAGAAGAAGAAGAAGAAGAAGAAGAAGAAGAAGAAGAAGAAGAAGAAGAAGAAGAAGAAGAAGAAGAAGAAGAATAAGAAGAAGAAGAAGAAGAAGAAGAAGAAGAAGAAGAAGAAGAAGAAGAAGAAGAAGAAGAAGAAGAAGAAGAAGAAGAAGAAGAAGAACGCACAAACACACAGATAATATAAGGATATATTCACTTTTTAGAGTGCTAAATTTGAGAAGTACCTTTAAAATATCAGATCTTGCCATATTTGTCATATTAAATGAAGTAAAATTGTTAATGAATATTAATTGCTTACTGTTATTGTTTTGCTGGTAAATGGCTAAATCATTATAAGGAAAACACTATTTGTAGCCTGTATATCAAAGAATTAAAACTTTACTTTTAAAATAAGTATAATATAAATATTTATGAGAGTGTGGATTGCAATGTTGCATACTGGACCACTACTCTTTCTTCTTCCTCCATTTTGTGTGTGTTTTTCTTTTACAATAATGTTTGTCTTTAATTGCCATATTATGAAAATACATCTGCACCGAGCTCTGTTGGATACATTATAAATAGTTGTATTTGCAGCTATGTACAATTTAATGAAGAAACTGAAAGTGTCACAAATGATGAATAGATTGGCTCCATAACCAACAACGGTGGGGACTGTTCAAAAGAAGATTGAAGGAGATTGCCACAGCAATGCTGAGATTAAAAGAGCATGTACAGCTAATGGTACAACACCAGTGAATAAATTAAAGAAAAATTATGAGAACATGCAGATATGAATTATGGACCATTTCATAATCACTTAAGATGAGAACTGATTAACTGAAATGTTACTGAACAATTCTTAAATTACTGTGGATCAAGAACAATAAAAATACTGGTACTCTAATAGACCAGAATTTTGTTTTTAAAAATGGCTCAAGCACGGTGAAAATTTAAAAGCCTTTGCAATAGAAAAATCACAGTGATTCAGACAGGACAGTAATGGAAGGCATTATTGCTGAAGAAATGGCAGAGGTCAACCAAAATCAAATCAAATCAAATCAAATCAAATCAACTTTATTAGGGTCACAAATTGAGCGCGCAGGCCCGTCTTACATTCGGCCCTTCCAATCACTCGTCTTTCGTTCATCAAGAGCATTATACATTTACATAGGAAGAAAAATAAACATTGTGAAATGAATGTTGTAAACATAAATAAAGCAAATTACCATGTTATGAGGCCCATCTGTCACCTACCACACACACACACCCCCATCTATCCACACACACGCACACTAAGGGACACATACATACCCCACCAACCGACCCATCCCCCCTCCCGCACATTCCCCACCCACCCACACTGCCCTCACCTGATCCTCCAACCAAACACACTCGCCACCCACAACATTCCCCACCAACCCACACACACATCCTAACCCACACATCCTCTTCCCACCCACACCTCAAACCACCCATCTCCCAGCCATATCTCCATCGACCACATATTCCCCACACACGCACACAATCCCCCACGAACCCACACATCGCACATCCACTCACACATCCCCAAAAAAATACACACATCCCCACCAACTGACATGTCCCTACCCTCCCCCCCCCCCACATCTCCATAACCACCCATACATCCCCAATCCACACACACACACACCCCACCACCCACACATACATCTTCCACCCACTCACACATGCCTTAACCCAATCCCCCACCACAAAATCCCCCACCCGCACATCACATACATCCCCTACCACGCAATATTCTTATACATATTATATATAATTAAAGTGGAAACAAGACATTAAACACATACAGGGCATGAACATATGAGGCAGGGGAACTGACACAAGATGTAGAGATTTCTAGTGGGTCATGAAAAACAGCGACATTCTGTAAAGGATCATCTACAAGGCGATGATAATATTTAAACAATCCATCATTTGTGATGGGTTACCTCTTGCTCTGATTCTGTCATGGCTAAATGTCTGATGAACCACAAATAACAGTTATAATGTACATCCTAAAACATGTTATTTTGGTAATGTTTAACAATAGTGTTTAGTGGAAACATTTAATGCATATAAACATACGTATGTTTCATATAATATGAGACAATTCTTAGGAAACACTAGATGAAAACGTGATGACCATTACACCTTCCTTTTAAGTTTCCCTAGGAATACAGAAATGTAGGTAGGTTCCATTTAGAAACTCCATGTTTTGCAGTAAAGATGATAGAGTATGCAGAAATTGGTTTCCACGATGTAATAAACAGATAACCAATAATCTATGAATGTATTTCAATCTACCCACTTCTCTTTCTTACCTGTCCACTTCAAGCAATATATCAAACAAAACTTTAAATGACACTCAAATTAACAATTTACAAGATATGCATATAAAAAATCATTTGACAGTTGGAAATTAAAATAAAAGCAGACTGAAGAGGCTTTGAAATAATTTCAAAATGAGAAAACCCACCCACAAATAATATGTATAGCATATGTGATTCCTACATAAAAATTTGGATCATCACTAGCACTACATAATTCATGCATAGTGTCAAGATTCTCCATGAGTGATCTATGGGAGCAGACTGGAGCATGTATGGAAATATCTGTGCAACGAATGTGGTCCTTTACCAACACAAAATTGCACAAGTAAGAAACAGTAGCAATATCAAGAAAAACAACACCAACAACAATAACAACAACAACATCAAAACTTACATCTAGAACTATTCATCAAAAATACCTAGTTGCTTTTAAGTAATAGCAGTAAATAATGCTATTAAATAAATTAATTACAAACTTTTGTAGCCCAAGAGCACCGTTCTAAATCGGTGTAAACCATTTCTGTTTCCCCCCTGTTAACAAGAAGCTGTTCAATTTATTCTGTGTGCTTTATTTTGCTTTTTATCCGTTTTTGTTGTCCTGTCCTTGACAAAGGTTCTGGAACCTAAACGTCAGCCGTGTTGTGTTATCCTATAATACTTATCTTGTTTTATTTTAATACATCAGTATTATATATTTATTGATTGTTTCTCATTTTTGATAAGTCAGACTTTGTTTTCGCCTGTGTATGGAGATCTTTGTAAATTATGTACATGTTTGTGTTTAGTATGCCTCTTATTTTCGCAGGAGCTAAATATACCTAATTGTTTGCAATTCATATAATTAAATAATAGTATGAAAAATGAGATTTTCTTGAATACATACCTTTCCTTTTAAGAAGATACACAATTACAAAGATCATAATAATGACTAGTACAGCAGCAACAATGCCACCAACTATAGCTCCAACATCCAGTGCAGGGGAGTCACCTTTCTCAGAGACAGATGTTACTGGATCTTTGAAAATAATAATTTAATCAGAATAAACTTTTAAACACATAATTCAAATTTGAGTACTGAGAATAAGAACTGCTTATCGTAGTGTGGCACTATCATAATTGTGCCTTATCACTATGGACTATGGGCAACAATCATAAAACACATTCACATTGGTAAACATCCATAAAATCAGCAATCACCATCCATGAAATATGCATGAGTGCACAGCAAACAGATTTTCTTAGTGTATACACAATAAATAATCATAATTGTGACACAGAGCATTATCAGCACACACACCTGCACATATGATCTGTTAAAGAAATATAGGGCCTTTGAAATACTTAAAAAGAGTTGTCCCCTGTGGAAAGAGTATTGTTTCCTTAGATTTTCGTATACACTATCAATTGATTTTTTCATCACTAGCAATCTAGATCTAGAATTGTAAGTAAGATCGTGTGACATTGAGAGTTATATTGATTATTATTGTGCATGTACCCTACTTCTATAGTTTTTGTATTACTGATGTTTGCTGTAAGTTAACTAGTGATTTATTTAGTCTCTAATCCTTTTGAAACATTCATTACTGTAAAAATGTTAGGGGCAAGGTTAAAATTAGCTTAGTTGACAGCAGCAGGTATGGAAAACAGACTAGATGTGTTTAAATGTTGGGACTAGTTTTCTGGCAGATTGAGAGAAAGAGAGAACAAGCAAGACTGAAGGCAAATGTAAGTGAAAATAAACTGGTAAAAAATTAGGAGCTTTCACTAGCATTGATAGAGAGAAAGAAATAAAGAGCAGACAAGAGGTGATTTGGGGTGAGAACGAACAATCACACTTTATTTTCAAAGAGCCGAAAATTGCTCCAGGTCATACATTTGGCCCATAAAATCGCTCATATTTCGTTCATCAATTGTACATTTTACATTCAAATAGGAAACAAAAATTGTCAAATGAATGTTGTAAACATAAACAATGTTTATTACCATGTTATGAGACAGGCAGGCAGGCAGACACACATGCACACGCACATTCATAAACACATCCATTCAATCCTGCAGAGAGAGAGAGAGAGAGACAGAGAGAGACAGAGAGAGAGAGAGAGAACCAGACAAGTTGAAATGGAAAGAGAAAGATAAAATAGACAACATGAGTTTAGACTCAGATACCATAGTCTCTCATGCATGCATTTACGTGACTCGTGTAATCTAGAATGAACTGGAAGCAGCCATACATTTCCATTTAATTAAATTTATGAAAAAACATGAACATATGGACACATATCTGAATAAGTTACAGGAGATGACTGACACTTTTGGATTGAGAAAGAGAGATGAAATCTCAAGATGCTGCATAGTTTATGAGAAATGGCAGAATGATGTTGTAAGTTTGAGACTCGCGCTCTTCAACTGATATGAGTTCACCTTGGCTGAATACTGACAACAGTTACATTGGCAAAATGGCTTCAATTTCCCAGCTTTCAACATTTGTTAAGAATGTCAATATTTGTGTAAGTGAAAAGTCAAGACTCACTTAACACCCACCAGAGCTCTACACAATAAAATTTGTAGAATTCAGATAATTAATTTTAGAGGATCACTCAATGTTACTGTCCATGCTTCTCTGTCAAATGGACTAAAGTCACATATAGAATGTAACACCAAATAATACTAATTACATGTGATTAAGTGACATAATGTAACAGAAAAAGAATTGAAAATTTTCAAGAGCCTATATGCAAGTCGCACAAGTTACAAATACCTCGGTTGTTGAACATAAAAATATCAGACCAAACAGGCTGCTGCTCAGCTTCAGTATATGAATTATTTTTAAAAAAAACTGTCCAGGAAAGGAAAGCTTACATCTTATGTGACTCTGTTGTATACACACAACTGGATCATAGTCAGTGCTATAGAGTTCACACATTGTGTTTAGATTCTCATGTGTGATCTATGGGAAGAGGCTGGGGTAATTACATATACATATACACACATATATATTATAACGGATCAACAGGACACGAATGTGACTGAAGGAACGCAGAGGCCAATCTGTAGATTACTGTCTGAGTTTATTGCAGGAGACAAGTTCATATAAAAAACGTAGCATATTATATGGATGTAGACTCACGTCCTGCCGGGCTGAGAAATTGGTGGTAACTAATTTCTATTAGAAAACATCAAAAAATAAATGGAGAGAGAGAAGATTAACATATTAGAAATATCGGAAACGAGATGGAAAGGAGCAGGGATAAGGACAGGAGAGGATTGTAAGATTATTTACTCTGGGGGAGAAGAACAGCAAAGAGGTGTAGCCATTATATTAGATAAGCAATCATCAAATTCTGTCAAAGGATATCATGCTGTGTCAGACAGAGTCATATTAGTAAAATTAAACGGAAGACCTTTTAAAATAAATGTCATTCAAGTATAGGCTATGCCCCAACAAGTGAATGCAGTGAAGAAAACATAGAGGAATTTTATAATGACGTGGAGTCTGCTTTGAAGAACTGCAAAAAATCAGAAATAAATATCATAATGGGTGATTTCAACGCAAAAATAGGACAGCAAGGCGATGGATGCAGTGTAGGCAACCATGGTTTGAGGAGAGAGAAATGAAAGAGGATACAGACTTGTAGAATGGGCAAAAGAACAATAAATGGTTGTAGGAAACTACTGGTTTAAACAGCATCCTAGAAGATTATGGACATGGAGGAGTCCAGACAACAGGATTAAAAACCAGATAGATTACATCCTGATTAGCAGAAGGTTTCGAAATGCGTTAACAGTCGTAAAAACAGTTCCAAATGCAGACTGTTACAGTGATCACAGATTAATTACAGGCACATTGAGGGTAAAGTTAAAGAAAGTCAAGTATACAGCAGGAAACCCTAAATATGACTTGTGCAAATTGAAAACTGACAAAGAAATACAAGATAATTTTAACATAGAAGTAAAGAACAAATTTGATATATTGTCTGATCTAGAGATCCTGTTTCAAGATGTAGATGATCAATGGGAAACGATGAAGAATTCAATCAGTTGTGCAGCAGAAAAAACTATTCCAAAAGTAAAGAAAGTGGGCCGTAAGACATGGATGACTGAAGAAATTTTACAACTAATGGAAACAAGAAGACAGAACAAAAATAATCCTGCCAAATATGAAGAAATTCACAGAAAAGTGAGAACCTTATGTAAGGAGGCAAAAGAAACATGGCTTGAGAAAAATTGCAGAGAAATTGAAAAACAACACAACAGTAACAATGCGAAACTAATGCACAAAAGAATTCAGGAGCTTACTAATCAAAGAACACGTACATCAGCAGGCTGCCTAAAGACAAAAGATGGAAGAGTCATAATAGAAAAAGATCAGATCTTACATGAATGGTCAGATTACGTGAAAAACCTTTATGACGATAACAGAGACGAACAGTATGATGTTCAAAATAATAATGAAGGACCAGCAATTTTGAAGATGGAGGTTCAGAATGCTCTTAACCATATGAAATCTGGCAAGACCCCCGGTTCAGACAGCGTCACAACAGAAATGATTAATGCTTTAGAAGAATATGGAATAGATAAAGTTACCAGTCTGCTTAATACAATATATGATACTGGAAATATACCTCAGGAGTTATGTAATTCTGTATTTATTGCAATCCCAAAGAAATCAGGAGCCTTGGAATGTGATCAACATCGAACAATTAGTATAATGAGTCACATCACGAAGATTTTGCTAAGAATTATCATGCAAAGAGTTAGGAGGAAAATACAACCTGAAATAGGAGAAGAACAATGTGGGTTTGTAGGAAGGCAAGGGTACAGTAAATGCTGTGTATATACTGAGAAACATAATCGAACGTTCTATAGAAGTAAACAAAGATCTACACCTTTGCTTTATTGACTACACAAAGGCTTTTGATAAAGTGAGACATGTCAACATGATAAGGATGCTTGAAGATCTACAAATTGATGGAAAAGATCTTAGACTTGTAAAAAACATATATTGGAAACAACAAGCTGCCATAAGAGTTGATAATGAAGTAAGCCAATATCAGCCTATTAAAAGGGGTGTGAGACAGGGATGTGTAATGTCTCCAGATCTGTTTTCCCTGTACAGTGAAAGTATTTTCAGAAATATTGAAGATATGGAAGGAATCAACATTGGGGGACGATGCATCAATAACATTAGATATGCAGATGATACAGTCTTGATTGCAGACAATGAACAGGACCTGCAAAATTTAGTAGATGCGATTGTTACACACAGTGAACAACTAGGGTTAGAATTAAATTGTAAAAAGACACAGATTATGGTCGTCACTAGGAAGGACGAAATACCACAATGTAATATACAAGTAAATGGGAATATTCTTCAACAAGTGAGTAGGTACAATTATCTCGGAACAGTAATAACATCTGATGGGAGATGCCTTGAAGAGATTAGAACAAGAATCGCCATGGCAAAAGTAGCCTTTAGCAAGATGAAAAACATATTGACCAATAAAAAGATGTCAATTGAAACGAGAAAAAGAGTGTTGAGATGCTACATAGAACCTGTACTTTTATATGGATGTGAAGCGTGGACAATGAGCAGTCAGGCTGAAAAACATCTGATGGCTGTAGAGATGTGGTTTCTGAGGAAAATGCAAAGAATACCATGGACAGCCAGAAAGACCAATGAACAAGTCCTTCAAGAAACAAATGAAGATCGTAAATTGATTAGAGAAATTAGACGTAGACAGTCAAAATTTTTGGGCATGTTATGAGAAGAAATGGATTGGAGAACTTGGTGACAACTGGTAAGATCGAGGGGAACAGACCAAGGGGAAGACCTAGAAGCAAGTACCTGGATGGCTTGGCCTTGTGGCATGGTCGAGACAGAAACACGGAGCTGATCCACGACTCTGGTGATCGAGTGAGATGGCAGAACATGACCGCCCACGCTTACCGGAATGGCACATGATGGATGGATGGAATTTCTATCCTGATTCTACGCAACGCGTGAGCGTCCCTAGATACTTAACTATCGGGTGCTCACGCGTGCATCAGCTACTAAACCCTTTTCCCCTTTGCACGCCACCTAAACCCTCTACAAAGCCACTCTGTTATATTACCTCTTTACCCTCAACGAGACTTTTCCCCGAAAAGTCTTAACTCCAAACTCACCCAACCTAAATCTACAACCTCCTAGTTATGCTTCAAGATGACTATCCGCTAAATCTATATTCTTACCCATCTTAGTCCAAATAAACCAAACGCTATTCACGTTTACTTCTTCTTCGTTTCTATAAAATCACAAGCAACCCGCTTACATGTCATGGCTCAACTCCTAACCACGAAAATCATATACCTCTACGCTGGAACTGACTTATATTCATTACTCCACAGTCCTTCTACTCCTATAACTCTACTACTTATGTCTTATAGCCACCCGCTATGATCTCTAACCAACCTTACACTTCTTCTATTATTTACCGTGAACTTATACTTCTTTTTCATTCACCATCCACATTACACCTTAATTATTTCTTCTATATTTTCCCATCGTAACATCGTAACCTTCTACATTACAAGGTCTCACTTTATAATACACTTCACAAGCCATCCGCCTAGGTTGTTCATAGACAAGTATGTCCATCGAAATCATTGGTATATAAACGAAAAATGAAGATTATCATGCGTTATGCAACATATCATACTCTCGCGAACATCAACAAAACAACACAAGATAGACAGAGAAATGGCTGGTGCGCACCAAGAAGATAGTAAGAAGTAGTTACATTTATCTCCTTTGCACTCACAAAACTTTATCAAATAAAGTTTTCCAAAAAAAAAAAAAAAACGAATCATATAATCCATCAAAGTGATATGTTCTTCAATTTTGTTCATAGTAAACATTCTTGTTAAAAGTTACATCGATCTAAAACTCCATCTTTTTATACTCTTAAAATTATTATTCTACTCTCTGACCTGTATCATTTGGGCTGCCAACAACAGCCAGTAAAATATGACTTTATGACTGTATCTTCCCCCTTGTCAGCATCCTTTACTTATAACACACCTTCCTAAACCTCCATGGCTTTCGATCCATGTTCAAAATTTTTTTTTTACTTCTACTTATTTCATGCTGTAACCACAGCGTCCTTAATTAATATTGACAATGTTCATTTACTATGAACATACTTACTCCCCAAATACTGTGCTGACATATGTTTAATGCTGATAACCACAGCCCCTCCCCCCCCCCCCTTTTTGAGTTAAACCAATCTCCTCCACAATCCAAACATGGCCTTCAATACATGTGTTTTTATTAACGCTGACTGGCGCAGCACCTATTATAACCCCCACATCCCATTATAAACATCTCTAGCATTCATCGTTCATTTGTTATGAACATATCTAATTTCGTTCTGGACCATATGTGCTGCTATCTACAGCCTCATCTCTGTACACCCCAGTTAAACTAAGGTTTCAAACATGGCCCTCACTCCATGTTTATCTAAACTTACCACTACTAACAATGCGAATATGTCTCTCTTTATAGTCTAAAGTCGTTTGCTTACTATTTTCTGAGCGAAGGACCCTATTACTTATTCAATAAGGCCTAGTCTTATTGATCTAAACCAACTCTTTACTCAAATTTAATAGCAAAATAATAACTGTCTAATAATTATAAGTCAAAACAATTGATCGAATATTAAACAAGGCAATTCAAATGAAAATCGGCTCCATGGCCGAGGGATTGGCAGCTTTCTCCGCTAACCCCGAATACTCTTGTCACGTGACGCGACGAGAATTAGCAGTGGTTCGAATTGCAAAAGTGACTTATGAGAGTATGGAGCCGTCGCTCAGAAAGTCGTGGCGTGCTGATGAGTGTAATCTAGCCTAGGAATCAACATACAGCTGAAAGATGCTGGTTTTGACCGCAATATCCTGAAACAAGATGGAAACGCGAAAAAAAAAATTCAAATGAAAATCCCAATCATGAGCAATCCAAATCAAAACAGGTCTTAACAGTCATCAACTTAATATATCAGTCAAAATAACTTAAACTACAAATTATGAGTCATTAAAAACCAAGCGTAATTCAAAACAGAACGCTTTACCCCCAAATTGACATACATGGTTTTATCCCCGACATAATATACATAATAAAACAAGCATCAATTTAAATCAAGGCAAAATTACGTAATGTCACCCAACATTACCAGTCTCTTTTACGGACCGGTACCTTACACGTAAAAGAATGAAAACACAACAAGTCATATCCTAAAATTAAATTATACGTTCCGTTAAGGACACACTCAATGTGTCTTTTCACTATATCTTAATGAGCTAATGTAAAAATCAAGCAACATTCCATAACATAACAATTTCGGAGTTAACTTTACAACTCAAACCATTGATTATCCCCTTCATAATATTCTATCCATCACAAAACTAAATGATAGCACACCACAGTATTTGAAATATAAACTAAGCAATTACTGTTAACTACAACTCATATTACTCCATTTGCTAACTAGTGTAGCTATCTCAGCGTACCACAACTCATCTACCTACTAAGGGAAATTGTAACTCTGCACACTTATTTTCTAATCTAGTTGTTTCCCCTGGATTTTATTTGTACCAACAAATTCCGTTAAGCACGGTATCTCCACAATGCCAAAACCACCAGAAAATGTCTATTTACTATAGACTTCACCAATATGTATGGATACATCTAGCTACTGGATTTGTACCAACAACTAATTCTACTTTCACTTCATAAGGACACTCTTTCAGTTCAAGACTCTCGTCCACCCGACTCAACCAACGTTTCATTCTCCCGCATCACTAATCTCCATCATCTCACCACAACAACTCAAGGTTACACTCAACTCCCTCCTATCTTCATTCACACACTGCGATGGCAGTCACGCCACTCAAATTTATTGAAACATGTTCTACAGTGCTCTACTTATAATACTCTGACGCTCAGCTGGTTAGTCACGTTCCCTTCATTCTCTGCTTACATCACTCATATCTCATCTCTCACCACTACTCAAGGTTACTCACATTTATCAGGACTCTTTCAGAAACAGCAACCGCATACGGCTAACGACCAGCTCCACCTAGACAATCTAACATAGTATTGTCTATCTCCTTTACAGACACATTAGTCGTCATTATCAAATTTATCAACAGCTCTTCACAACAATTTTCACTCCGACGAAACATATTAATCACATCTTCGCTATATTCTCTCATTTCTCTGCATCATGCAATCTCACTTCAACATAATTCCGCCAAACGACACCGATCTGCTTCCTAAAACGACAAACGGAACGTTAATTCCCTATCTGTCACCCTGTCATAGAATTTTCATTAATTATGTCCAATACCACACATTCTAAACAGAAGACATCACAAATTTCCAATCATCTTCTCTCTACCTCCCAACTTTCGCATACTCACTGACTCTGTCCTCCACGAAATCACCGGTATGCTTTATCAGCGTCACCACTCAGCAATTCTTCGCATATTCACACATCACTTTTCAATTATTCTTATCATTACTCATGCACAGCCGTTTAGTTATTCGTACTTCTGCTTCTCATATGCACTGACCACTCGCTGTCTACTTCACATTTACAACAACACAGACAACCCCGTTCCAGTCACTACTCACGTATCACGACAACCCAACGTGCACATACCGTTGCCCCCAAGAAAACAAATCAGACATCAAATCAACATTCTACCAATCAGTCAACGCACCCTAAGCGACCACCTCCCTTTCAGTATTCGTATTTTATGCTTGCTCAGACAGTGACACAATCTCCCTTCACACCGCTTCAAGTCTAAGATATACCAACCGCCCCGTACATCCATGCGCTACTACCAATCACCTGACATCGTTCTACCCATGCACTTCACCCAGACGACTTTTCAAAACTTCACTCTTCATTCTCTAATCAGCGCGACGAACACAGGTGTGTCTACACGTTTACGCACGCAAGTACAACGCATAACAAGACCAATCACTCCGATACTCAACCACTCACTCACTTCTCCTCAACCTCCTCATCCTACACTATTAACGAGTCGGATTCTCTCAAGGTATTCCGTCACGTCACTCATCAGTCAACTTTTCAACTCTAACTATAACAAAGTATCTTCTGACAATAGTGTCTGTCTTCATGAGTAGTAGCAATCAAACTCGTTTTCAATATCTGTAGCTGTAAAGTATTGAGGTCTTAAACTCATATACTCCCTAATCTTTCTCTCGTCATCTTCTGTATAGGTCGGTTTAATGCTTTCCTTCGTTTACTCCTATTTGTTGTTCGTGTCGTTACTGCGTCCGTCTGCTCACTATTTTCAGTATAAAGTCACATATTTCTTATACCTTTCCTATCTCGTCTTCTGAAGATTCACTAATGATAGTTCCCTCAACAGGCTTATTATACTTTACTGCAGACAGCGGCGATAACATCCCTATAGTCGGAACTAGAACGTCCTGACATTCTTCTTATTTATACCACTACCTTTCATGCTCCGGTCAGGGATGAATTCAATGTCTTCACCTGAGGAACCTGATACAGTAGTCGTACCTACATTAACTAATAGACTAGCTGCCGTCCTATCCTTAGCACTTTTTCTAACCTGTCTTCTGGTATCCTTGGTTTTTGTCTGTCTATCTTCCTTAAATTTAACTGTGTCTCCTTTTTCTAATTTTACCTGAGGTTCTACAACTTCCACCGTCTTAATAGTTTGCGTTCCCTTTTCTATTTTCTTAATTGACTGTACTGGGTTGTCCTCTCTACAGTATCAATTTGTGTCTGCGTACTATCATTTGTCGTATTGTTTGTCTGCGACTGTGTCCCTTGGTCCACTTTCTTTATCAGTAACAATTTCTTTTTCTGTCCAGTACTAATATTGGCAAGCCCTTTAGGAGCCGTTGAATTTTTATTTGTGTGTCCTATCCTGTCCTTCAACTCTGACCTTAAATATTGTCTCCGTCTTTGCTCAAACCAGTCGCCCCGTCTTTTTCTAGCACTATAGGAAGGCCAATTCCATTGTTTCCTGGAAAGGTTTCTCTCAGGCCCATCTCTGTATCTTTGTTCATTATAACAACTTCTGACCTTAGTTATATCTGGCTCAACGTAACTGTCTCTATATATGACGATATGTTGTCTTCTGTTTTTATTAAACAGTGACTGTCTCCTGTTATTCTTTCCTACTCTATTGCACTCCACATTAAATTTATAAGTCTCTTGCCCCGTCGTTTTTCTCCGCAGCCCTTCTACAAAATTTTCAACCTCACTAACTGCCACTTTCAATTCTTTTAACCAGGCAGTTACGCGTCCAAGTTCTCTATGGAAGTGGTTCATATTTGTACTCTGTATACTATCTCAGGCTAAAATAATATGCTTCTTCTTCTATATGCTTCTTATTTTCTCCTAACCTGACCACTGAATTGCTCAATATCAATACCTATGCTCTGTTGTTTCAAGGCTGTGTCCAACTTAGATATGGCTCCACCTACTCCACCTAGAATCTGCGTCAAGGAAGCTTCATCCTGTGCCATTTTACTGTCTTTGTTAACTATATTAATTAATTTCAATCAATTATAGTACTTAATTATAATAATATAATCATATTTATAATACAAAAACATTTTCCCATTAAATTTACATTATTCAGCCGGTCTTCAACAGCGGGCGTAGTAAGTCTGTAAGTTCCAACCAACGACAATGTTCCTCAAACTCGTAGGTCCCGTAAACTTCTCAACGATAGTAGTGGTTGCTTCAGTTACGTATCGGCTTCGGAAAAGATACCATGTTGGCTTCTGACTTCTGGCTTCTGGCTTATGACTTCTGGCTTCACCCCTTGGGCAGTTAGTAAAAGGCGATTTGAAATTTCTTCAGCCTTGAGCGGTTGGTAGAAAGCGATTTAAAATGTCTTCAGCCTTGAGCGACATTAAAAAAACGACTGAGTTGAAACTTCTTCAGTCCAGAGCGGCATTCAAAAAATAACTGAGTTGGCATGAAGTTTGACTTGAGCGGCCTTCAAAAATAACTGAGTTGACATGAAGTTTGACTTGAGCGGCCTTCAAAGATAACTGAGTTGACATGAAGTTTGACTTGAGCATTCTTCAAAAATAACTGAGTTGACATGAAGTTTGACTTGAGCGGCCTTCAAAGATAACTGAGTTGACATGAAGTTTGACTTGAGCATTCTTCAAAAATAACTGAGTTGGCATGAAGTTTGACTTGAGCGGCCTTCAAAAATAACTGAGTTGACATGAAGTTTGACTTGAGCGGCCTTCAAAGATAACTGAGTTGACATGAAGTTTGACTTGAGCATTCTTCAAAAATAACTGAGTTGGCATGAAATTTGACTTGAGCGGCCTTCAAAAATAACTGAGTTGAGAAGAAGTTTGACTTGAGCGGCCTTCAAAGATAACTGAGTTGACATGAAGTTTGACTTGAGCATTCTTCAAAAATAACTGAGTTGGCATGAAGTTTGACTTGAGCGGCCTTCAAAAATAACTGAGTTGACATGAAGTTTGACTTGAGCGGCCTTCAAAGATAACTGAGTTGACATGAAGTTTGACTTGAGCGGCCTTCAAAAATAATTGAGTTGAAAACGCGGGCTTCACAACCCAGTAGAGAGCTCAAGATTGACCTGATAATGCGGGCTTCACAACCCAGTGGAGAGCTCAAGATTGACCTGATAATGCGGGCTTCACAATCCAGTAGAGAGCTCAAGATTGACCTGATAATGCGGGCTTCACAACCCAGTAGAGAGCTCAAGATTGACCTGATAACGCGGGCCTCACAGCTGTTTTGACAACCACACTGTTGTAGCAACCGAATCCATCTTCAAGGCGTGTTCACTAGACGTCTCCAACTGTGCCGTATACTTCTTAAAATTTTCTTCACGTTTTCTTTTCGACAACCCAAGTTTTGAAGTCTGAGGTCAGGGCACCATTTCGTGTCGTATAATGGAGCAACAGGACACGAATGTGACTGAAGGAACGCAGAGGTCAATCTGTAGATTACTGTCTGAGTTTATTGCAGGAGACAAGTTCATATAAAAAACGTAGCATATTATATGGATGTAGACTCACGTCCTGCCGGGCTGAGAAATTGGTGGTAACTAATTTCTATCCTAATTCTACGTCAACGCGTGAGCTTCCCTAGATACCTAACTACCGTGTGCTCACGCGTGCATCAGCTACTAAACCCTTTTCCCCTTTGCACGCCACCTAAACCCTCTACAAAGCCACTCTATTATATATATAATAAAATATATAATACTAAAATTTAATAATTAAATTACATGACATAACATAAGGAAAAATATAGAAAGGGACATAAATTTTAGTAGCATTGCTATATCTTAGGTTAAGTCCCCTGGCTATAGATAGATAGATAGATAGATAGATAGATAGATAGATAGATAGATAGATAGATAGATAGATAGATAGATAGATAGATAGATAGATAGATAGATAGATAGATAGATAGATAGATAATAAGTCTTTATTTTCAAAGGGTTAAGAATTGGGCACGCAGGCCCGTCTGACATTCTGCCCTTCTTCTCTATTTCCTCTCATACATTCTTTCATTCAACATCACTTATGAAGCAACTTTTGACAAAAAAAGAACATTAAAACGCATGAAAAATAATCAATAACAAATGACTCACTGAGGCAGTGTTTAACATGGGCATTATAAATACCTAAGGAGGGTGTAACGTGCCATACATAAGGGAATGTTTTTTGGCTAGTTGTCGTTTGAGATAAGTTACCATTATTGTCTTTTTTGTGTTATTTGTTATGGGGGCATGTAGTCTGTACTAAGGTAGTGTTCAAACAGATAGATAGATAGATAGATAGATAGATAGATAGATAGATAGATAGATAGATAGATAGATAGATAGATAGATAGATAGATAGATAGATAGATAGATAGATAGATAGATAGATAGATAGATAGATAGATAGATA
>JACEFZ010025971.1:10000-52500 GCA_014155875.1 Cepaea nemoralis | reverse complement strand
CAGAGTGCCAGCCGTGCAGTCAGACTTGTGCAGAGTTGTAATAACATTGAGCCGGGAGTGCAGGGAGTGGCCAGCAGGGGCCACGGAAGTGGAAATTCAGCAACTAATTCAGGAAAATTCTCGCCCGGGTGATGTGATTATCTACACGGATGGGTCAGTGTTGAGAGGTAGGAGAAGTGCCTGGGGGTTCTTGGCAAAAACTAATGGTCGGCGTTTGGTGCAGGAGAGCCTGGCGTATGATAACACTACATCTAGCTTAAGAATGGAGGTGGAGGCGGTCAGTGCAGCTTTCCGCTGGATAGAAAACACGATACATACACACATTGTGATTGTAACTGACTCAGAAAGCATGCTGAGAAGGGTGAGAACAGGTAGGCTTCGTGCAGAGTGGCTTGCTTCGCTTCGGAGGTCACGGGTAGTAAGCATCACCTGGATCTTTTCTCCTGGGCATGCCGGTGTGCTGGGGAATGAACAGGCGGACAGATTGGCTGGCTCTGCAAAATTTGGTGGAGTATTGATGCATGACAAGGCAGACGTGGTTGCGGCCTTGTGGGAGCACGTGTACACTTCGGAGGAGCAGATGGAGCACCATGGTCTGGTAAGAATGAGACAACGAGGTGTGACGAGGGGATCTGGCCGACGCTCGGCGCTCAGAGGAAAGGCGAGACGGACATATAATCAGATTGCTACTGGAACTATTAGTGTTGGAACTCTTCGCTGGCTGCTGAGGATGGGGACGGAGCGCTTATGGGAATGTCCCTGAATGCTGTGATGTCGGTTCCTAAATCAATCAATCAATCAATCATATATATATATATATATATATATATATATATATATATATATATATATATATATATATATATATATATATATATATATATATATCAGTATACTTCATACATGATTGTTAACAGAAACTAAACCAACTAAAATCATGTACAAAAAATGTACTTACCTCCCTCTGCTATCTCAAATGAGTAAGTCAGTGCTCCCGCACTATTGTCAATGTTCAGACTATAATTTTGGAAAAAGCTGGCATTTCTAATATTGATCACCAATGACACAGTGCCATTTGGTGGTTCCTGTTTTGTGTAGTTCAGTTTGTAGGATTCAGAAGAGAGGGTGTATTTATTACTATTCAAGGTCACATTTGGTTCTGGGTATCCAAAGACGGTGAGATTAATCAACAGAGTACCATTAACTTGTTCTTTATAACTCTGACTCAGACTGTCAGGGTCTCTGAATTGGTTGAGCACCTGTAGAAGACATGACGAGTTGTT
Source organism: Cepaea nemoralis (assembly GCA_014155875.1). NCBI lineage: Eukaryota > Metazoa > Mollusca > Gastropoda > Stylommatophora > Helicidae > Cepaea > Cepaea nemoralis. The sequence continues at coordinate 51,217 of JACEFZ010025971.1, read as the reverse complement.
GGTATAGAATGCACACTAGAGGCTACAATTATGGTAAGCTGCCACTGATCTATAATTTCTCCTGTCCTTAAGTTGGTTGTTAACTAACATATGATTTCCTACACCTCTCTTATCATTACATTCCAGATTATATATATATATATATATATATATATATATATATATATATATATATATATATATATATATATATATATATATATATATATATATATATATATATATATAACAGGACACTGCATTATCATGCAAATTTAAAAGTATAAATATATGCACTGACATAAAGACAGGGTTTTCTGACTCCTGGCATTAGTGATTCAAACTGTAAAAACTCAATGTATGAAGTCTTTGCCCTGTATGTTTTATTGTTATTGTTTCTTGATAAGGGATAATATCACACCATTCATTACATTTTAATTTCATTAAAAAAACACATGAGAAATAAATTCACAGGTACCAATTAACACTCATAGAAGCAGATAAAAGAAGAGAGAATAGAGGAAATAAGCAGAGATTAGAGGACACAATTAACAAGATACACAGTTAAAGCTACAGCGACCACAAAGGAACCTGCCAACTCTAAAATGACCATCGCTGGATAAATAAATGAACTTTGACAGAAGGCCAACTAGACACCCCTAATCTCTAAATCTTCCGTCTACTTCTGTGAATGATAGTTAATAATAAATGTGTCTCTCATATTTTACTCGAACCTTATCAAACAAATTGACCATAATCTTCAGCCCCAAATATCTCAGCTCCTGAACGGAAAGACTCAATTTCAGCATAATCTTATCACCTCGTCACCTCCACTATATATGCTTTACCCTAACAATTAACTCTGGTAACTCATGATAAATATTTCCAGCACCTGCAACTATTTTTATGAATTAAAAGAATTAAATCTTTTAGGATTTCTCCTATTAAATTTAAGGAATTAAAAAAAATATCATTCATCACAAAATTAAGAGAGACAATCAAGTTGAAAATTAATTTCATGTTTGATACTGGGAGAAGACATCTTTCATTATATCTATTATAACTGTCTGTTAAAAGAAAAACTTTTGATTGTTTTATATTTCTATTTCCAACAAACATTGGCTTATAGACTATAGAAAAATAGCAATCACACTGAAAAATCCGGATCTGTTTCTTAGGAGTTAAACATATAATTCAAAATCATACCATGAGGGTATGTGTTGTTAGTCCCATATTGTTAGACAGGCCAAAACTTGATAGACGGTGTGGTACATATCATGCTGGTCATGTTTATTTCAAAGGAAATTGCCTGGTGCTCAGTTTTGTTTTATGTTGGGGCAACCTGGTATGATACCACACAACTGCATAGAAGGACATTGAAACACAACGACACTGGCCAGACCGGCAAACATGATAGCCAAAGCATTCACCTGGCTCCCCACCTCAATATTGCTTTAAATACATTCATGCTCTTTCCATGTCATTTACCATGTCAGTTGCTTTGAACTCAAGCGTAGTCTATACAAATCCAACTACTTCTAGAGCATTGGATCAATTTTTGCAAGTGGATTAGTTTTCCCTAAGTGTCCCTTGCCATCAGGAAAACACACTCCAACTTCTGAGGTACTTGTAATTTATGTCTCGAAATCAAGGGCGAGAAGTCAACATTTTAGTCTAACTGACCAGTGTAGGGGTTGAACCTACTACCTAGACATCAGCACACCGGAAGTTTAAGTACAAGCTCTCTTATCCATTCAGTCATGCTGACCACCGATCATGTCATGAGACAGCTGTCTAGCATCTGTAGTTACATTAACTGAGTTAAGTTCTAGCAGACGTAAATAACTATTACAGAGACTGAGCTGTCTGACATCTGTAGTTACATTAACTGAGTTAAGTTCTAGCAGACGTAAATAACTATTACAGAGACACAGAACTTACATTTCACATAAACTGCCACTGTTTTATTTGTAGCTGCCTGACCTGTCTCAGCGTGACACGTGTAAACTCCTGTATCCATGCAGTCTGCCATGGCCTTGTTATAAGCCAGTGTGAGATTGAATTCATTAGTGGAGTCACTGAACGTCTGAAGTTCTCTGCCATCCTTTCTCAGAGAAAGACTTGGAGAGGGGTTACCCTCAGCTTGACAAGAAATGCTCATACTGGAATTCGTTTCTAGAATTATCTGTCCTGAATTATTGTTGGCTTCAACAATAATGATTGTGGGTTCAACTGTAGAGGACAACATTGAGCTATGAATATGCATTCTGACAACAACAAAAAACATTATACATATCAGATAAAATATCACTTGTGCTGAAAGATTAGTGAACTCACATGTATATGATACATGTGTGAAGAATGCTTACTATCTTAATAGAAAACTACTGGAAACAACTATTCTTAAGCTACCAAGCTAGTTTTCTTAAATAGATATATACATATACAGATACACTCCATCTACAAAGATAAAGATGAGAATGAGACATAATGAGTTATAGAGAGAAACATAAAGATCGCTGAGTGCATAAGAGAGAGAGAGAGAGAGAGAGAGAGAGAGAGAGAGCAAACAAATGCATTTTAAAAGGGTTACGAACTGGGCTCATAGGCCTGTCATTCATTCTGCCCTTTGTTTCAACGATCATGTAAACTTGCAATATGTGAATGTGTGTGTGTGTGTGTGTGTGTGTGTGTGTGTGTGTGTGTGTGTGAGAGAGAGAGAGAGAGAGAGAGAGAGAGAGAGAGAGAGAGAGAGAGAGAGAGGCAGTTTGCACATGTAGAGTTAAATTTACAGTCCACTGTGAATTTTATTTTCAATAATTAACCCCGTTGATTATGTGGTTGTTACGGGATTTGAAATTTAAATATTGAGCACAACCCACAACTGGCAACGCCGATCGCATTCTGGTATGAACCTAAGGCCTATCCACGTCAATATGGAAGCACTATACTGGAGTTTCGCCCTCATTTGAGCTCGTCAGTAGTGCATATCCCTGACCGGATCCGGAAACAGTCCCGGATCACGCGCCTTCTGGCCAACACTTCTTTTCCGGCTTTACCTGGGCCCAGTCACGTGACCCATTAGCTCCGCCCACTAACCTACCGGTGATCGCTTTCATTTTTACACTGTGTGTCAATGACATCTCTCTCGTTTCTACGATTGACACACTTGTTGTGATTCTTATATCCATCTCATGGCACACCTACGCATCTTTCAGTGTAGAGGTTTCATAATCTGGGAGGTGTCCAGCCGGACATATCCTCCTCATCCATATAACTCAACAATTAATTAATAACTTAACCCATTGATGAATTAATTAAACATAATTCATTAATGACTACACAACATCAATAAATTACTTAAATCATAATTCATTAACATAGCAACATTAACCAATTACGAAATCATGACTCGTTAATAACTTATTAACAACTCATCAACTAAGCAAATGCTTTCGTCCTGGGATCCGAGAACAGGTTTGACCTTTCTTAGTTGACCTTGTCTCATGACGGTTAAGTCTGTGCAGGTCTATCACAGATGTGGTGGCAATCCACCTATTAGTCTTTCCCCCAACTATCTGTGGAAAAATAGTACCCTGGTTCCGTGGCGATTTAGACCACGTCGTCTTGTTTAAAGTGGCATCCAGCCCCTCGTCCCAAAAATGTTCATCTTCCCGCAAGTGTTGACTAAATGGCTCAGTTGTAACTCCCTATCCCTAGTGGATGTGTTCGCCCACTAACAGGGTCGGGTTTACATAAGAGAAGAACAGTAGAGTCATACATCAACGTTCTGCTCATATTTCGGCTCGGTACAACCGCAACGGTCTCGTATACAGCACGTCGCATCGCTCTCGGTAGCGTATGAAAAATCAACCGATCGGGCATGCAACATCAACTCGGTAGGGCTGGCAAAACAACCACGATGTGTCATGTACATACACTCAGTCGGGCAAGCAAATTACACAAGTAGTGACATCATAAATCTACAGGTAATTTCTAACTACCTCTATCAGGTAACTACTAGACATTCCTACATAGAGGTGTAATTGCACTGACGTCCTCACTTAGCAACTACGTACCTCCACGTAATGATGTAAATATCAACACCTTGATTCCAGGAATCAATCAAACACAATTTATCTAATGCATAAGTTACAGCACTATCTAGCTAACCAAAAAACCCATCACTTGCTTGTTCAAGCCGATAACTCATCACTAGTAATGCATTTAATCTCACACCCTAACTAGTGTCAAGATTTCCTCACAGCCCTAGCTATGCAATCAAGGAACAAGGTTAACACACTTGTTAAACATAGTTGTTAAATTACCCAAAATATACTCACAAGTAGCAGTGGTAAATTCATAGTATTTCCTGCACTAACAATCAATGGGAATATATTTCATACAACAGCATTCGGCAGATTCCCTACTATACATCGGTTTTTCAAAACATAGCAGGTCATACTAACTACACTCGCCTGATGTGTTAGCGATAACAAACAAGGGTATTCACAATAGACGTCTGACATACATATTCCCTAGCCGATTGATACAGCTAATTACATATGCGGACGGTCGGGCAGAAAAATATTTGCGTCTCGGTTACAAACATTTCTGCGGCCGGCGCTCTGTTTAAGGACAACTGCAAGGTAGTAATGTATTAAGGTAGTACCTTGCATTAGAGAATCACACTACTAAGACTGCTTCAGTGTCTCGCTCTGGCTAGTGGTTGAAAAGACATCATTTCACAGCAGTCCAATTATAGCGACCTTGCTGTTTGACAGAGGGTTGGCGGCTGACTGCTCAGAGCTGTTTGCGCGCAGTTTCCAATCCTTCTTATCCCTTGAGAATCTCATGGGCCACGGAGCAGTCCAGAATCCCGTGCAACCTGATGTGACTGTGTGTCCTACGTGACTGAAAATGTCACGTTCACATCTTGGATCCAACTTTCTAGAATAAACTAGAATTCTCTCGACAGGGACTATTGTAGCCGGGGTTTTCCCTAGATATTTTAAGATATGACGGGAGACGACCCGTCTTTTTCCGACCGATGGGATTCCGTACAGGGTAAAGACACGGGATCTGGTTGGTTTTGTCACGTGGGTATGATGATGATCTATCGACTAAACTAAGCCATTTTCTGAGCTTTATATTAGTTAAATGAACACTTCAGCAGAAAGACACTTATATATAAAGAAATAAACAAATATTACTGCAATTAAATACACTATAGAACATGTCTAATATAAATGCTACATCCCAAACACTTCATGTATTTAACTATCCAGTAGTTTTGTCTGCCTGTACCCATCCACTCTTTCTCTAACATGTTCTCTAATACGTGCAAATATTCTTTCATGCAATTTGTCTCTTGGACAGTGAAACATAGATATAATTAATGCCATTCCTGATCATCAAAAATCACTTACATCTTTTGAGGTACTATATCCTCACTAGTGTCTTTTCTTTAAATATTGGTTAATTGTGTTTTCTTCATAAACATGCAATGCTGGTTAAAAGCAATGGTTATATGAGGCCATGCTGTCTAGTTCATGCAGTCTAGAACACAGATGACCAGTGACACTTGATTTGCTTGAACATACGTTCATGTTTTAATATCACCGCTAAGTAAACTCAACACAGTATCAGGAGGTTTGCACGCACAACAGTGTTATATTATTTCTTGTCGATATATATATATATATTATATATAATATATATATATATATATATATATATATATATATATATATATATATATATATATATAATCTCATCTCATCATGTTCCTCTTGTACCTTGCGGTGTCGAGGTGAAGTATAAACTTCGTGAGAGTGCCCGGCTATGGGCTTCGGATATCGACATTCCCATGGATTCTGTTATTCCCTCCGTCCTACGTTTACGTGGTCGGCCTCTTCCTCTGTTTCCATCTGGTCTGTACATCATTGCTTGTTGTGGCATGCTGTTGACTGGTAACCTACTTGCATGGCCAAACCATTTGACTTGCTGCTTTCTAATAAAATCTAGAGCAGCTTTAACCCCCACTTTAGTCCTGATTTCTTCATTTCTGATCTTATCTCTTCTTGATACGTTGAGTATTCTTCTCAGGAACCTCATTTATGTTGTTGTGATTTTTCTTTTCTCTTTTTCTGTCATTGTCCAGGTTTGGCATTGGTAGCACAGAGTTGGTAGGAAGATTGTGTTGTAAAGTGCTTTATTAGTAGTTATTGATACATGTTTGTTCTTTAGTATTGGTGCCATTTGTCCAATGAGTTGATTTGCCTTATTGCACCTATTTTCGATCTCGTCTTCTGATCTGCCATTTGATGATATTATACTTCCTAGGTACTTGAAGCTCTTTACTTGTTTCAAGGGATGTTCGTTTAGGTGAATTGTTGCTGTTTGTTCTTCTTTAGTTATAGTCATTACCTCTGTTTTGCTTGCTGCTAATTTTCATGTTATGTTCCCTACACATTTCGTTTAGACTATTCATGTGGTCTTGTAATTCAGCTTCTGATTTTGCTATTAGTGCTTGGTCGTCCGCAAACAGGAGTTCTCTAATGGTTAGATTTGCAGATGGTTCTTCTTCTGTGTTCTCGTCATGCGGTATTCTTGCTGTCCTTGCTTGGCTGGTTTCTTTACATATGTTGTCTATATATGTTATGAACAAGAGAGGGGACAGGACACAACCTTGTCGTACTCCAGATCTTATGGTGAAGGGTTCTGAGTGTCCTCCAGTTGCTCTCACTATGCATTCACTGTTGTTGTATAAACTTCTACATAGGTTTGTTAGATGTGTTATATATATATATATATATATATATATATATAGTATATATATATATATATATATATATATATATATATATATATATATATATATATATATATATATAAAGGAACTCAGTTCCAATCCATGTTAAAGGATGCTTCATGTCATGTGATGCCTTCTTTCTAATGTTAAGTGGTCTCTGTTAGATTTGTATATTTTAGTGAATTGAATTGTATTGCATCAAAGCATCACAGCTTTATATTCATCATACACTTCATTTATATATTCTTTTATATTCTAGCTCCATGAAGCAATCATGCTTTCAGCTGCTTCAGTTTACTAGTGATCAATGTCAGTGTGCAATATGCCTCAAAATTCTTAAACAGATTCTTTCAAATTCCTAAATTTATTCAATCTCATGCTTGTTACCCTTTGTGTACTGAAGATACATTTGATTCACCGTCTTATACATAGTAATTCAACGACACAGCCACCTGGGACCTCCATGCCATCAGATATCTTGTATATCAGCAATACAGCCACCAGGGACCTCCTTGTCATCTGATATCTTGTATATCAACAACAAATGGTCCACTTACTTAGTCCAAAGCCACAGAATGGAGGTCAGCTGCACTGTTTTAACTCTCTATTTCTCTGCCTCTGAGGTTCTTCACCAAGTTATCATTGGACTCATTCTGGAGTCCATGTGCTAGTCTTATGTTAGTAGATGTCACCGTATAACAATATGCTTATCAGTCTGAGAGTCACACAATGCAATCTATAAGCAATCTGCATTTATTGAACCTTTGATATTAATCTTAAGTGCTCTTTCACGTTTTATGAAGGTGTAAATCTGGTATTCATCAGAGACCAACACTATAGTGAAGCAAACTTTAGTAATTATATCACTTGCAGAACACACACGTTTTTCTTCTTCTCCTTCTGGTGTCGTGTCTAGACCAGACATTGGATACTACAAAGTTCCACTCATCTCAAACCTCTGATATTTTAATGAAGCTATTATGCTATCATTATTATTATTTATTGCCAGGATGTTTAAGCTTTCCACATGCATCATACTCTCTCTTCTTCTGTCTTCCACTGCTTTTATTGCCTAATATGTTTCCTCATATAAGGCTGATTTCTCTAAACCACCTTTTCTGGTGATATGCCCCATACATTACATGTACTAGTTTCCTAATGATGTAATCACACACCAAAAACAGCAGCCTCCTACAATCATGTCTAACTATGGGTTGATACACCTAGGATACCTCTAGTCATGCAGCCGGACATTTCCTTATAGGTCACCAGCTTGGGTACATTTGTTGTGAATACAGTTCGACAAAAGACTGCGTTAGGGACTTCACATCATTTCTGGAATGTTCCACAGGGTTTACTTTTGAAGCCTTTCCCATGTACATGTATCCTACAAAACAGTTAGTTAGTTAGTTAGTTAGTTAGTTATTTATTTAGTAAGTCGACAGATCATCTTCATTGCACATCGAACCATTCAGTCCATAAGTGCTCGGATCCCCTCCTCAGCAAATCCCGCAGCGTGTAGCAACTGACGACACCAATTCTGTGTTGGTTTATTAATCTTCTTTGGCTTCTCGCGTTGTGTTCTTGTTTGGCCACACCTCTTTTAATTTGCTGCTTTCGCAGTCTGACCGTGGTGGTAGATTCACAGTCATCACTTGGTTCTCGCAAAAGTCTCACTTCTCATAGAGCATTCAGAATGTCAGCCTGGTCCATGGCGCGTCCGTCTTCCACAGTTGCCTTACTTGCAAGCTTGTCAGCCCGTTCATTTCCTCGTACACCCGCATTTCCTCGCATGAAAATAAAACTAATCTTTGGCAGCCGAGACCGCTCCAGAGACAGCAGCCACTCTCTTCAGACCCACCCCATCTCTATTTTCTTGAGCATGCTCAGTGAGTCACTAAGGAAACATGCCCTAGTGAATGTCTGTGCCTCGAGCCATGTTATTGCTTTACTTACTGCCATGACTCCCATAGTCAGGCTACTTGTGGTCAAAGCAAAAGCACCAGAATCTTCCTTCACAATTCTCTCTCCGGCCTGAACCGTAAAAGCTCATGAGTTTCTCACTCGTTGAACGGCCGACCCAGCTGTGTAAATGGTAGCATCACTATGCACAGGATTCTCAAAGATCAAAGCTTGTACTTCAGCCTCCATGGCAGCCAAATTTGTTTGTCTGCATTTTCTGGCTAGTTGGATACAAACTGAAAAGGACGTACATAAATTTGTTGGCATTCGTGCCCACTCCTCACCAGGTTCTAAGTCCTCAATTGAATACACTTGTTGAAGAATGTCTTCGGCTTGACCCATCCACGACTTTCCTCTATTTAACCTGCTGTCCTTTACCTTCTTAATTTCACTGTCCAGTGGATGTTGTGTGTTTGCGTTGACTCTGAGGTAGGCACGTGCTCTGCAAATGTGTATTCTGCTCCAATGGTTGGAAAATCAAGAAAGTAGCGCATCGCCCTGTATGCTGTATCTCTTGTGTATCTAAGAATAATACGGATAGCTTCGTTCTGTATCTTTTCCATCCTACAAGGCTTTCAAGCTAGAGTTGACTTTCTCCTGGATGAGCAGTCATGTTAGCGTAATCATTAGGAGGTTATGCTGACAATGGAATGAGGGGGTTCTATTCCTGAACTTGTCATTCGCTACACGAGGGACAAACTGGCCACTTATTCCTCCATGCCCTTTCTACTCACAAGTACTAGATATTTGAAGGTGCGAATGACTTACCTTTCACCGTCTCTTGTTAGTAGGAACAGTTCCGCCAGCACTCAAACAGTAACACAGGTGAAAATATCTAATATGTGTCATTTATTATGATTTGCTGTAAACCAGGAGAACAGTCACAATATGGAATACCTATAATGGTCCACAAGGAGCCCATTTCTTCAGGTCAGAAGGTAAATCAAAACTCTAGTCTATGGCGGAATTTATTCAACTGATAAAGTTGGACAAGCAATATTTCCATGGCTTGTGTGTCCACCAAGATAGAATACTAATTCAAACTGCACTGTTGGTGCAGCTGTTATTTTGTGTCTAGAAACCTTACAATAGTGATTTCTGACATTACATTTCCTCAATTGCTGGTTTGAATCACTGGAGATACAGAACAGCGTCTCTGAACACTACTTTATAAGTATTTCAGACACAAGAAAAACAAATTACATAAAACAATGAATTACCACCTGCTGTAATGATACTATAATAGATCAATGTAATCATCATGAAAGCAATCATGTGCCTTAATAAGTTCACATTTATTTAGTTGCAGAAATGCTGTTTAACATATTATGTGTAAGAGCAGAAACATAAAACATAGTGGCAGTTATGTAACTCACAGTGTACATCCAGCACTGTCTGAGCTTTGTTGTTTCTGTAACAAGAAGAATTGTGTGGATAGCAGTGCAGGAACAGTTACTCCCATCCATACGTCGGGTAATATTGACATCTGTATATAATACATTGCTGGGCTCCCTGGCCGAGGAGTTAGCAGCTTTCTCTGTAACCCCGAATACTCTCGTGGTTGACGAGAGCGCACGAGAATTAGAAGCGTTTCGAGTCGCGCCAGTGACTTATGAGAGTATGGAACCTGTCACTCAGAAAGCAATGGCAAACTACTGAGCGTAATCTTGCCAAGAAATCAACAATCAGCTGAAAGATGCTGATGTTGACAGCGATGCCCTGTAAAGGATATGCAAAAAAAAAATAAAATATAATACATTATTGTCTTTGGCTGTACTTGTCTGTGAGCCACACTACAACTGTAAACCTGAGACTGATGGATAACCTCCCTCTACTCTACATCTTATCCTGGTTACACCTTCTTGAAATGTCAGCTGATCACTGGTAACATTAAGAGACGTCCCTCCATTCAGATACTTCTCTATCACTGGAGGGTTGGGTGGTTCTGTGTTGTAAATGTGCATAACAAAATATTACAGACATGAGCTCACTGAGATTTGATATAGTAATTGTGGAACGAAAATGATGATTAAGTCATGATAACATAACACTTAGAAACAAAAGAATGGCAAAATTCAAAGATACTGATAGATTGAAATATTTGTAAAAAAAAATGAACAGATGTCAGTAGAAGAAACACTTCTATAAACCACTAGAGAAATGATACTTGGGGAGAGGCATGGTTGTTGTGGTCAATTAATATGACATTTCAAGAAGAAGAAGAAGAAGCAGAAGAAGGAGGAGGAGGAAGAGGTGGAAGAGGAAGAAGAAGAAGAAGAAGAAGAAGAAGAAGAAGAAGAAGAAGAAGAAGAAGAAGAAGAAGAAGAAGAAGAAGAAGAAGAAGAAGATCATAAATAAAGATTTGAAACACTTCAAGCAGAGAATTTAAGTCCCATTGATATTGTACTACTAACCTCTCCCTGAACATTGGCTTGGACTCTGTATATAATGACTTACCTAACATAGATGTAGTGTAAATAATGACTTACCTAAAATAGATGTAGTGTAAATAATGACTTACCTAACATAGGTGTAGTGTAAATAATGACTTACCTAACATAGATGTAGGACACATCCCAAGCCCAGGCCCAGTTCCAGCCAGCCAGTGTGTGATGTGCTGATTCATGCCCTGGTTATATTTAACCTGCCTCTCCACAGATGTACAGCACCAATACTAGTCTGGCATTCCCTGGATATATTTAACCTTTCTCTCCACACATGCATTTCTGGTAATGGTCTGGTATGCCCTGGTTATATTTAACCTGCCTCTCCACAGATACACAGATCCAGTACTGGTCTGACACACCCTGGTTATATTTAACCTATCTCTCCACAGATGCACAGATCCAGTACTAGTCTGGCATCCATCCATCCATCATGTGCCATGCCCGTAAGCGTGGGCGGTCATGTTCTGCCATCTCACTCGATCACCAGAGCCGTGGATCAGCTCCGTGTTTCTGTCTCGACCATGCCACAAGGCCAAGCCATCCAGGTACTTGCTTCTAGGTCTTCCCCTTGGTCTGTTCCCCTCGATCATACCAGTTGTCACCAAATTCTCCAATCCATTTCTTCTCATAACATGCCCAAAAATATTTGACTGTCTACGTCTAATTTCTCTAATCAATTTACGATCTTCATTTGTTTCTTGAAGGACTTGTTCATTGGTGTTTCTGGCTGTCCATGGTATTCTTTGCATTTTTCTCAGAAACCGCATCTCTACAGCCATCAGATGTTTTTCAGCCTGACTGCTCATTGTCCACGCTTCACATCCATATAAAAGTACAGGTTCAATGTAGCATCTCAACACTCTTTTTCTCGTTTCAATTGACATCTTTTTATTGGTCAATATGTTTTTCATCTTGCTAAAGGCTACTTTTGCCATGGCGATTCTTGTCTGTACACTGTCTGGCACACCTTGGTTATATTTAACCTGCCTCTCTCCACAGATGCACAGCTCCAGTACTGGTCTGGCACACCCTGGTCATATTTAACCTGCCTCTCCACAGATGCACAGATCCAGTACTAGTCTGGCATGCCCTGGTTCTGTTTAACCTGCCTCTCCACAGATGCACAGCTCCAGTACTAGTCTGGCATGCCCTTGTTATATTTAACCTGCCTCTCCAAAGATGCACAGCTCCAGTACTGGTCGGACACACCCTGGTTATATTCAACCTAACTCTCCAAAGATACACAGCTCCAGTACTGGTCGGACACACCCTGGTTATATTCAACCTAACTCTCCAAATATGCACAGCTCCAGTACTGGTCTCGCACACCCTGGTTATATTTATTCTGCCTATCCATAGATGCACAGCTCCACTACTTTTCTGGCACACCCTAGTTATATTTAACCTGCCTCGGCACAGATGCACAGCTCCAGTACTGGTCTCGCACACCCTGGTTAAATTTAATCTGCCTCTCCACGGATGCACAGCTCCAGTACTGGTCTCGCACACCCTGGTTAAATTTAATCTGCCTCTCCACGGATGCACAGCTCCAGTACTGGTCTGGCACACCCTGGTTATATTTAACCTTCATCACCACAGATGCACAGCTCCAGTACTGGTTTGGCACACCCTGGTTATATTTAACCTGGCTCTCCAAAAATACACAGCTCCAGTACTGGTCGGACACACCTTGGTTATATTTATTCTGCATCTCCACAGATTCACAGCTCCAGTACTGGTCGGACACACCTGGGTTATATTTATTCTGCCTCTCCACAGATGCACAGCTCCAGTACTGGTTTGGCACACCCTGGTTATATTTAACCTATCTCTCCACAGATGCACAGCTCCAGTACTGGTCTGGCAACCCTGGTTATATTTAATCTGCCTCTCCACAGACGCACAGCTCCAGTACTGGTCGGACACACCTGGGTTATATTTATTCTGCCTCTCCACAGATTCACAGCTCCAGTACTGGTCGGACACACCTGGGTTATATTTATTCTGCCTCTCCACAGATGCACAGCTCCAGTACTGGTTTGGCAACCCTGGTTATATTTAATCTGCCTCTCCACAGACGCACAGCTCCAGTACTGGTCGGACACACCTGGGTTATATTTATTCTGCCTCTCCACAGATTCACAGCTCCAGTACTGGTCGGACACACCTGGGTTATATTTATTCTGCCTCTCCACAGATGCACAGCTCCAGTACTGGTTTGGCACACCCTGGTTATATTTAACCTATCTCTCCACAGATGCACAGCTCCAGTACTGGTCTGGCAACCCTGGTTATATTTAATCTACCTCTCCACAGACGCACAGCTCCAGTATTGGTCTGACACACCCTGGTTATATTTAACCTGCCTCTCCAAAGATACACAGCTCCAGTACTGGTCTGGCACACCCTGGTTATATTTAACCTGATCTCAACAGATGCACAGCACCAGTACTAGTCTGGCAACCCTGGTTATATTTAATCTGCCTTTGCACAGATACGTAGCTCCAGTATTGGTCTGGCACACCCTGGTTATATTTAACCTGCCTCTGCAAAGATGCACAGCTCCAGTACTGGTCTGGCACACCCTGGTTATATTTATCCTGGCTCTTTAAAGATGCACAGATCCAGTACTGGTCTTACACACCCTGGTTTTATTCAACCTACTTCTCCAAATATGCACAGCTCCAGTTCTGGCCTGGCACACCCTGGTTATATTTGTTCTGCCTATCCATAGATGCACAGCTCCAGTACTGGTCTTGCACACCCTGGGTATATTTTACCAGCCTCTGCACAGATGCACAACTCCACTACGTGTCTGACACACCCTGGTTATATTTATTCTGCCTCTCTCTCTCTCTCTTTCTCTCTCTCCCAGCTCCATCACCATGTCTCTACCTATAATACACAGAATAAAGAAGCAGGGAGAGTTAACAACTCACCTGCGACCTGTATTGTTTTGTTTGCGTTTGTTTTGGTTTTGTTTGTACACAGAAAATAGAACAGTCCCCCACTTGTGACTATGTAGTTTACAGCAGACATGTTGGACAGAGCTGACGGTGTATAAGTTAAATTACTGTAAAACTGATAATTGATTCCTGGACTGACATCAGTTGCAGGCACACTGCAGGTTACAGTCACAGTAAGAGACCGGTCACACAAACTGATGACATCATTTTCTGTCTGGTTGTACAGTATTCTCAGTGACACATTACTAGGGCCATCCAAGTTAGAAATAAAATAATCCTGCTCTGTTAAGGATTATACTGTACTTATCACACTTATGTCTTCTGCAAGGCAACTTAACACCACCAACATGGTAAAGTAATGCAATTTTATAGAAAAATACAATTCAAGTTCTGCAAGCAGAGCATATCTTTACTACCACAAAGTAACAGACGTGTAATGTTGGAATACATTTACCTACACATACAAGTGCATGGTGTAAACCTACCAAGTATATTTTATTATACAACATCAATCTGAATGACACAGTAACCTTTTCAAATATACAGTTAGTAATTTATTTGACAAAATAAAATCACAGAGATCTTGTAGATCACCAACACCATGCACATAATGCATGCAATAATTATTATACACATGTTCAAAATGCACTTCACTTTTTCCAGTAATATTAACATCTGACAGTGCTCATGGATGTATTGTTCAACTGTCAAAAACATACTTTCTGAATTATGTAAAATATCAAAATATGAAACTCAACAGAAAACTAAATTACATAATATAAATAAGCAACTCATCAACGCGATCACGTAAGTAAGCAAAGTACAGGTCATATTTTACACTCAGTGAATCATAATGGGTATTTACAGTTAGCAGCATATTTGTATAGACCAATCAGCACACTCTGGGAGATGTTGTCAATATCAGGCTGGCAGTATTTACTTCCCGAGACATTTTCTTGTGCGCATTTTAGCCTTGGCCGACCTGGGAGCCCAGGTTAATATTAACATCCTGCCTCAATGTAAATTTAAACTCATGACCACCAGGCTAGAATGCATGTACCATGGCTACAGTCATCATCAAGTGTCATGGCAATAAACATGGACGGCCATGGTTCACCATCTCACACGATCATTATAGTTATGGATCAGTTCTGTATTCATGTCCTCATTATCAAGGTCAAGGTCCCCTTGCCTATTTCCTATCAATTGTGCCAGTTGTCACTAAGATTTATCTACAGTTTGTATTTCCCCATAAAACAGTATCTTGACTGTCGACATCTAATGTCTCTAATAAATTTATGATTTGTGTTCTGAAGTACTGTCTCATTAATGTTTTTGTCAGTCTATGGTACTCTTTGTATTTTCCTCAGAGATCCACACTTTCACTGTCATTAAGTGTTTCTCATCTTGTCTGTTTATTGTCCATGTTCCACATGTGAGCGACAGTATATGTTCTCTACAGCACTTCAACACTCTGTTTCTCATTGCAGTTGACAGCCTTTTGTTGGTATGTTTTCCATCTTAAAAAAGGCACCTGTTTCATGGTGATTCAAGTTCTAATCACTGCAAGGCACCTGCCATCATATGTTATTACTAATCTAATATGGTTATACTTATTCACCTGCTGTATAATCTTTGAGCTGTGAGATTCGCTTGGAATGCTTTTACATCTGTCCACTGTTGTTTGCACAGTGAGCTGCATGTTCAGAACAATGGCCGGCTGTCGCTGAATTGACTGGTTACCCTTTTCTGTTCATGAGTGAATTTTTAAGGAGACGTCGCTGGAGCTACAGAGTTTGTGCTTTGTGCGACACTTTCGGCGGGTCGCCCTGCGGAAAGAGACCAAGCATGGTGGGATAAAATCCGGGTACATGAAGTTTTTCTGGTGACTGTCGATTACATCGACGATGAACAGTATTTTTCGTGGAGGACTTTTATGTTGGCATTCTGGTGTTGGCATTATGCACAGTGTACATGTGCGGGCTGTTGGCTTGCTGAGACTCCTGTCTGTTCCATTTTTCACATTGGGCAATGAGGAGCACTTTGTGTGATATTCACTGGCACAGGAACGGAGCATAATGGGGGTGACCCGTTGCCGTGAAGTTGAAACCCCGACTTTTTCTTTCCATTTAGCTGAAAGTTGCCTTTCTTCTTAGAGGTGACCATAATTTATGTGACATGGCGTTATCAGCAAACTGAATTTTCTTGATTAGGTGATTAGCCAACACCATTTCACATGACGAGAGTAATCAGACAACAGGCCGGAAATCTCTGACTGCATTCTGGGATGTCATCATAATCATCATCTTCATCATCTTCCACTTCTGCCGTCAAGCGTCATGGAGAGGAATAATTTGCGTTCCAGCGCCAGGTGGGTGGCACTGGATAGTGTCATTCCGTGTGGTTGTACAATGTCTTTGATGTCGTCAATCCATTTTCTTCTTGGACGTTTTCGTGGTCTCGTCGTTGATGTAAGGCCAGTGATGGTAGTTGCTGGTGTTGCATTCTAACGACATGGCCAAATCACTTGATCTTCTGTCTTTCAATAAATGTGGCACAAGATGTTGATCCCACAGTCTGTCTGATAATAGCATTTCTTACTATGGCTCGGATTGTTAAGTTGGCAGCTCTCCTCAGGCATCTAATTTCGCAGGTGTTGATTTTGCGAAGGTGTAATTTGGATAAAGTCCAGGTCTGAGATTGGTAGCATAGGGTTGGTGTGAATATGTTGTTTATTATCTGTCGTTTTGTGGACATGGGTATATTTTGATGTTTTATAAGGGTGATAGTTGATATGTAAGTGCACTAGTTTTTTGACATTTCAATTTCTCTGTCTAATCTGCCATCTTCTGTGATCATACTTCCAAGATATTTGAATTCTTTAACTTGTTTCAGAGTTGTGCTATTTATCTGTATTCTTAGTGGGCGATCTGCTAAATCGCATTACTTCGGTTTTGGCTGTATTTATACTCATATTGCATCTCCTGCATGTTGAATTCAGATAATTAATATGATTTTGCAGCCTGCCCTCGTCGCTATAAAACAGGCACTGATCGTCTGCAAATAGAAGTTCATTTATTTCCTGTGGATCAGTTGATTGATCTGGAGTAAAGAGTTTTACATTTTCTGATCTGTTCTGTCAAGACTTGCTTGTGTGGAAATTCTGTCTATGTAGATATTAAATAGCAGGGGAGAGAGCACACATCCCTGCCTCACTCCTGTATTGACTGTGAACATATCTGATATACCTTCTTGTGTTCTTACTGCACTTCGGCACGAGTGGTACATGGCTATGATTTTTCTAGCAGTTGCCCTTGTATCCCATAGTCTTCAAGGATGGTCGATAATTTGTATCTGTCTACTTTATCGAAAGCCTTTTCCTAATCTACAAACACAATATTCTACTGGTAACTATATTCGATAGTCCCCCCCCCCCCCCCCCCCCCACATACTTGTCTAATTGAAATAATACATCAGTGAAACATTTACCTGTCCGAGAACCGAATTGTACTTTGCTTAACTGTTGTTCAACTATGGATCTAGCTCTGTGTTAAAATAGTTTTGCATACATTTTCACTGTATGGCTCAGGAGTGATATACCTCTGTACGTTTCGCACACTCTCATACTGCCTTTCTTTTTCCATATTGGAACTATTATTGCCTGTTACCAATCATCTGGGACTTTACTGGGGTGTAAGAGGTTAATAAAGGTGTTGCAAGATTAAAGGGAGAGAAGTTTATAAGGCGGGGACAAATTTAGAGTCAGGTGAAGGTTAATGGCTGTGCAATGTACAATTAACCGAAGTGTTCTTGTTCCCCCTGTGTTTCGGGAATTAACCGCGGGAAGAAATAACACTGCCTGTTGATTCAATTACAATTAATAGAGACTTATGGAAACAATGGGAACACGTTGGAATCACAGTATAACGTAACAGGAGACAAATCAAATCAAATCAACTTTATTAGGGTCACAAATTGGGCGCGCAGGCCCGTCTTACATTCGGCCCTTCCAATCACTCGTCTTTCATTCTTCAAGAGCATTATACATTTACATAGGAAGAAAAATAAACAATGTGAAATGAATGTTGTAAACATAAACAAGGCAAATTACCATGTTATGAGGCTCATCTCCCACCTACCCATACATCACCCCACCCACACACACACCCCCACCTACCCACACACACGCAAACCAAGGGACACATACATACCCCACCAACCGACCCATCCCCCTCCCGCACATCCCCCACCCATACAGACTGCCCTCACCTGTTCCCCCAACCAAAACACACTCGCCACCCACAAACATTCCCCACCAACCCACGCATCCCCCCACATACACATCCTAACCCATGCATCCTCTTCCCACCCACACCTCAAACCACCCATCCCCCAGCCACATCTCCATCGATCACATATTCCCCACCCACGCACACAATCTCCCACCAACCCACACATCTCATATCCACTCACACATCCCCAAACCATACACACACATCCCCATCAACTGACATCTCCCTAACCCCCCACACATACACATCTCCCTAACCACCCATACATCCCCAATCCACTCACACACACCCCACCACCCACACATACATCCTCCACCCACCCACACATGCCTTAATCCAATCCCCCACCACACAATCCTCCACCCTCAAATCACATACATCACCTACCACGCAATATTCTCAACCCACACACTGCACACACACATATCCCTCACCAACACACCCCACATCCACATACCACCACACATCCCCACCAACACACAACACACATATCCCCCACTCACATACCACACAATATTCCCACCCACACCCACACATATACCCTTACCCATCCACCCCACATACCCCCACCCACACACACATACCTCACCCACACAATATCCCCAACCAACACACGACACACCTCTCCCCACCCACACACTCTCCTCCACCCTCATACATCCTCCACTACGCACCCACACACCCCCACCCACCCACCCCAACAAAACATCTCTCGATCACAATACCCCTACCCACACACATCCTCCACCCACTCGCGCATCCCACCCCGACACATACACATCCCTCACCCACCTACACATCCCTAAGCCACTCACACACCCCCACCCATACGCTCCCCTTCCACGCACACATCTCCCACCTACACACCCCCACCACCCACACATACTTTTCCCAACCACCACACATCTCCTACTCACCCACACATATACCCCACCCATACACACAATCCCAGCACCCATCACACACATCCCCCACACCACACACTATCCCCCACCCACACACATATTCTCACTTATACCACCACAAACATACCCCCACCCACACACCATGCACACATCCCCCACCAACACACCACACACATATCTCAAACCCACACACCATACACTTCTCCCCACCAACCCTTGCATCCCCAATCCACCCACCACAATCCCCTACCCACACAACCCCGCCACTCACACATACTTCCTTGAAACCATCCACACATCTCTACCCACTTAACACGCACCCCCTGCACCCGTCACACACACATATCCTCCACCCATACATATATCCCCCATACCCATTCCCACACCCCTACTTTTACCCCCACACATCCATCCACACATCCCACCAACACCAACAAATATCACTACCCACCAAAACCCACACACCCCAACCCATCCAAACGCATAACCCCACCCCCCCCCACACCCATACATCCCCCACCAACACATATCTCCACACTCTCACACATCCCCCACACACACTCACACCTCACATCTAGACACATACAAAATGTCTCACGTTAGCATTGCAACTTGTATGAACAAACTCTGTCAAAGTCTCACATGGAGTAGGTATGGACATAAAGTTAGAAGGGATTTATAGAAGGGATATAACCCCAATATAAGGGAACTAACTAAGAACCACTCGAATGCTCGAACAATCTAGAGCCTTCGAGAAGGATAGGTCAGTTTGCCTACAGCTCCCTGGACACAGGTGGAACCCGCCTACCGCGTGCCAGGACCTGTTCCACGAGAAGCTCGAAGGGAGTTACACCCGGTGTCCGAATGAGACACGTTAGAGGGCAGACGGCGACTGGACACGAAGAACGAAGCAGGGTCTAGCTTAAGGGGGACTTGATAGATAGAAACCAAACGTATTTAAGGATTGTTGATTATAAGATAGTTGATAGAGTTTTACTATTGTGATTATGTGTATGATTGCTTTGTTATGAACTCCTTGATATTGTAAATAATGTAACAGGCTGTGAAACCCATTCTTCGCCAGATTACTGTGAATAAATTATATCAGATAGTATCAGAATGGAGTTTGTTGCCTGTCTGAACCAGAGTTTCATTTCCCTAGGTCTTTAGGACGTTGACACTCCCACACTTTCTCACACACATACACTGACAATTGTCATGAGCAGTCTCATAAAAATGTTAAACATGGAGAAAAATGTGTACATAAATAGTATGTGACGTAAAAATAGTGATGCTCCCACACACAGAGATACACACAGAGAAGAGAACACACACACACACACACACACACACACATTCACTCTCACGCTCACTCCTTCTGTCTCTCATTCACACTCACTGACTCTCTCACTCAAACTACAGTAATGAACATGAGTTTATATTATGCATGATAAAATCAAATGGTATTTAACTGATAATATGACAGATGAGAATACACAAACATATGGTCCGCGTGTTACATACCATGCGTGTAACATGACATGCATCTGCTCATCTCTCTCTCTCTCTCTCTCTCTCTCTCTCTCTCTCTCTCTCTCTGTATTATTTCATATACGCACACTCACGCGCGCGCTCACACACACACACACACACACACACACTAACATATCAACTCTCCCACTGTCTCGCTCTCTGATACACAATCCTTCACACACACACTCACTCTCTCAATCACACTCTCTCACACATGCACATACGCATGAACGCATGCATGCACGCACACACTTCCTCACTCACTCTCACACATACACGTACGAATGCATGCACTGACACATTCCCCCACAATTTCTCGCTCAATCACTCTCTCCACACACACGCATGCACGTGCGCACACACACATTCACTCTCTCACTCTCTCTGACACCCTCTCTCTCTCTCTCTCTCTCTCTCTCTCTCTCTCTCTCTCCAACACGCACACACATATATAGTGAACAATTATAGTTAAACAATTATGATGAACAATTATAATGAACCATTATACAGAAAAGACAGAAATTTATAGACAGAGAAATTTATAGCGAGGTAACGTCCTGAAAATGACCAAATACTGATTACCGGAAATAAAGGAGACACAACTAATTGGGTCTACCTCGCTTTATAAACCAGAGACGAATCAGACTCTGGCGTTCAGTTGGCATTTTCTGAGTGCAAGTCAATGCATTAGGTGGCTTTCATTCTTACATTCAAGCATTGTAGTGAATTTCTAGAAACAGGCTCCACAATCTGGGATGGATGCTCCAAATCAATAACAAAACGCCTTTATTCACTCCAGAAAAGGGCAGTGCGTCTAATCAATGGTGATAAGCTTACAGACAATTCTAATCTACATGAACGTCTTCAGTTACTGCCACTCAACAAACGCCTACTTTTTAATAAGGCTAAACTAATTCACAAAATCCTATTTCAAAATGCCCCAAGCTACCTTTGACCATTGTTTAAATATAACGCAAGACATATCGAACGACTAAATATACTTCATGTCCCTAAATCTAGGATATAGTTATATAAAACAAGCTTAGCATACTCCGCCACTCAGTTGTGGAACAATCATCCGCAAGAAATCAAAGACACAACCAATCATTATACATACAGTCGCAACCTGTTTGAATACTACATCAGGACAGACTACATGCCCCCTTTAAGAAAAAAAAACAGCAACAAAGGCAATGATAATGGTAAATTATCTCGAACGACAACTAGCCAACAACAACAAAAAATTCCCATATACATGGCACTTTACACCCACCTCGGGTATTTATGATGCCCATGTTAGGCATTGCCTCAACGACTCATGTACTATTGATTATTTTTCATGCGTTTTAGTGCTTATTGTTCTATTGTTGTCAAAGAATTGCTTCATAAAGATGTTGAATGAAAGAATGTATGAGAGGAAATAGAGAAGAAGGGCAGAATGTCAGACGGGCCTGCGTGCCCATTTCTTAACCCTTTGAAAATAAAGATTTTAGTTCGTTCGTTGGTTCGATATATATATATATATATATATATATATATTATATATATATATATATATATATATATATATATATATATATATATATATATATATATATATATATATATATATATATATATATCTTTCCACTCACAAATCAGACTGACAACACAAACAATAAAACATGATTGAAATAGTCAAATAATAAAGCACTATGGATGTTCCATTTATCTAAATCCTGGCAAATCTGGCCTATCTAGTCCCAATGTAAACAGCACAAAGTATTATGCCCACATTCAGTTGAGAACTCTATAAACTGTATAAGACATAAAGCCCAGTTCATGGCTGGGTCCTTAACATGAGAAATATAACAGCAGTAAAATCTCTGTCTGCATAGAGATTCAAACACATGACCTGCAGACTTGCAGGCAAGTGTGCTACACACTGCAATACCATGGCTCCCATGCCCATACAATACACTTGTTCGTGCACAAAGGCAGATAGTCAAGCTGGCTTGCATGCATGCATGTATACATACATGTATACACACACACAATAACACAGACATACACATACATTTATAATTAATCTGAAATATTTCATATTTACACAACACATTATAATAGCTAATATTGAAAACAAATAACTTACAATATACTTGTACAGTCTGTGTTTTATTGGTTTTAGTACCATCTGGAAGCTGTGCCTGGCAGACGAGCTCTGAAGTGGGGGGAAATGCAAGAATAATTTAGAAACAGCTATGTGACAAAATTTCTCCTCAATGCACAAGTGACACACTTTTGACATAACTATCATAGTGAGATGATGTTGTGCTAACATGAAGTACAGAACTAGACCACTAGGTGGAACTAACGAACACACTTTATTTTCGAAAGGTTAACAATTTGGGCATGCAGACCCGTCTTACATTCGGCCCTTCCAATAACTCATCTTTCATTCATCGATAGTGCATGGTACATTCACATAGGGAAAATAAAAACATTGTCAAATGAATGGTGTAAACATAAACAATGCATATTAACATGTCATGAGACAGGCAGACACATTCCTAACAAACAAACAAAAAAAAAACACACACACACATACTTGCATACATACTTACATCATTTGCACAAACTTAGAGTTTTGCACTCACTCGATAACACACAAATACACACTCCCTCGCATATACATATACTCAACCACAATCACAAATTCAATGACAAATGTTTACCTATGCACACACACACACACACACACACACACACACACACACACAAATATACATACATACACACACATCTCGCCACAAATCGCCCAACACATATCCCTATACACACCCATCCACACACATCCCTTCCCAAATACATCCGCATACATCCCTGTCAGAATCTCGAATGTAGCCAACCGAGATGCAGGAACATCGTTACGCCCGCCAGGCGAATAGTCCCCAACCGGGATGCAGGAACATTGTTACGCCCGCCAGGCGAGAATTAATTACCTGCCCGCAGGTTGCTGGCTGACGCGATAGCCAGCGGTCAGGCAAGGACAAAGCAAGACGCACGCAGTCCTCGTGAAGCCAATACACAGAGGGCAAGCGCTTTGCAAGAAACAGACAGACAGCTTTGGGTACTCGGACCAGACAGGACGTGTGGGTAGAGAAAGGCTTGTGTAGTTCTGTGCCCGAAAGTCGAGTGCTTGTACATCTTGTGAGATAGACTGTAAAGCTGTGGGTTGTTTGTAAGTGTATCGATGTATTGTATATGTATTGTAATGATCATCACATGCCAAACTAGATCGTATTGCATGTGACTTGTAAATAAATCCATTGAAATTCGTGTCGTTGTGTCTCAAGTCCAATCATGTTGTACTTGTACTTGTCTCACATGTGTTAGGTATAACGAGCCAGGTCTAAGACCCTGACATGTGTGAACGTGGGCGCTCGTCCTCATTGAACGTGGTGGCATCGTCCCCCTTTAAATTAATTAAGATTTGAACCTAGATTTGTGAACGTGAAGACTTTTGTCCAACTTTAATGTACATTTAAATGTGATCGTGAAGACTCATCCTTATATATTAGTACGTTGTTTGAATATGGAGGCTAGATGTGAACGTAAAGTACATACATTTGTTTGATCTTGTAAACGTGTAAAACATCAGTGATTGTGTAACTTGTCGCCATTTTGACCTTGTCGACATTGTGAAATCGTCGCCATTGTAACCTTGTCGCCATCTTGTAAACTTGATGTCTATGTCCTTACTGAACGTCATCTTCATGTAAGTGATGTGTCATCAATGTTGTAGAGTGTTGAGATATAATTAGATTGTCTGTGTGAAATTAGTTGTGGAAAGCAGAAAGTTTCGGAAAGAAAGTGACTTGTGGTTTTGAAAAAAAAAATTGTTGACTGACGACATTACGACCTACAATTACACTCAACGCCATACAAACCTAATCAAAACTTAGTGACAAGCATACACACCACATCAGATAGACGCTAATTTATTTCCTCCAAAAACAAAGCAGGTTTTCTGTGCCATCTGAAACCCTTGCCCGTAGAGGTCATTTGTGTTTTGAAGTAGCGACCCTACAGTTCCTAGCCCTGGTTTGAACCGTTCTCCACCGCATCCAGTACACTTGAGTATATTTTTCTTTCTATATACTTTCGGATGCAAATTTGGGCACAAATTGTAAGTTGAACACAATTGTAAATTTTTCACTTTACTAACACCGTGTAACTAATTGTGTGTCTGACAACTCATTTGCATTTAAATTTTTCATCATGTCTTCATTAAACGACTTCATCGAGATGGGTTTAAAGCTGAAGTTAACTGGTGACGAGTTGACAAAGTGGAGTGAAAGATAAGTACTCTGAACACCTTCTAGTAGGAAAAGCGATCGAACGCGACGAAAGAGCGGCTGAAAGAGCTGCCAAACAGCAGAAGCGACAGCATTAAAACAGGCAGAGCTAGAATTATCTGCAAAAACAAAGCAAGCAGAGTTAGATAATGAATTGAGGTTGGCAGAAATCTCAGCTCAGAGTAAAAGAGAAGAGCTTGAGTTACAACTAAAAATTAAACAACTTGAAACTGATACTGCCATAGACAAAGAGTCTAAGAAATCTCAAAGACTGGAGAAAGAAAACCAGTACAAAAAGTATCAAGGTATTGTAAGAAATTATACCTCAGGTGACTGCATTGCAGCCCTCACCCAAAATTTTGAAATCTTAATGGACCATTACCAGGTCCCACTTTCTGAATGGAATATTATTTATATGAGGAGTTTGTCAGGGGAGCCTCTGAAAGTCATAGAGACTATCCCCAAAGACCTCAGAAAAGATTACCATTATCTAAAATCAAAGATTATGGCACATTTTATGCTAGATGAGGCAGGTTACAGAGAACAATTCAGCAAGTTGAGTCCAAAACCGACTCAAACGTTCTCTGACTACCTCTGCTTAGTCCGAGACATATTTACAAAATGGACTTCAGCAGCTAAAATAGATAAAGATTATCAGAAATTAGAAGATCTCATCATCAGGGATAAAGTCATATCATCCCTTCCATCAGCATTTTCAAAATTTTTGCAAGAGAATGAATGTACGAGTGTAGATCAGATTGAGAGACGTGGTTCGGCTTATTATACAGCCAATAAACATTGTTTTGCTAGTGAAGCTACTGATACAAACTTTGTAGCATCGGCTAACTATGAAAAACCTCGATCAGAACCCTATAATAGGCAAAAACCATATAAGCCTACTTCTGAGAAATACAATCATTGTAGATATTGTAACTATTTCACACCACCAAGGTGAGATGTGTGACAAGAATCCAGCATATCTTACATATCTACAGAACATCATAAATAGCCAAGATAAGGAACGTAAATCCTTCAAACAGGCACGTAAATGTTTCCTCTGTAAGGCGTACGGGCATTGGCGTCATGCTTGTAAAGGAAAGCAAATGACCAAGAAAGCAAATGCCGCCTTATTTGATAGTTCATCATCAGATGAAGAACAATCAGAGAAACACCCTGTGAACTCAGCACAGGCTTTTGACATGTTTAACGCAAATAAATGTACTGTTTGTAATACCTTTTATGAAGATGGCATTTTGACATGCGGCCACTCCATTTCTATTGCCAATGAAGAAGCTAATTTGGTAATACACTCCAAAGGCAGAATAAACATCCACCAGGGATATGTGAATGGCAAGCCTGCTACAGGTCCTTCGGGACACCGGAAGTTCACTTATTGGACTAAAGAGAAAGTTCATAATGCCTACAGACTATACAGGCAGGCACGTAACATGCAGAACATTCTCTGGAAATATTGAAAAGTACCCATTAGCATGGGCATATATTCAGACACCTTTCCTCACTGGGAAAGTAAAATGCGCAGCATTAACTAACCCTGTGTGTGATATTATCATTGGAAATTTACCAGAGGTGAATGATATGCCTCATGATATAACATCTGTTTGCATTGATGAGAACATAACATCATCACCATCACATGTCATCATTGATAATGTTGTACCAAATGAATGTATGATAGCTAATGTAGCACTAAGATCTCATGACATCATTGATCAAACTGTTTCATCACCATCTGATATCATTGAATGTGTGAATGCAGTAACCAGATCTACTGCTAGAGTGCAAGATGAAATTAATCAAACTGAGGCTATAGAAATGCTTAGCCCAGTGGTACTACCTCCTAAAACCATGAAGGAGACTTTTGTAACAGCCCAAAAGGCTGATCCTTCATTAGCTAAATATTTTAATCTGATCGGCCAAAAGCCAAAGGTAACCAAAAATGCAAGATGGCATTTTGCTTTGAAAAATTGCATCCTCACCAGGTACTATACCAGAGGTGACAGCACAACAGAGCAAACTGTTTTGCCGATTGAATACCGTAAGCAAGCCTTACATCTTGCCCATGATATACCTCTTGCAGGGTATATGGCATACTCTAAGACCAGATCAAGATTACTTACACAGTTTTATTGGCCCAAATTCTGCAATGACATTAAGCAATATTGCAGAAGTTGTGACATCTGCCAAAAACTAGTGAAGAAAGGTAAACACCCACAGGCAAAATTACAGATTACTGACTTAGCCAGTCGACCTTTTGAGAAAATATCTGTCGACATAGTGGGCCCTCTTAATCAGATAACAACCAGAGGGAATAAATATATTATTACCATCATTGATTTATGTAGCCGCTGGCCTGAAGCGATTCCGTTAAGGAACATAACTGCCAATGATATAATGGAAGTTTTCTTCCATATATTTTCACGGATAGGATTTCCAGACACTATCCTATCAGATAGGGGAAGTCAGTTCATTGCCGCATCTACTCAAGCTTTCACCAAAATGTTAGGGGTGAAACAATGTTTTAATTCTCCATATCACCCTCACTCAACTGGATTCTCTCCTTTTGAACTTATCTATGGTGCCAAACCACGTGGCCCATTGAGTATCTATCATCAAATGTTAACTGAAGCCACTCCTTTACTTAAACCCATATCATCATACGTATACGTTACATCATTGCGTGAAAGAATCATCAAATCTTGTATAATTGCAAAAGAAGCACTGAAACTATCTGGTGCTACATATAGACAATATGCAGACAAAGGTAACAGGACAATAACGTTGACACCTGGACAGGACGATACAACAGCTTGTACAGTGATAATAAACCATGAAAATGACGAAGATAGTGACGAAATTCCAACACCTGCATTAGACACGACAAACTTAACTCAAGCAGAAACAGACAGCTGCAAACATCTCATACAACAGTACAACACCATCTTCTTCAACAACCCAGAACAGAGCAGACATCTGACAGCATTTGCCACACCTTGGGGACTGTACGAATGGTGCAAACTTCCATTTGGGCTTGTCAATGCCCCAGCGACATTCGTACGTATGACACGACTTTTACTAGTGGACATACCAAACATTATCTGTTACATGGACGACATTTGTGTTCACACAAAGACAATGACAGACCACATAAAGACATTACAGCAGACATTTGAACGGATCAGACAGCACGGACTGACGGTAAAGCCTACAAAAGTAGACATAGCCTATCAGGAAATATCCTTCTTGGGGTACAACATATCTAATGGCTTTGTCACGACAGACGATAACATCGTGTCCAAAATACTGAAACTCTCACTTCCGACTACGAAAAAGCAAGTCAGAAGTGTGTTAGGACTATTAAATTATTATAGGCAGTTCATACCTGATTTTGCTGAAATGACTGAAAAATTTACTAACCTACTAACGAAAGATTAACCTGAAAAGATTGTAAACAATGAATGCCTAAAATTTGCATTCCAGAAAGTGTTATCTTATTTTTCTGAGAATAGTTTAAAGAATCCCATTCTCAAATTGCCAAATTTACATATTCCTTTCAGATTACGCACAGACGCGAGCTCCGTGGCGATTGGGGCAGTTCTGTTACAGGAACATGATAACATTCTACATCCTGTATACTACGTCTCTAGAAAATTGAAACCAAGAGAACGCGCTTGGTCGACACCACAGTTGGAAGCCCTTGCTCTAGTGGAGGGTATAACTAAATTGTCCAGATTCCTCCTGTGACGTCATTTTATTATAGAGTCTGACAACAGCCCATTAAAATTTATCACTTCAGGAGTACCTACCAACCAAATGATAGCGCGCTGGTCTCTTAAGCTTCAAGATTACAGCTTTGAAGTTCGACATATCGCTGGCAGAACCAACACGATTGCCGATCTTTTGTCCCGTTGTCCGACCGACCCAGTAAGCACTAATGTCTGAGTGCAGTGTGTTAAATACACTCAGACCAACACAGCCATCAGTGAAGTTTTTTTCCACGAAAGCTGTGTATGTCTACTATGTGATGTGATAGGGTTCATTCCCACTATATATAGTTTTCTTATTTTATTATTACTGTAGTAAGTGTCTTGAATAATTGTGTAGTGTGTATTAGAAAGCGAACTATATTAATTGTATATATATTACGAAACAAGAACAGTGCCACATTCGCTCTGAACTTACCTCAAGCGAACTATCCAATTTATCAGTGGTATCTGCGATTGGAACATATCCAGTGATATTTTAATCCGTGTATGAAAGAGTGAATTGAACGTTGACATTGACACCACTGCAGTCAATCGAAATCCAGAAGTTTTCCAGCGAAACAACGAACACGTGAACTATCAGAACAGTTTACATTCCGAATTGCTACATCAGACCGGAACAAGTGTGTTATAGAATTTGCAACAACATCAGCTGTTCGTGTGTACTTCCGGATAATTTAGAAATTTAGTCCAAAATTAGCAGACGACAAACAAAACCTTAAAAAGTTATGACGCTTCTAAAATATTTATGAATCACCAATTTCGAATACACGAATTGTGTATTAATATTTTTTCAACTAGTGTAATCTTAGAATCATACCTTGATTAACTTATTCACACTATCGACATTTTTTCGCTAGTATGGAAAAGCATCAAGCTATGACGCTGAGAAATAGAAGAATAATTGTAAAATATTAGATTTAAGATATTTTGAAATTATGTCCCTTTCATTTAATTGTTATTACATTATTACACCAAGGGCGGTAAATTGAAATGTATTCGAATATGTGTTGTATATAAATAGCCATGGTGTTGCCAGATTGTTAACACTCCAAGAAGTCATCAACTGGGCATGGTATAGGGTTACCGACGTTGTAGACCGACAGAAGAGCTCCCGGCCAAATGAGGTCAGAGCTCGAGCATTGAATACGGCTTATATAAAGCCGTATTACAGTCTTACCCGATGTTTTTTGTTTCAAACAGCATATTATTACTTTTTTTTAGAGGTTGCGAGGTAGTTGCTTTGAAAGCTGGTGCTACCGATCTGACTGGGTCAATATTGCAACTCAGGTGATCATCCATCGAGCGGATGAAACTTGGCAAGTGGTAAAGATTGAACACCACATGACTTAAAATACAACTTCCATTTCTTATGTATTTCTATGCCAATATATGTATTTCTATACCAATGTATATAACAATAGAAAGGTCGATTCTGACATGGTTAAAATATTAACCCGGTATGTATATAGAGAGTATACATGAAAGATGACATCTTTCATGAAGAAGCCCCGGGGGAGCGTGTCAGAATCTCGAATGTCTCCAACCGAGATGCAGGAACATCGTTACGCCCGCCAGGCGAATAGTCCCCAACCGGGATGCAGGAACATCGTTACGCCCGCCAGGCGAGTATTAGTTACCTGCCCGCAGGTTGCTGGCTGACGCGATAGCCAGCGGTCAGGCAAGGACAAAGCAAGACGCACGCAGTCCTCGTGAAGCCAATCCACAGAGGGCAAGCGCTTTGCAAGAAACAGACAGACAGCTTGGGTACTCGGACCAGACAGGACGTGTGGGTAGAGAAAGGCTTTGTGTAGTTCTGTGCCCGAAAGTCGAGTGCTTGTACATCTTGTGAGATAGACTGTAAAGCTGTGGGTTGTTTGTAAGTGTATTGATGTATTGTATATGTATTGTAATGATCATCACATGCCAAACTAGATCGTATTGCATGTGACTTGTAAATAAATCCATTGAAATTCGTGTCGTTGTGTCTCAAGTCCAATCATGTTGTACTTATACTTGTCTCACATGTGTTAGGTATAACGAGCCAGGTCTAAGACCCTGACAATCCCCACCCAAACATCCGCAACTCACCCCCATCCACCCACAAATCCTCCATACACATATCCCCCATCCACAAACATCTCCCCACCCATACACGCACCCCCCCTACACACCCAATCTCCAATCGACACACACACCCACCCCCACACACCTATTAACACACACATCCCCCACCTCCATACACACACCACACACCCCCACCCACCGACACATCCCCCACCCACTTAATTATCCCCATCTACCCACAAATCCCCCATACACATATTTTCCCATCCACAAACATCTCCCCTCCCATACAAACATCCCCCACCGACACACCCAACCCCAATCCACACACACCCACCCACCCCCACACACCAATCAACACACACATCCCCAACCCACCCACCATCAATCCCCCAACCACCCAGCCAAATACACATTCCCCATCCACACATACCCCTCCCACCCAACCACACCTCCCCCATCACCAACACATCATTCACCCAAACACCCATCTTCCACCCACTCACATATCCACCACCCACCCTTCATCCAACACCATCCCCCACTCATATACACATCTCCAACACAAATATACATCCCCTACACATTAGCTAGCCACACACATCTCCCCACATCCCTCACCCAGACACACATCCTCCACCCACAAATAAACCCCCACCCACACATTCCCCCATCCCCATACATTCCCACTCACTCACACACACTTCACTTACTCACACATTCCGCAAACACATCCCCTACCCAAACACGCATCCCCCACACCCCCTACACACGCCCACCCACTCGCCAACCACACATCCCCCTACCCACCAATACCCACACACCGCCATCCATCCACCCAAGCACACATCCCACACACACCCAAATATCTCCCATCTACCCACACATCCCTCACCCATACACCCATCCCCCAACCCTCACCCACACACCCATCCCCAACTTCCACACACATCCACAACCCATGCACCCACACATCCCCATCCATCCACACGTCCCCCACCCACACACACATCCCCAACCCTTACACAATCCCCCAACCACACACCCATCCTCACACACACTTTCCCTTCAAACACACATTCCCACACACACATATACCCACACATTCAAAAATCCCCAGATTAACCGGGAAACACTAATCAAGCCCTAATTCTTGCATTGCGCAAGTGGACAACTTGCTTGTGTTCGCTGGCTGTGAAATTCAGCGTGAAGTCCTGTATGTCGGATGAAGACATCCTGTTGTCCAATATCAATGTGATGTCATACTGGACTGAGGTTTGCGTGAGTATCCGTTGTTTCATGTAAGGGTTATTCTTGTGCAGACTGATGGTTCCTCGCCGTGCAGGCAGATACTCTCCGGCTTCGGAAGAATCAGCTATCCTACTACGTTAGCCAGAACCCCAAAGGGACCTGTTGCCCAGGACGCACGGCGAGGAAGTGCTAGTAGGTCTTGGCCAGTATAGAATCTGGCCCTGGTGCCTTGGAAACACCTCTGCGTCCCGCAAGTGGACAAACTACGGGATATTTATTTTAAAAAATTGTTCCAAAGAGGGTGTGAAGATTTGGAGCTCCACATATTCTAGACTAACACTTGTGAGGTGGGGTGGCCAGTTCTTTTTCATGAACCTTTCCTTCCCAGGCATTTCCCATACATAGTATGGTTAAAAGTTACTTTCTTATCGTTTATAGGACGTTGCAGTCAACACCAAAGTCTTTTCCTGTGGTGATCTCTTAGCGAGTTTACGTTCAGTAGTTTGTCATTGCTTTCTGAACGATCAGCACCCATACTAATTCGTAAAAAAACCAACGAAACATGGTCTGTTGCCAAATCATGCGCAGCTGCGTTTTGAATGCGGACATGCAGTATCATGAACCGCACCTGTAACTCCATAGTGTGGTATTGGAGAGGAAATCATAACCCTGTCCTCGCAGCTTTAATAAGAGGTAAAGTTAGTACAAATATAAGACCCTTTTAACAGAGACACATGTGTTATATGATACTAGCGCATACTGTTAGACCAGTCTTCAATCACTGACCAACTTGATTTCCACGGGAATTTCCTGGCCCCATTTTAGGCTGGGTCAACATCAGAGACCAGACCCGTGGACAAACATAATCCCCACCTTGAAGGGGATTTGAACATATGACCACCAGGCTAGCAGGAACGTGTAACACCCACTGCACTACCATAGCTTCCACAATCAGTGGTCTGATCTATTATCTGGTCTTTGTGGATCAGCAGCAATGTGTTATGAACTTGAAGTGATGCATGGCCCTAACCCTACGGCATGTGAGAACACAATGCCACAAAGTTAGTACGATCAAACTGATGTGCTGGGTTATTCCAAAATCAACTGTTGATTGGTCAGTAAAAATTTAAACAAATTTATGACATCTAAATACATACAAAAATTGCACACATCACTGCATTGCTTTTCCACATTGTCACCACCTAAATGAAGGCACTTGTCGTATTGTGGCATGATTGTTTGTAACCCATCTTCAAGGAATGGCACCACCAGGTTACTTAGCCAGTTGTTGACTTCACTCATAAGACCCTCGGCGTTGTCGAAACGCTAGGTAGTCAGCCAGACCTTCATCTTGCCAAAGCGATGAGTGTGTGTGTGTGTGTGTGGGGGGGGGGGGGTCACACATTGTTATGCAGGATAATGACGCCACCTCAGATCATTCCATGTCTTTTGTTTTGGATCAACCAATGAAGCTTCTTTAGTGCTTCAAAATAAACTTCTGACGTCATTGTGATACCTAGTGTCACGAATTCCATCTACAAAATGCTTGCGGTCCCAGACCACTGTGACCATAATTTTTCATTGCACACATGATTGCTTTAAGTTTTGGGGCTTTTTTTGAGAATTAGTATGCATCCATTGTTTTGATTGTTCCTTATCTCTGCATTTCTGAAGTGAACCCAAGTCTCATCCCCAGTCACTATTCTGTCTAGAAATGCATCCCTCTCTTCCCAGTAGCGCAGAAGAAACATCAAATTGAGCCCATTCTTTGAGCTTTGTAAACGTCAGTCAGTTGCTTTGGTACCCACCGTAAACAGAATTTGTGGTAACATAACCTCTCTGTGACATTTCAAAACAGACTAGTCCTAGACATTTGTGGAAATTCTGTAGAGAGTTCTGAAATTGTGAAACAGTGCTTTTCCACTACGACTTGTTCGAATTTTTGAATGAGCTCCTCTGTCACACATGAATGTCATCCTTATCCACCGTAATCTTGTACATCTTTACGTCCATCTATGAATTTCTTGCACCATTCCCTCACAGAACTGTCACTCATAAATGTATCACCGTAGACACAACACAATCGACGATGAATCACGGCCGCATTTTGACCAACTGCTTGAAGAAAACAAATCACACCATGTATTTCACATTTGACGGGATAGGCAATAACAGTGTCTATGTGTATTTGTTTGTGATTCGTGAACTATTGAACACATGCAGCCGTAGTTTGATGTGTAGTGAGCTAAAAGATTACTGAATGATGCAAGCATTTATTTGTGTCACTATGGCAACCAGTTTATGTTTACCAGCCATCATAATCTAATTTTCCAATACCCCTGGTATATCGTTTCACATTAGCAGATCATGTCCCCACAATTGAGGAAATGTGTTAAATGATGACCTCATGACACAAATACTTGGAAGAATCTGTCAAAGAGGTAAAGATGCCAAAACATTCATCGAAAGAGGAACCTTTCTGATTAGAAGATTCCTGCCATGCTTGCTCCAAAGTGGAGTAAATGTCATTTACTCAACGATAAACTTGTGTCAGAAAGACTTGGAGGAACAATTTAATCTTCACAGTGTCCAGTCAAGGACATTGTTCATAAACATTTAGAGTTCCTGATAGATTGCTGTATGTGAGTCACTCAGCAACTGACAGAAGATCATAAGAAATATAATATGGGTTCCAGTTTATTAGAGCACATCATTAGTAGGCGTGAACCATGGATAATCGACTTCAGTACTGAAACAAACATCCAACATATAACATAGTGTCCTAACCTCCTATTGAAAACAAATTCAAGACATTGACCAGCCCTAGGGATGTGTGCTCTCTCCCCTGCTATTTAATATATACACGGACAGAATATCCAAAGAAGCAAGTCTTGACATAACAGATTCAGAAAATTTAGAACAAACACATCCCCCACCCAAACACGCATCCCCCACACCCCCTACACACACCTACCCACTCGCCAACCACACATCCCCCTACCCACCAATACCCACACACCGCCATCTTTACTCCAGATGAAACAACTGATCCACAGGCACAGGAAATAAATTAACTTCTATTTGCAGACGATCAGTGCCTGTTTTACAGCGATGAGGGCAGACTACAAATTCATATTAATAATCTGAGTTCAACATGCAGCAGATACAATATGAGTATAAATACAGCCAGAACAGAAGTAATGCAAGTTGGTAGATCGCCAGGCCCATTAAGTATACAGATAAATAGTACACCTCTGAAACAAGTCAAATAATTCAAATATTTTGTAAGTATGATCAGAGAAGATGGCAGATTGGACATAGAAATCAAAATCAGATGTAAAAAAGCTAGTGCACTTACATATCAACTATCACCCTTACTGAAACATTCAAATATACCCATGTCCGCAAAACGACAGATAATAAATAACATTTTCACACCAGCCCTATGCTACCAATCTCAAACTTAGACTTTATTAAAATCACACTTTCGCAAAATCAACACCTGCAAGATGAGATGCCTGAGGAGAGACCGAGTAAGAAATGATGTTATCAGACAGACAGTGGGATCAACACCTTGTGGCACATTTATTGAAAGACAGAAGATCAAGTGGTTTTGGCCATGTCGTTAGAATGCAGCATCAGCAACTACCATCACTGGTGTAACAGTATAGACTGTTATGTGGGGTTTTAGTTAGTTTGGCAAGATGGTGTGCAGGGAAAGGGAAACATATGCTTGAAGCACACGTGAGCACCGGGTAGTCAGGGACGCTCACGTGCTGACGTAGGGGGTAAACAAGGTTTAAGTTTCTACTCAGGTTCCGCACCAACAACATGCTTTTGTAACTGCTGTGTACAATTTTTATAGTACAAGAACTTCTTCAAATAAACTGACTT
Organism: Cepaea nemoralis; assembly: GCA_014155875.1. Taxonomy (NCBI): domain Eukaryota; kingdom Metazoa; phylum Mollusca; class Gastropoda; order Stylommatophora; family Helicidae; genus Cepaea; species Cepaea nemoralis. The sequence goes on along the minus strand of JACEFZ010025971.1, from coordinate 14,988 downwards.
TATGGTCACCGCTGCTTTGGCTTAATACCTTCAGTTGCCCTTCGTGTGTCCAGACACCCTGTTATAGGACCACGAAATGGTGCCGGCGACATAGGATTCCTTATTTGAGTTGTCGCGGCCAAAAGAAGTAAGCTCCAATCTGCACGTTTTATGAATGCACGTTCGACAAGTATCATAGAATAGGCGCCATCAAACTTGTTGTAAAATGTATGATCAAGATACAGAAACGGCGTAGAAATTTAGATTTCAAGATACTTTGTGCGCTCAAGTTCAGCTTCAAGGTCAGTCAATCTTTTGTCAACTATTCGAACCTGAAGAAAGTCAATCTTTTATCAACTATTTGAACGTGAGGAAAGTCAGTCTTTTGTCAACTAATTGAGCCTGAAGAAATTAGATCTTTGCCAATTGTTCGAGCCAAAGAAATGAAAACCAAAATTTTTGTACAATTATTCAAGACTGAAAGAAATGTCAACAAATAACGCTCTGATCATGAAGATTTATTACATAATGTGTCATCCAGCCGTATTGGGACCCTCTAAGACGGGTGGGCATAATGGTTGCCGGCCCTGCTAAAGAGGAGAGCTCATTGTAAACGCTTTGTTTATCTGACCAGAGCTGACCTCAAAACGATACAGAAGTGCCCGTCCGTCGGGTGAAACCAGAAACCAGAAGTCCGAAGTGCCCTTTCACGGGTGTAATCAGAAGTGCCCGTCCAGGGGTGAAGAAGTCTGAAGTTGGCCATCACACAGAAGAAGCCAGAGGTTTTCCGGGACCGAAATTGAGTCAGAATAGAAGCAAAGATCACGAGCGTCATTTAAGAGGACTTTGAAGGACATGCGGTCTACATATACCTTAAGTTGTATCCTTACGTAAAAAGTATATTGACTATATATTTGAAATTGCTAATATTATTATTGCTTGAAGTAATTAGATGATTAGCGTATTTGACAAAAATATTTCAGCAGAGCTCAAGACGAGGTTTCGTTATAGGTACCAAGAAATATATAGAAGAAGAAGCAGGCATATTGTTTTGGCTTGAGATAAGTAAAAGAGAAACAAGTATGAACTACCTTCATACAGAATTAAGACGCGTAAGTGCTTGGTTGGGAGAGTTAAAAGTGGCAGTTAGTGAGGTGGAGAATTTTGTAGAAGGGTTACGAAGAAGAACGACTTGTACATTTAATGCAGAGTGTAATAGTATAGGAAAGAATAATAGGAGACAGAAAGTATTTAATTAAAACAGAAGACAACATAACGTGGTATATAGAGACAGTTATGTTGAACCAGATAGGACTAAGTCCAGGAGCAGTTATAATGAACAAAGATATAGAAATCGGCCTGAGAGAAACCTTTCCAGGAAACAATGGAATTGGCCATCCAATAGTATGACTGCTAGAAAAAGACGTGACGAATGGTTTGAACAAAGACGGAGACAATACCTGAAGCCAGGGTCGAAGGACATGATAGGACACACAAATAAAAATCCAACAGTTCCTAAAGTGCTTGCCAATATTAGTACTGGACAGAAGAAAAAATTGTTACTGATAAAGAAAGTGGACCGAGAGACACAGATGCAGGCAAGTAGTACGATAAATGATAGTACGCAGACACAAATCGATACTGTGGAGAGAACAACTCAGGTGCAGCCAATTAAGAAAATAGAAAAGGAGATACAGACTATCAAGACGGTAGAAGAAGTTACAGAATCACCGCGGGTGAAAGTAGAAAAGAGAGACACCGTTAAATATAAGGAAGACAGACAGACGAAAACCCAGAACGTCAAAAGACAGGTGAGGAAAAGTACTAGGGAGAGGAATACAAATAGTCTGTTAGTCAATTTAGGTACGACTGGTATGTCAAGTTCCTCAGGTAAAGACAGGGAATTCACCCCTGACCGAAGCAAAAGAGGTACTAGTTCAGGTTATAGAGAGTATGTTTCCACCTCTACCGCATATTATTACAAACACCGGACTGGTGGGACAACTATAGATACTGATGATTCAGAGGACGAGTTGAGTAAATATAAACCATATGGAACAAGACCAGATACGGCAATCGAACAACATATTAAGAGGAAGAAACGAAAAAATAGGGTGTCAGGAATTTCTATTAATCCGACGTATACGGAAGAAGATGAAGCGAGGGAGTTCAGAGAATATATGCTTTCCAGATCTGATTTATTTACACTTACAGATATCGAAGATGAGGAAATAGGAAATCTGCTTTGATTAGAGCTGAAAGTTAGATTTGAAAAGGTGACTGATGAGTGACGAGACGGAATACCTTGAAAGAATCTGACGCGTAAATAGTGTAAGAAGAGAAGTGAGTGAGTAGTTGACTGTCGGAGGGATTTGATGTGGAGAATTAAGTAGGACGGAGAGTAGTGTGGTTGTGATGATTGGGAAAACTGTAAATAGGAAAGCAGTCGAATTGTGAAAGTCCTGTTGAGTATTAAAGTAATTCGTCTGGTTATGCGTTGTCCGTGCGTGTGTAAAAGTGTAGACTAACATGTGTTCGTCGCTTTGATGAAGGAAGCTATGAAAAGTCGTTTGGGGTGGAGTGCATGGATAGAACGATGTCAGCTGATTAGTAGTAGCGCATGCACGTACGGGGTGCTTGGTATATTTTAGACTTGAAATAGTGTGAAGAGAGATTGTATCACTGTCTGAGCAAGCATAAAATACGAGTGCCGTGTGAAAATGCGAAGAATGGCTGAGTGACGCTGATAAAGCATACCGTAGTAAGTGAATATGCGAAAGTTGGGAAGTAGAGAGAAGATGATTGGAAATTTGTGATGTCTTTTGTTTAGAATGGGAGGTGTTGGACATAATTAATGAAAAGTCTATGACGGGGTGACAGATAGAGAGTTAACGTTATGTTTATTTATAGTAAGCAAGTTCCATGTCGTTGGCGGAGGTGAGTGTGCGGAAGAATGAGAGAACACTGTTAGCTGTGAAGAGCTGCTGATAAATGGGAAAGTGATTGTTAGCGTTTTTTAGCGTTTAAATTATTGGATGATGGGGGTGGACGAAGAATGGGTTGTCTGAGTTAAATTGTGAAGACAAGAGCTTGAAAGTTGATGGTGCTTGGTGAAGATAATAAGGAAAACTGAGGAGTAAGGGTGAGAGAGGCAGAAGTGAGTAATTCTGAGAAAGTATTATGTGAAGAAGCATGTGAGTCGTTGGAGGCATGTCGGAATGTAGGGCTTATTAAGAGCTTGAGGAGTTAATGATACGGGAGAATGTAGTGTTTCTTATGTCAGATGTTCGAAAGCAGTCAACAGTAAACGTAATGAATGGGAGACTAATGTTACGGAAGAATATGGAATTGTGTGATGTGCTTCCCAGACCTAGTACAATTAGAAGTAAGGTCAATGTGGTAGTTTTCCCCAAACTAGAGACCAATTTGAGACTGACACTATTTGGTAGGATGATGTGAGAAAATAAATGGCTTGGTTTTGCGCTTATACTTGCTGGAGGAAGGTGATAGTCGATTTCAGAAAAAGTATGGTCATTTTTGATTATTGACTTTTATTGGGGGGATTAAATATTGTTCTGCGTATGATGAGAATATAATCTTAATCTTCTTATATATAAATAAGGATCGTATGTCTGTCTGTCTGTATCTATGTATCTATGTATGTCCTTTGTGCGCTCGCGAACGGCCCATCCGATTGAGATGAAATTTTCTACACGCCTTCCTTTCAGTCCAGAGCTGTCAACTGTATATTTTTTTAGTGTGAAATCGCCTGCTTACTCAGTATTATTTCATTTTTCATTTTCATTATAATTGTATATATTTCAGGGGACCTAACTCCGTAAAAGTTATTTCAAGGGCATAACTTTTCTGTATAACTTATAGTCATATTGTGGCATCGTTTTCAAAGATTTATAAACTCTGTGTCCATAGTTATGTACCGGCATATGAGTTATAATAAATAATGATACAAACTGTAAGGCATTTTTAAAGTTTTCATAAAAATAATGCACAATGCATAACATTGTAACTCATCTTTATTTGCTTAAGAAGTTACTGTAGTCATGCAGGTGATTAGCAAGCGTTTCATTAAAATAATGGATGGTGTCTGGAAGGACATTCTTTTAAGTTACTTTTTTTGTTGTATGAATTTAATGAGAACTTATATGACTACTTATGTGAATTAAATGAGATGCTCCCCACCAGGGACTGGGCGAAGCCGGACAGGGTCAGGCAGACAGATAGACAGACAGACAGACAGACAGACAGACAGACAGATAGTCGGTAACGGGAACGGGAACTTATATGACTACTTATATGAATTAAATGAGATGCTCCACACCAGGAGCTGGGCAATGCCGGGCCGGGTCAGACAGACAGACAGACAGACAGACAGACAGACAGACAGACAGGACAGTCGGTAACGGGAACGAGAACTTATATGACTACTTATATGAATTAAATGAGATGCTCCCCACCAGGGACTGGGCGAAGCCGGGCCGGGTCAGCTAGTATATTATATATGTAGTTTTGAGGTTAATGCAGGTTAATATTTGTCCTAGCATTGAGTTGTCTTTATTGTTGTTGGGAGTGGATCATTATTGAAAAAAGTGGAGATTTGGCAAATAGATTAATAAGATATACTCTGCAGATAGCAGGAGATAAAATTGCTATTGACTGTGATGGTTTGGCATATAGCTAATTGTGTCCAAAATTTTATAGTATCGAAATTGGCATAAAACAATACCTGTAGTTAACAGAGTTGTAAATGTTGAACTTGTGGCGAAGTAGTGGAATAGATATGACTTTTGTTTGTTCTAGTGAATAGAAATATATTACTCATTAGTCCGTACAAGCGACTAATGGTGTTTACAATAAGTAATTTTGTTTGAATATAATTTGTAGATGTGTTGTGTAGGTTACATTATGTTATTTTAATTATGCTTAGGCAAAATGATTGTTGGATAGGTTTTGTCGTGTCTTCATATTTTTTACGTGTAAACTGCCGGTTC
>JACEFZ010025971.1:0-5000 GCA_014155875.1 Cepaea nemoralis | reverse complement strand
TTTTGTAGTTCTTTGGCAAGCAGAGTGTGGCACTTTCAAGACTAATCCGAGCTGCTTCGCGATGTGTACTTTCAAGTAAACTTTGCTTGAAATCCTTCAATGACAATTGTTTGTTTCTCCTTTCTCTGTTTGGCATATGGTATGTGCTGGATGTGTGCATTATTCTGTGAAATTTCAAAGATCCAGTAGTAGATTTTCCACCACTTAATGGTTTTCCTATCATGCATGTTTTATATCCAACCATCTGGTCCATTCTGTTGCAGCCATTCATCAACATGTTATATTCATGGATCATCTTCGGCTTGCTGACCGGTTTCCTCATTCCGGTCTCAACAGTTCCAACTATAGAATTAGTTGAGACAGCAATGCATGAATTTTAGCTTTTTTAAAATCTCCCCATGCCACACACAATACTCTATCTCCTTCAAGAAACCACTTCATCTCTTGATGCAGAAGTCGCAAACACTTTAACTATGGAGGAAAGCCCACTCGGTTGACATTCAGTGTGCCTGTATAACTGAAATTGTTGGAATGCAGATAATCAGTCAGAGCTTTCGAAGTGTAGAATCTGTCAGCAAAGATGTGATGACCAGGACTGAGAACATTCAGTTGTGTTGCAAACACTTTCACTGCATGAGCTGTTGTGGATCGAGCCCCATAGAAATAATGACAGACGTAAACTTCAGTCATTCGGGCTTCTTGAATGGGGTCCAGGATAGCAGACGAGATTGTTTTATTTTAGGAGTGTTCTGCGTCAACATCTTTTTTGCATATTCATTTATGTTTTTAATGCAACAATGCACTATGTCAACATCAAAAAACACTTTCAGAAAATCCATAGGTGTTTGAAGTTGATAAAGTACAGGGTTGACGTGAAACCTTCGAGGACGAAACTCAAACTTCGGTTTCGTTTCCCCTTCTGACACATCTTGCCATGTCAGTGCTGTTGATGATGATGTTAGAGGTGCATCACGCTCTACAGAAGTTTGTAAAATCGAGTTTTTACCTCCAGTTTTATTCTTATTTTGTACTGTTTGCTTTCCTTTGCGCTGAGTACTAATTGTGACATCCTGACATTCATTGTCAGTCACCTCAGCTGATGACGAACTTTCACTGTCATTGTAGGTTTCTCTATCACCACGTACTAAAACTTTAGACTCACTACTAAAACTACTATTTGAATCTTCTTTCAAATCGGAATCACTATTGTCTAAAACTGTTTCATACAACAATCTAGCTTGACTTGATATACGTCTACAAGGCCGCATACTCGAAGGCCATTTGTAAAAAAAAAAAAAAAATAATAAAACAACTTAACACGCGTTTGAAACTCGTTGTTTCACAAAAACCAATTGATGCGAACGTTTGGCCTTACAATGCCGAAAGAGAAATGTTCCGGGTGTGTGAATTTTCATTTTACCGTCACTTAAAATTGCGGAATGTAGCAGAAATGTATCAAATAAACCAATGTTTATACTGCGCCGATTTTCTGGCACAGGGGCATCAGAATCAGTCTACTGTTTCGATCTACTGGCACTTGGCAGAGAATCAGTTAAACAATTTCAAGGTGAAAGGTGACAATGTGAATTCAGAATCGCACTGTGAAGTTCTATCAATGCTTCATGATGCAATTCGAAGAACATGTCCAGGGCTGCTGACTAGAGGAGTGCTGATTCTTCATGACAATGCCAGAACACATACGACATGATTAACCCAGGAGAAAATTAACCAACTACGGTGGGAAGTTCTTGAACATCCACCGTACAACCCCGACTTAGCCCCTAGCGATTTCTACCTTTTTAATCTACTGAAAACTCACCTTGGCGGAAGATATTTCGCGAATTATGCCAAAGTTGAATGTGAAGTGAAAACGTGGTTTATAAAACAGAGCACACAGTTCTATGCTGCCGGTTTGGGAGGACTGATAAAACGATGGGATAAGTGCATCAATTTTGGTGGAAATTATGTTTAGAAAAAAGAGACAATATATGTTTAAAAATAAACTTTTTTCAAGTTGTTATCATATTTAGTTATTTTTCTACAGCCATTTGTGACTTACTTTTTGACTTCCCTCTTAAATGTGTCAGTGATGACTACAGAAACAGCTGTTGAAGAATCTTTCACTAACAACAATGTGTTCTAATTGTATGACCGTGCTTTATCAGCGGGAGCTTTAGTAGCACAGTGGCTAGCATGCTTATTTTGCCAGCTCCCATTGCGACAAGAGTTTTCTTTATTTTTTTTAAAGTGACCTGGACCTCTAGGCTAACCCAGAATAAAATGGGTACCAGGAACTTTCATAGGAAGTCAAGGCAGCCGATGTGATACTGACCACATCTACACTGAGTGCCAATTGGTCTAAACCAGTGGTTCCCAAGCTTTAAAAGCAGAGGTCAATATCTACTATTTTAAGTAGTTAAGCGGGCCACAATGTTATGCAATTATAAAAGTCGTGCAATATCATTCTTACCTTTCTTAACTTTCGCCAGCAAAATTCTTAAACTTTAAAGGCAGACAGTGTCAGTACTACTCTGCGGCAATTTGTTGTTGTTTTTGTTTTTGTTTTTTTTGTTAAATCAAAAGTTCGTTTAACAATTAATTTTAAAAGGGTTTCGAAAAATCGCTATTAATATACTCGTATATAATATACAATTGTAACTGTTCTTCATAACCAGTTACTTAAGTTCAGATGCAATTTATCAATGTCCCATGGGACAGTAGCCATGTCATAGCAAATTGATCTACGTGAGAGCTACCCTTAATTGTTTTTTTTACCTGTTTAATCCTTTTTATCCTGTTTTTTTCTTTATATATTTATATTGTTAATACAAATATATTTTATTTTGTGATTCGCCACCAAACAAAACACTTAAGTTTGATCACCCCAGAAACAAATGCCTTGAGGATGAAGTCACCATGTTTCAAAAATTACGGCAACCAGCTTCACAACCATTAAATTATTGGGAAAATGGACATAGGTTTCCACTGTTGAAAGCAAGTGCGAAAATTGTTTTGGCCATACCAGTGTTCTAGGCGGCAGTAGAGCGCTTATTTAATGCAGCTATATTGTTGTTGAATAAGTTACGAAAACGGATGTAACCAGCTCTCGTTATAAACTCTGTGTATATCAGATTTGCATGTAAGATGAAAATTGTGGAAATGGTTCAGAGATACCCAGATTAACTGAATTATTAAAAAGAATCGATCAGTAGGAAATTTATAATGTGCTGAACGAACAGAGCGACTCAGACACAGAATGAGAGTGTCAGAATGACACTGAATTGTCATATTTAGATTTTTTTAAAAAATAAAATACTCTTGAATATTAAAATTAATAAATCCTGTCGTTTTACATGAATCTTTGTACATGTAGTCCTATTTAGTAGACACTAAACCTAAACATTCATAAATTTCATAAGTTTATTTGAACTGTACTCCATATTAATATTATAATGGAATGGGGTGGGATGGAACAGGCATAAATTACCCTGGTATGGGATGGGATGCGACAGAAAAATATATTCCATGAACAAGCCTGCAAGTATGTCGTGCCTAAAGTCATAAGCGCAGCTAGGTTTCGGTGAGTTGTCGGTTGAGTCGGTTTGATTTGTGTAACGGTTATTGCGGAAAATGCCCAGATACGTGACAGAACATTCCCTCTAGATAGCCATCTGACATCGCAGTGTAACAGTAGTTCACCGTATTCCTCGTTCAGGTCTGATAGAAACTGTCTGAACTTACGCCTTTTCAGCGCCTTACTTCGAATTTTGTTCACACATCTAAGAACAACATCCATGACATGTTTCAGATTTAATGTCTTTCCACACAGGGCTTCTTGGTGAATGATACAATGATATTTAATGTAGTGCGGCCAAACAACTGTGCCAATAATGCTAGACATCCAGACTTTCTACCCGTCAATGCCGGAGCACCGTAGGTGCATACACTGTCCAATTTGGTCTATCCTATGTTGTTTTTCTCTACACACAAATACAGAGTTTAAACCAGATCAGTCCCTTTGGTAGTTTCATGCATCGATTCAAGTCCTAGAAGTTCTTAATGACATCAAATTTTCAGTTGTTGATATGTGCTGCTATTTGACGATAATCATTGTTGGCTAATTCTTTAACTCGCCTGGTCATGGTATTATTAGACACAGGAATCTGACCAAAGTTTGTTTCACACTTTTTATCGATGAAAGGCTTCATTTTGCGAGTCAACTTCGTACGTACAACGCAACAACAACACTCTTGCTCTGTTCGTTTTCCTTGGTGAAAAATGACTGCTGCGTGGTCAGAGGACTTTCTGTTTTAGCTATGAAATATTTTCTTAACCCCGAATTGATCGATTACTGAGCATTTATGTCTGAATGTGTGGTCGTGAAATGTCGTTCCGGATAAATTATTATTATTATTATTTTTGTTTTTGTAACAGAAACACAAAATCCGCAGATTAAGCAAACTGGTTTACCAATACGGCTAGGCATAAACATTAATTTCTCCGACCAATCTTCGTTGAATTCACAAAAGCAACGTCTTCACATTTTCGCTTTTTACCATTGTTTGATGCTAGATTTTCCACACTCATGTTTATAAGCTTTAACGGTAAAGTTTTATTTGAAAAATAAAACCTAATTTCGACACAATACTACCGACTCTGCTAAACAGTTGTAACAGACGACAACATGGCGTCTTGCGCACTCTGATTGGTCGACAAGGCTGGGATATGGAAACTTCATAACGTTTCGTTATGAACTGAACAGGCGCATTTGATAATATTTGAGCGTAACAACCACAAGCATAGTAAATCATCGCACTCTAACGGGGCGCTCAGAATGCATTTTTGAAATAATGAAAATATATTATATTAAATAACGAGGCCTCGCGGGCCACTTTCTGACAGCTGTTGGGCCACAAGGGCCCGCGGGCCGTGGTTTGGGAACCTCTGGTCTAAACGTATGGGACTGGAACCAAAATTCCAGACTGATATGACAAGTGGGG
>JACEFZ010025969.1:0-13941 GCA_014155875.1 Cepaea nemoralis | reverse complement strand
TTTTTTTTTTTAAAGGGGAGAGATTTTTAAAAACGAAACGGAGGGTGCTCTTTGAGCGCAATCAGATCCAAAAAACTGAGGAGAGACGGCACAGGCTCAAAGAGCAGTCACTTACTGCGGGACTTGCCTCGTCTCACAGATGCGGAAACTGTGACAGAGATTGTCATTCTCGAATTGGACTATACAGTCACCAGCGGTGCTGCCAGGCACCTCCCAAGCGGCACAACTCTATAGTCCTTCAGGACTGAAAGAGGCCTACTACTACTACTACACATGTATGTCTGTCTGTGTCTCTATTGTGGTCTTTCTATTACTGTTCGTAATGTCAGGGGTTTCTTGAGCCAGACTAATTCGTCTAGGCCGCCCTGGATAGTGAAATCGCCACGAACTGTGCAGGTTAGGATTTGTTTTTGGTGTGCCCCCCGACAGAAAAATATCCACGCCTCATTCAATATTTTGGTTAATATATCCACACCAAATTCTCCCAGTACTTCTAATTCGGCTATTATGATTCCATCTGGCCCAGCTATTTTTCCTTTCTTCATGTGTTTGACAGCGTCAGAGACTTATTCTATTATCATAGGTAGACCTTCTAAGTTACTTTCTTCTGTTAATTCTTCCCTTTCTCCATCATATAATTATTCTCTTATATACTCATTCGACCTCTTCATTATAGTACCTTCCTCTATTAATATCTGTCCTTTTTTTTATTATTTAAAATGGACAAAGAAAAGATAATTAGAGAAGGGAATAGGTAGACACCCCCCCCCCCCCCCCCCCCACACACACACACACACAAACACACGGACCAAAAAAAAGAGAATGGGAGAAGAGACTAGGCAGAGAGAGAGAGAGAGAGAGAGAGAGAGAGAGAGAGAGAGAGAGAGAGAGAGAGAAGCTGGAAAGAGAGAGAGAGAGAGAGAGAGAGAGAAGCTGGAAAGAGAGAGAGAGAGAGCGCGCGAGACAGGCCGGCGGCCAGACAAAGTTACATTATCAGTCCACGGGTACCGAATGCATTCTACCTGAGAGAACCACCTGTTGAAATAATAAATTCATATTAATTCTTACATACACAGATACCACGCAGAGAAATGTGAGTGAGAGAGAGTGTATGTGAAAGAGAGACAGTGAGAGATATGACTGAGCTACCGTAATGACAGCAGACGGTACTACCTGCTTTCTGTTAGCACCGAACGTTGGGCGTTACCAAACCCGACACCCCACATTGTGCCAATGGCTGCAGGTGGAGGAGTGCAACTGCGAGGGCACAAGCCTTATCCTGGTGCGAGGAAATGCAAACTAAAGACAAAATGTCATGGCAGGGCAGACCAGGCCCTAAGCCTTGGTTGGCAGCTGGTCTAGGATCGAAGCTCCGACGAGCAGACAGTAAAAGCATTGCTTTGCTGATCCGGCAGCTTCTGCAGCTTGTCTTGTTCCAGATACATTGGTGTTACCATTCCTCTGGAGTGAACTAGACAGGCCGAGAGAGGGGTCATGCTGCATGGGCAACATATAGTCTCTATATATTAGCCCAGGGTTTATGCTATGGAGAGGTTATAACTCCATCCCCGGTCTTAACCAGTCTCAGAATCAAAGCGGGAGGTAGCATTCACGGGTTATAAGTCCTTGTCAATTGGCGTAGACATGGGACGCCACGGGTTGCCTCTGACGGTGGGAGACACCTACAGGAGTCACTGATCAGCTTCCGCCCGCCTCAAGCTGGGCAGCCCCCGGCCAATTAGGTGCTGATCCGCCACAGCCTGCCTGCTTCAATGGGTGCTTGGGGCTAGAACAAAATCTGAATCGCAGGCTGTAAAACCAATGCACAAGGTATTACTAAAAAGAAACATAGAACCCTCAAGCTAAGGTTTGCAATCTGAAACATAAGAACCATGTGTCCAGGATTTTCTACTGACCTGACGAATATTGACGATGTGAGGAAAACGGCTGTGATTGATGCCGAACTCAATGAGACTCGCCTCGCCGAGGAAGGGTCACTCAGGGAAAACAATTACACTTTTTTTTTTTGAAGAGTAGAGAGCAGGCAGAAAAAAGGCAACATGGTGTAGGCTTTTTAGTGAAGAATTCGCCACTGCGAATGATTGAAATTCCAGCTGGGGGTAATAAAAGACTATTATCCCTGCGCTTGGCAACCTCTTGTGCTTTTGCCAGCATTATCACTGCATATGCACCGACTCTCACGTCCCCTGATGATAAGGAGGATTCGTTCTATGAGGTGTTATAATCTGTGATCAAGGCAGTTCCAAAATCCGACCACATTTATATGCTCGGTGGTTTCACTGTTCGTGTGGGCAAGGACTCGAGTTCATGGCCAATGTGTCTTGAAAAATACAACATCGATCGCATGAATGAAAATGGGCAAAGGCTACTGGAAGCATTGCACCAGAAATGACCTATGTATTACAAACTCCTTTTTCAAAACAAAACAACTACATAAGGTCACATGAAAACATCCAAGATCCGGCCATTGGCATCAGCTGGACTTCATCATCACACGGAGACAACATCTGAACCAAACATCATTAACTCGAAGTTATCACAGTGCTGACTGTGATAGGACCATTCTTTGGTTATTGCAAGGGTTAGACTGAGACCTAAGAGGATCTACACAGCTAAACACAAACCTAGCCCCAGGATTAATATTATTAACACTCACGATCCTGATAAGTGCTTTGAGTTCCAACAGCATCTTGAAGACGCTTTCACTGGATACATCAGAAAATTGTACGGTAAATGAAAAGTGAGGTACACTTAAGGAAACTCTTATAAAACAGCGGTGAGGGTTTACGGCACTGTGGATCATAAGAGGCAGGACTAGTTTGCGGCAAACAGCCAGACTACTGCAGCCCTTGATTGATACAAAGAAGATAGCTCTCTTAAGAAACAAGGAAAGAACAATGCGTAACACTCTGAGTGAGCTGAAGCAAGCTAGGAAGGATGTGCAAAAGGCTTTCGAGGCAGTGTGCAAATGACTATTGGATCAAGTTATGTGAGTCCATTCAAAATGCAAGTAGTAAGGGAAACATCAGAAGCACACTTTTCACTTCTACTGAAATATGCCTTTCGTGATCAGGATGGTGGTATTCACTCACGCTCAGATGGCGGCCTTTACAATGCTCAGTGAATGAAGGCCAGGACCAAAATTAGGAGGGTACTGATAAGAGAGTTGCTTTTTGCAGATGATGCTGCAGTTACGACCCACTCTGAGGAAGAATTACAACGTCTACTATCATTCTCCAATGCTTGTTCAGAATTGGTTAAACAATTAACAAAAAGAAGACATATATTATGTCGCAAGGTGCACATGGGGTACCATCAATCTTTATTGACGACGCCGAACTGGAGATAGTAAACCATTTTACATATCTAGGATCAGAGGTAAATAGCAAAGTATCCCTAGATCATGAAATCAACATCAGGATTGATAAGTCAGCAACAACAATGAACATGTTAAGAAAAAGAGTCTCGGAGAACAGGAAGCTTACTGCCAAAAAAAAAGTCCTTGACTATCAAGCCTATATCCTTAGTACTCTTCTTTATGGCAGTGAAGCCCGGACAACTTACTCACACCAAGAGAAACGTTTAAACAGCTTTCATATGCGGTGTCTGCGAAGAATACTTGGTATTACGTGGCAAGACAAAATCACAAATACTGAAGTATTGGAAAGATCAGGTTGTGTGACGGTTTATTCCATGCTCAGTCTTCGTAGACATGGATAAGACTTGTTAGGAGGATGGATGATGGTAGAATACCAAAGGACATCTTTTTTAGTGAATTACAGATGGGTAAGAGATCTCAGGGTCGGTCACTACTGCGATACAAAGATGTGTGTAAGCGGGACATGACTGATACAGGCATTGATAATGCACATTGCGAGCAAGTCGCCGCTGAACGTGTTGCATGGAGTGCAAATATCAGAAATTGAATAAAGACAAAGAAGAAAATTATTGCAGATAAGTCACACACCGAGCGTGTGAGACGTAAGATGGTGCGTGATGGTGGAAATGACCATGTGTTCACATGCATCCACTGTGGACGAACATCTACAGCGCGAATTGGCTGTATCAGTCACATTCGCTACCGCCATGGGTTGTAGTTATTAAGCCTTTTTGAAGCACAAACTATCATCTGTCAAGACGGCAAGGTGTCAATGAATGAACTAAGAGACGTTGAGAAAGAGCGTGAGAGAGAGAGAGAGAGAGAGAGAGAGAGAGAGGAGAGAGAGAGAGAGAGAGAGAATAGGAAGACTATACACACTCACGGACAAAGAGAGAGACAAGAGACAGATATACTTAGAAGAAAAGAGAGATATAGAGATTTAATGAAAGTGAAAAGAGTGTGAGAGAGAGAAATCTGGCTATAGAAAGACAGACAGCGAAAGAGAGAGAGAGAGAGAGAGAGAGAGAGAGAGAGAGAGAGAGAGAGAATAGAAAGACTACACACACACACGGACAAAGACAGAGACAGGTAGAGAAAAGAGAGATACAGAGAGAATGAGAGAGAGAGAGAGAGAGAGAGAGAGAGAGAGAGAGAGAGTGAAAAGAGAGAGTGAGATAGAAAGAAAGCTGGCTATATAAAGACAGACAGAGAGAAAGATAGAGAGAGAATAGGAAGACTACACAGCCACCCACCCACCCACCCACCCACACACACACACACACACACACACACACATACACACACACACGGACAAAGAGACAGAGACAGATAGAAAAAAAAGAGATATAGAAAGAATGAAAGAGAGTGAAAAGAGAGAGAGAGAAAGCTTGCTATAGAAAGAGAGAGAGAGAGAGAGAGAGAGAGGGAGAAAGAGAGAGAAAGCTGACTATAGTAATACAGACGGACAGGCAGAGAGAGAAAGAGAGAGAGAGAGAGAGAAAGAATGGGAAGACTATACACACATACACGGACAAAGAGAGAGACAGAGACAGAAAGAGGTAGAGAAAAAGAGACATATAGAGAGAATTAGAGAGAGAGAGAGGGAGAGAGAGAGAAAGAGAGAGAGTGAGAGAAAACTGGCTATAGAAAGACAGAGAGAGAGGGACAGGGAGAGAAAGTTGGCTATAGAATACGAACGAACGAACTTTATTTTAAAAGGGTAACAAATTGGGCACGCAGGCCCTTCTTACATTCGGCCCTTTCAATCACTCATCTTTCATTCATCAAATGTGCATGTTACATTTACATAGGGAAAAAAACATTGTCAAATTGATTTTGTAAGCATAAACAATGCATATTACGCATGATGCATTCACATGGGGGAAAATATTGTCAAATGAAAGTTGTAAACATAAACAGTGCATATTGCAATGTTGTGAGGCTCCCGCAACCACCCACACATCCCGCAGCCACCCTCACATCCCCCACCCACCACACCTCCCCCACCCACACATACCTCTACGCACTCACACAGACCCAGGCAAACATACATGCCGCCACCCACTCACTGATCCCCCACCCACACACATTTCTCCACCCACACACATATCCCCCACCCATCCCATAACCGACACGCACACACCCACCAACATATTCTCCAACAGCCACCCACACGCCCGAAACCACCCAGCAAAAAAAAACATCACAAAACCACACACACATACCCCCGCCAACCCACACATCCCGCAGCTATCCACACACACATCCCACACCCTCACAATTTTCCCCACCCACCCATACACACATCAGCCAACCTACACCCACTCACCCACCCAATATCCGCCACCTCTCAACTATACATCCCCCACCTATACACACATCCCCACACACAAACACATCTCCCCACCTGCCCACACATATCCCCCACCCATAAACACCCAAAAACACATCTCCCACCCACACACACCCCACCACTAACATATACCCCACCACACACATCCGCCGCTCACACACATCTTCCCACAAACACACACATCCCTCACCCATACACTCATCTCTCACACACATCCACCCACTCATGTACATACATACATACATACAGAGAGAGAGAGAGAGAGAGAGAGAGAGAGAGAGAGAGAGAGAGAGAGAGAGAGAGAGAGAGAGAGAGAAACGAACAGACTGACACGGCCAGTTTACTGGTTCAAACTTAATACCTCCACAATCTGAAGCACCCTGGTCACCTCTTTGACCAGCATAACCAGGGGACTTGTCTGATCAATGTACATAGATCATAGATCACATTACATTCCATGTCTCTCTACACAACCTTGGAAGTGACCCGACTGGCGTGGGCGCAGTGCAGGATTTACGTATAAGCTACACAAGATATAGCTTGGGGCCCCCCAAGAAAGTGGGGGGCAGTGGCGTCACTGGGGTTGGTGTCACCCAGTGCGGTAAACTCTTGGTGTCACCCCTCTAGACTTTCACCATGGTCTTCTTCCGAGTGTTCCTGTACCATATATAATCGCATATAGTAATGTTTGTAAAATAAGTCAAAAAGTTAATAAGGACATAAAAAGAAAACAAATTGAACAATATAACTTCAATACTTCAGGTAAAACATAAATAAAGAACTTCGACAAACTCGGACAAAGTTATATTTTTGTTATTTTGCTATGTCTGCTTTGTCAAATTTGCAATTTTTTTAATTTTGGTGTCACCCCTTGATCGTGTCACCCGGTGCGGCCCGCACCCCCCTTGTGACTCCCCTGGTGGGAGGCCCCAACAAATATTGTCCGAGTGTAGGAAATTGTATGCTTCACTTTCGGATTTTGTTAAAGGTTCCAGGGATCTTTACGATCATTTTGAAGAAGAAGCAAAGAAAAAATTGCCTGATGTTGATTACAAGAAAAGAAGATATAGAAGAAGGCATATCAATGATGATGAAGATGATGCTTTAGAGAACCTTGAGCCAAGAGACAAGTTCAGAATCAAAACATTTATACCTGTGATGGATGCATTAGTCAAGTCTGGCACAGAGGGCCTCAGTATACAATGATGCTGCAAAAAAGTTTTCATTCTTAGAAGCTACAGAAGAAGATATTCATGAAGGAGTTAGTGCTTTATGCCAAACATATCCTGAAGATGTGGACATGAATCTTGTAGGAGAAGTCAAGCATTTTTATCAATATGTTAGACATAATCAAGCCCATAGTTCAGCGGAACAAGATAGTCTGACACATCAGGATCTGTATAGGGTAATATTTAGCGATCGTGTCCAATCAGCATTCCCTAATGTAGAAGCAATTTTGAGATTGTTTCTTAGTATGATGGTTGCAAATTGCTCTGGAGAAAGATCTTTTTCTCAGCTGAAGAGGATAAAAAATGAATTTAGAACAACAATGACTCAAGATAAATTATGTTCCCTCAGTCTCATGTGCATAGAAAGCGACAAACTACGCAGTTTATCATTTGATGATGTCATCAGTGACTTTGCTCTGGCAAAGACAAGAAAGAAAATATTTTAGTTTAATATAATTCCTTAATCCTTATAACATGTTTCAAGAGATTAGATAATAAGCCCTTGTAAATTGTGCCTTTTAAAAGAACTTTTGTTTCTTTTTACCAGAGTTTGCATTTTTAAGTTTGTTATGAATAAAAATGATTTTAAGTTAAAGATTTATTATTTCACTATCAATATACTTCTTAACTGTATTTCAGTTTAAACCCTCTAGGTATCCGAAAATCATATTTGTCACTGACATAGAATATCTGGATTTATAAAGGGCCCCATATTTCAAATAGCTTAGGGCCTTATCAAGTCTAAATCCGGCCCTGCGTGGGCGAACACCCACCATCATTCTGTTTGAATTTCATCATCATCATCATCATCAAGTGCCACGACGGCTGGCATAAGCGTTCATGACTCCACAGATCTCGGTCTTTGGTTTTCTGAATCAACTCTGCTGATGATATTCCACCGTTCCAATCCATCCAGCATCATTTATCTTTAGAATGAGATCGCCACCCCACCATCTCTTCGACGTTTTCACGAGAAGGCACTTCTTTCTGTTTGGGGAAACGAAGAAATAATTGCTGGGTTGCTTTTGGACTTTGTCTACAAGTGTACACACGATAATAAAGTGCTGACGTTTGACCACTAACGCGCATGGGTAGATGTCGTCATAGCGCCGTGTAAAGGAATAGTTGGCGCCCAGCGTCCGTTGGGTGGCACTGGATAGTGTTATTCCGTGTGATTGTACAATGTCTCTGATGTCGTCAATCAATTTTCTTCTCAGGCGTCCTAATGCTCTCGTAGCAAAACTTCTTTGATGTAAGGCCAGTGCTGGTAGTTGATTTTGTTGCATTCTAACGAGATGGTCCAACCATTTGGGGGGGGGGGGGGGGGGGGGGGCGGGGCGCCTCACTCGCTTTGAACTCAAACGTAGTCCATACACACTACTTCTAGTAGTGCGGGACTGCATTTTGCGTTTGGATTAGCTTTCCCTATTCACAGTGTCCCACGACATCAGGCGAGTCGCTGTTAAGCTGCAGGATTTTTTGAAAAGGGGGAAGCTTCTTCCAAGAGGCCCGGGGAGCTACAGGCCAGGAAAAGATACCAGGTCAAATGCAGCCACTTTTGCCTCGAGGATGCGTACAATAGAGTTCGATATGATATTTTGATGACCGCACTGATGGAGAAGGGGGTCAATCCCTGGTTGGTGACTGGATAGCAGCCGTCCTGCACTCTCGTCGGGTTGCTCTCCGTCTGGGTGCATGGACTTCAGAGCCACATATGTTAACCCCGGGACTGCCACAGGGATCTGCAGTCTCACCGGTGCTCTTTAATGTGTATATGAGCAAGATTGCAAACATAGAAGCACCAGGGGTTGGAAGAATACTAACATTTGCAGATGATATTCTTGCATATAGGCAGGGGAGAGATAGGTAGCAAACAGCCCAGGAGTTACAGGCGACAGTAGATAAAGTGATTGACTGGTGCACATAAATGAGTGCTGTCATCCAAGCCTCGCGATGGATGGTAGAAATGTCAGCAGAGAGACCAAACTGAAGTATCTGGGGATCACATTTGACAGGAGCCTATCCTTCAAGGACCATGTGGAGACGGTTGTGACAAGATCTCAAAAGGGACTCAGTTCACTTAAAACTATGGCTGCATTGGACACAGAGCAGAGAATGCTTTTCACACTATACCAGCACTTGATCCTCTCAGTAACTGATTATGGATTAGGTCTGCTCACTGTCTCAGAGAGTCAGCTGGTGAAGTTAGAGCGCATACAGAACGAGTGTGTTTTTTTGTTGTTGTTGTTGCCCCAATATAAAATTCAATATCTCAGTAACCAACTGAGGGAAAATGATGAGATTTAGCATATAACCTTATAATTATGTCCACCCAACAAAATTTTTTTTGTTCTGGAGATTGTACAGCAGATTTCAATGTTTGTTTATATGCGGTATATATTTTATTGCCCTCGCATTCATTCCATCATTTTAAGAGTATTACCGCTTCAACAAGACACACACCCGCTGTTTTTGAAATTTGTCTGCGCGGTTTTCGCTTTTGGCAGACTGAGGGAATTTATATGGGGTAGTTCAGAGGTGTCGTCAAACTGTGGGTTCTTTCATGAAACGTGATTATATAAATAAACTAGCTGGCTCGGCCCGGCTCCTGGCGGGGATCGATCGATCGATCGATCTATCTATCTATCTATCTGCCTGCCTGCCTGCCTGCCTATCTGTCTGTGCTATTAAATATTGATAAAAGTTACTGGAAAAAACGTCAGGACCATGTGTTGAAAGAGGAAGAGGACTATTGGAGAAAGGATGGATTGAATTTTATGCAACCGAGAGCAATCATCAACCTACTGGAATCGTCCGACACAGATTAAGGTCTGAGCAGATCGCAGACCTCAATCTACGTACACACTTACTGGGATATTTTGCTCCAACTATTCAGACGAATTGCAGGCCCTAAACATTACAGCATCAGCATCAGCTAAAGAAACACGAAGGAAATGAAAAATAAGGTAAGAAATATATTCTTTCTACTTTCCTGTTAATTTACAAATTATTTACCCCGTGCCTCTGTAAATTCTCTGTCTTTACTGATATTACACATTGCACCCCTCTCGGGATTCTCCGTGGTGAAGTGGTCAAGCCGTCTGACTCGGGCTCCGAAGGTTGTATGTTCGATTCCGGGGCCGCGTCCTTCATTCCACGAGTGCATTTTTTCGGAGACTCCCGAGGGTCGTCGCTGGAACTACGGAGTTCGTGCTTTGTGCGATGCTTTCCGCGCTGCGGAAAGAAATTGAGTCATATGGGATTAAAACCCGGTGCAATGCAGCCAACCCTGTCGATTTTAAGCTAGTTCTTTCATTGCACCCACACCCATACGAATCCGGATACGCCTTTGTGTGTCATCAGAATTGACAGGTCTCCCATTACCGTAAAATTAACTTTGTTAACGAGAAATCACTAGTTGTTCAGCAAAACATCAAAGGAATGTCGCCGCTTTCAATGATTTAAGTTGTTTTTGGACCTATCAAAGACATATTCCTTGGGTGGGGGTAAATATAAGACGGCTGGACAAATTTCATAACGATGCAACAGACAGTTTTCAAAATAATTGATCGTGAATGAAGGCAAACAAATGTGGACATACTATAGAGACACCCCAGTAGTGTGTATGCGTTACATCCTTGGTCTGCCGACTGTTGCTGATAGGCTCAAGGTGATGCAGGCGAAGGCATACCTCAGAGTAGCTGCAGACACAGACCACCCACTGCATGAGGCGCTGGACGCAGTTAAGGGTCAGCGACTGATAAGAGGGAAATCATGGATGGCTCAGGCGGAGGATACGATCAGACAGGTATGCCCCTTGGAGAACATTAGGCGTGGAGAGGAGTGGGTCGGAGTGCCAGCGGAGCAGTCAGACTTGTGCAGAGTTATAATCACATTAAGCCGGGAGTGCAGGGAGTGGCCAGCAGGGGCCACGGAAGTGGAAATCCAGCAACTAATTCAGGACAACGCTCACTCGGGTGATGTGATTATCTACACAGATGGTTCGGAGTCAAGAGGTGAGATAAGTGGCTGGGGGTTCATATCCAAAGCTAATGGTCGGTGTTTGGGGCAGGAGAGCCTGGCATATGATACAACAACATCCAGCTTATGAATGGAGGTGGAGACAGTCACTGCGGCTCTCCGCTGGATGGAGAATACGACACACACACACCATCGTGATTGTAACTGACTCAGAAAGCATGCTGACGAGGGTGAGGACGGGCAGGCTTCGTGCTGAGTGGCTTGCTTCGCTTCGGAGGTCACGGGTGACAAGCATCGCCTGGATCATTTCTCCGGGGCATGCCAGTGTGCTGGGAAATGAACAGGCGGACAGATTGGCTGGCTCTGCAGGACTTGGTGGAGTATTGATACATGAAGAGGCAGATGTGGTTGCGGCCTTGTGGGAGCACGTGCACACCTCGGAGGAGCAAATGGATTACCATGGTCTGGCAAGAATGAGACAGCTAGGAGTGACGAGGGGATCAGGCCGACACTCAACGCTCAGAGGAAAGGTGAGACGGACTTATAATCAGATTGCTACTGGTACTAATACTATTAGTGTTGGAACTCTTCGCTGGCTGCTGAGGATGGGGACGGAGCACTTGTGGGAATGCCCCGAATGCTGTGATGTCGATTCCTAAATCAATCAATCAATTAATCAGTGAATATCTGAAATTACTGAATATATCGTTACCTGCAAAACAACAATATAAAACCAAGATATTTGAAACATGACTGCTAAAACTGAATCATGCCATGCTGTATTGATTGACTGAAGGCACTTATACCCTGTGCACCACACAAACAGGCTTTCGCATCGACTAAGGGGAGCGAAGTCACCCGGATGAGCTCCGGTAAATATGCAGGATTACTGACTTTTGTCTTGTTGTCAGTGGTTGGCTAAAGAGTTGAAAATAAACATTTAAAAAAAAAAATTAAATAAATAAATAAAACAAACAAAGAGGAATGTTTAGAAATATGTGTTTATAATTTGAACATTTGAAATTTACGGACTTAAATGGTTTTTTTTACCCCAGGGTAGAAGAGAGAAGGTGTTAATTTAAAAAAAAAAACAAGCTACAAACAATATGTTGCTGGATTTATTGCCTGGCATAATTCGCTGCATGTCGTCAGGTGCACACTGCGGATGTATATACCATATGCAGTGAATATATTAATAATACTTTAGCTGAATAACTTAAAACACATAGTCAAAGGTATTGTTCGAATGTTGAATGTTCGCTTCATTTGATGACGTATAACCCTGCAGTATGCACCTCGCAAGATGCAGCGTAATATGCCAGGCAATAAATCGTGCAAAACAATGTTTGCGCTTTGGGTTTTTTAAATTCCCAAAGGAATACACTGTTTTGAATTTCTAGAAGGTGTTAATTGTTAATAATAATAAAAAAAAAAAACTATATAGCTTAAGTTGAATATATTCAGTCCATCTTCATCCTTTTCTTTTTTTCACCATCAAATGTCGACCTGATTATATTTAAAGAAAGTCACAGTTAGAACGTGATCATCATGATCGACTCGACGCGCTATCGAGAGAAGTCGCCTAATCGGAAGCCGGCCGCGTGTTAGAAAATGGCAAGAAAAACTCCACTAGACGCCCGACGTTCAAAATGAGCAGCGTGGAAGCTGCCAAGACTATCAAGATGATGCAAGAAGAAAACGTGCCTGCTAGCCGCAGCACAACGCCAGAACCTGAAGAAACATTAAATGAAGCTGCCACTGCGACACAAGATGAAGCCGCATACGTAGCTCAACCGACGTCAGAGACTAAAACTTTGACTGAAGCCAGCAGCAGCCGTGAAGTTATCAACAGCATCAAGACGAAACAGCCCAGTTTACCAAAGATCTCAACATCGGAGGAAACTACAACAACTGAGGACTTCACCGGCAAATTACTGCTAAAACAGACACGCGTGGGAGAAGCCAAACTGTCGGGTCTACCAGCAGACAAGATAATCAAGGTGCTGGAAAACAAGCTGGAAAGAAACAACATCTACCAGTACGCAGGACACCTGATGGAGTAGTGGTCTCCATCAACAAAAACCCAAAGACCACAGCAATTATGCAGAAAATCGCACAAGGAAAGAAGGCCGACATCAGGCTTCACCACGGCATCTTATTTCAGGACACCCGACACAGTATGATCAAACGATGGGTTATTAAACGAGTCAAGACCCATCTCACCAACGACCATATCATTGGATGCTGACAAGGGAGAACAAGAAACTCAAGATCACCAGTGCCGAGAGGATCATCGGAAAGAACATCTCTTCCATGGTCGTCATAGTAACATCGGGGGACCGAGTTATCCCTCAATACATCAGATGGGAGAAGAGAGACCAAGTTCCAGAGCACTACATACCGAGAGAGCTGCAGTGCTCTAAAAGCCAGAAGTTTTGGCACACCAGTGCCACCTGCAAGAGTGAGGTTGATGTTTGCAGATACTGCTTTGGACCTCATCCATAGTCAATGCCAGCATGCAAAGAATGACAAGGACTTCAGGAGGCCTAACAGAAAATGCGCCAACTGCTTCGGCAACCACGGCGCCAGGTATATCGGCTGCCCCTGCCACCAAGACAGCAAAGAAGCTATGAAGATCGCCATAAAAACTAACCTGCCCTATAAAGAGGCTACGAGGCAATACGAGGCCACCGACCGACTCACAAAAAGCGACAAAGCGCAACTTAAAGGTCAACTGAAGAACCTGCGATCAAAGTTCAACGGCATGGAGGAAGAAAAAGAAAAGACGCAAGAGACTCAGATAACAGCCGCCCAGCACATCCTGGACGAAGCGAAACAAGTTCAGCAGAAGATTGAGCAGGATGTCGCTCGAATGGCTGCTATAAAGGCTGAGGCAGAAGAAAGGCTATAAAGCATGGAAGAAGAAAAGCCAAGACGCAGGAAACACAGATAACAGCCGTTCAGCGCATCCTGGACGA
>JACEFZ010025968.1:0-28883 GCA_014155875.1 Cepaea nemoralis | reverse complement strand
GAACACGGACGATGAAAATGTGCAAGAAAGTAAGATATAGAGGATATTCATAACATTTATTTCATTCTGCATGAATGGGTAGACACTGCAATAGGAGAACCGTGGATGACGGATGGACGAGGTGCACGGATTCTGGTGTTAGGTGCACGGATTCTGGTGTCAAGAAATAAGATTAGAGACAAACTGCGACAACATGTGAATATTGAAGGAAAACAGATAGGCATGTGTGGCTTCTGTGAGAAAGAGATGAGTAATAAATACAGGCGCAATGTGTGTGTGTGTGTGTGTGTGTGTGTGTGTGTGTGTGTGTGTGTGTATATACCTATCTTATAACCAGCTCACTGCTGTTAAACATAAACCACAGTGCGGAGATGCATAGAAAAAGAAATAATAATAATAATAATAATAATAATAATAATAATAATACAGCTGCAATTTTTCTGATGTGACAACATGTGATTCACACGTAGTAACAAAGTTCTCAGGCTTACTTCTTCTCATCATCATCATGTGTCATGCCGATAAGTGTGGGCGGTCAAGTTTCACCATCTCACGCGATCATCAGATTTGTGGATCAGCTCTGTTGTTCCTGTCTCGATCCTACCACGTGGCCAAACCATCCAGGTGTTTACGTCTCGGCTTTTCCCTTGTTCCCTTCCCCTTAATCTTGCCATTTGTCACCAAGTTCTCCAATTTATATCTTCTCATAACGTGTCACCAGTAGGGAAAAGAAAACGTGGAAGACCAAGAGAGACCCTGCTTAGAACCATCATCAGAGAAGGCTCATTCAACGGCCAAGTAAATATCCAAGATCTACAACAGGTAGCAGCGAACCGGCAGACATGGAGAGCCATGACTTCTGCCCTATGCGCCGCCTTGGGCTCAAGAGGAAACGAAAGACTAACTAACTAAATAACGTGTCCAAAAAATTGTGACTGTCTACGACTAATTTCTCTAACCAATTTCTAAAATACATTTCTGAAAATATGTTAACTGTATCATCATCAAGTGCCGTGCCGACTGGCGTAGGCGTTCATGACTCTCCACAGATAGTGTTCGTAATATGTATATTGCATTGTTTGTACCTTTTCCTTCCACAAATCCATACTGTTCTTCGCCAATGTCCATTTTTAATTTCTTCCTTGTTCTTATCAATATAATTCTGAGTATAAGCTTAGTGACATGATTTATGAGGTTATTGTACGAGAATCTTCGCATTCAATTACTCCTGGTCTTTTTGGTATAGCTATAAATACAGATTTCAACATATCGCTTGATATAAATCCACTGTTATAAATATCATTCAACTGTATAGCGAAACAAATCTGATGACATTATACATTTCTGTCGCACACCTATATTAATAGGCTGATATTGACCTATTTCATTATCAATCTTTATGTCAGCTTGTTGTTTCAAATATATGTTGTTTACAAGCCTAAAGTCTTTCCCGCCAATTTATAGATCTGCAAAAATCTTCATCATGTTGACATGTCTTGCTTTATCGAAAGCCTTTTTGTAGTAAAATAAAAGGCACAGATGTAGATATATAGAAAGTTCAATTATTGTTCACAGCATATACACAATAATTTTCTGTAACCTTACCATCTTCGAACCCACATTGTTCATCTAACTTGCCCACAAATCTTTACTGTCAACGTCTTATTACTCTAATCAGTTTGCGGCTCTGACTTGTTTCTTGTAGGACTTGATAATTGGTTTTTCTATCTGTCCTTGGTGTTATTTGAAGTGATGAAGTTGTCAAGTTTACTTCTTCTAACGGGCCCTCAAAATCATGACTGTCAACGTCATATTTCTCTAATGAATGTACTGATTTGACTTGTTTCTTGAAGGGCTGTCACATTAGATGTACTTTAAGTAAATAGTATTCTTTACATCTTCCTCCCCTACCAAGCGCTCATATGGTCACCAGTAGGGAAAAGAAAACGGGGAAGACCAAGAGAGACCCTGTGTAGAACCCATCATCAGAGAAGGCTCATTCAGCGGCCAAGTAAACATCCAGGATCTACAACTGGTAGCAACGAACCGCCAGGCATGGAGCGCCATGACTTCTGCCCTATGCGCCGCCTTGGGTTCAAGAGGAAAGATTAACTAACTAACTAACATCTTCCTCAGAAACTAAATTTTCTCTAACCGTCAGATGTTTCTCAGCCTGTCTGCTTACTGGCAAAGTTGTAAATACGTACAATATTTTAGGATCTTTTTCAATCTCCTCGAGGCGTATCGAGAATATTCCCATATTTTATAGACCAGTCGCCACTCCAAGTGTGCTGTGGTCAGTATCATGCCGGCCGCCTGCACTTCCAAAGCCATTTCTTGGTACTAATTTTAGACTTGGGCGACCTGGGAGTCAATGTCAATTGTAAAAATCCACCTGGATGTAAATTCTAACCCATAACCTGAAATAGTCTCTTATGCCAAGGTAAAATTCATTTCACGAGAGATACTGCTATGTTAGTGATATATATCGATAAGATATTAATTATAAATGCGGTGAGTAAATCCCCCATTTAACGCTTTAAATTGTCATTAAAATATTTAACACTCATTTTATGAGACTCATTTTATGAAATGGCGAATCATGACCGCCCACGCTTTCCGGCATGGCACATGATTGATTGATTGATTGATTGGTCAACTTCAAAGTCGGAGTGGAAAATGTGTGACGAAGAGAATACAATCATCATTGCGAAAAAGATAGAAGTATATTATTAACCGGGAGCCACAGTAGCGCTGTGGATAGGACACAAGCCTGTCAGCTAACGATTATGTGTTTGAATCCACATCTAGGTGGATTTTAAAAATACATTTGATCTGGGCTCGCAGGTTGATCCAGCCTTAAATGGATACCAGTAAATGACATGGGAAATAAAGGCGTCTAGTGTGGCATTGACCACATCACATATCGAGCGCCGATTGGACTATAATAATATAGGGCTAACACAATATTCCTTGAGGCGTGTGAATAGGCTCTTGACTTTTGTTTTAATGCCGTATGGCAAACTACTGAACGTAAACTTGCTCAGGAATCACAGGCAGCCAAAGCATGATGGTGTTGACTGCAGCGTCCTGTAAAAGACATGCAAAAAACTTGATTAAAGTATTAGATAACAAAATATGTCACTGAGGTCAGTTGTATTCATTTACGGCATGTCAGGGCATTAGAATAGTTCGTTACATGGAGAATCTCATAAGGGTGATGCACGTGACAATTAAAAATAAAAGAGACTAAGGCAGGCATATGTTGCGGTTTATACAATAAAGTAAATGATATCCTATAGGTTCGAGTCAGAAGTTGAAAAGGAATCTTACGCCAGATGGCAAAGCACTAAACGATAATAATCATGTTGATGATGATGATGATGTTGATGGTGATGTTGATGATGATGATGACAACGATGATTGTGATCACTAGTGATCGAAACCTAGAACAGTGTGCAGGTAAACAAACTCACCTTCCACTATTTACACGTAGCTGGTTGTATTCTTAAGACACCAGGACTAAAGTGGGGGTTATAGCTGCGATAGATGTTATTAGAAGGCAGCATGTCACACGGTTTAGCAATGCAAGTAGGTTACCAACTAACAGTATACCACAACAAGCAATGATGTACAGACCAGATGGAAGCAGCGGAAGAGGCCGACCACTTAAACGATGGACGCAGGGAATAACAGAGTCCATGGGAATATCCATACATGAAGCCCATAAGCGGGCACTCTCCCGTTGTTTATACTTCACCTCGACACCACGAGGTACAAGAGGAACATGTTGAGATGAGATGAAATTGTTGTATAACACCGCAATTTCATAGAGAAACAGCTAGATTATCATTACATTGACAATGAAGAAGATGAAGATGTTGATAGTGGCGATAATTGTATTGCTGATGAAATACTGCGACTGCTGATGATAAAGATGATGATGCTGCTCATCATCATGATAAATGGTGGTAGAAATCGGACGAATGTTGTGGTAAATCAGTGCACTATCCGCTGTTAACTCGACAAATGGATGTCAGCATGGCTGAATATATAAGAGCGCTCGTTCTTAAACATCCGGTGTGCTAATGCTGAGGTAGGGGGTTCAACCACTTTACCAGTCAGTTGGACTAAAATGTTGACTTCTCGCCCTACACTTAGGTACTTACATTACAAGTACCTCTGAAGTCGGAGTTGGTTCACCTGATGGCAAGGACCACTGGTAATAGAGAAAGCTTATTCATGCGCAAAATTCAATGTAGTGCTACTAAACGTTGCGTGTGTGGACTACGCTATAGTTCAAAGAGAGTGAGCGCTCACAAGAAAAAAACAAGAACAACTCGACAAATTGTATTCAGGAATGGCCATTTTAATCAACAACATAGCACGGTCTTAGATGATGAAGCTGTTGCTTACACTAGTAATGGTGATGGTAACTGTGATGATAATTACAATAGTGATGGTGATGATTATGATATTGATGATCATTATGATGCTGGTTATTATAATACGGATGAATGTTGATCGAAAGCAAGATTATTGTTGTGGTAAACTACAGCATCACCCACTAGGTTAACGTCACAGGTCGTATTCAGAAAGCATATTTTCACCTAAGGCTGGAAGCAACAGCTGTGTATTTTTCTGCACGGAGCAATGTTTGTGGGGGGGGGGGGGAGAACTCACACTGATTTGATCCGCTCTGTGAACTAGAAACTATGTCAATGGCTAGACAAGATGGATAAAGTAATCACGTACTCCGCAGGGCTGGCCCCACGATACCCACATTCACATTTGTTATCTTGATTAATGGACTCGTGAAGACTCCGTTCTAGATATAGTAATGGAGGTAAATGTGCAGGGAATTTTTGTACATATCGTTCGCTTCAAAGTTTACTGTTTGTCTGCCGAAGCACTACTTTGGTCTTGTCTATATAGGGAAAGAAAACATAATCCCAGTGCATTAAGTGCTGTAAGGATGCATTTTTTAAATCTTTTTTTTTGCATTTTCCTTACAGAACGTTGCAGTCAACACCAGCATTTTTCAACTGCTGTTGATGTACTAGGCAAAATTACGCTCAGTAGTTTTCCATTGCTTTCAGAGCGACCGGCTCACATACCCCGTAAGTTACGGACGCGGCGAGAACCGCTACCGATTCTCGCGCACATCACGTTACTCACGAGAGTATACGGGATTACGGAGAAAGACGTAAACGCCAAGGCTAGGGAGACCGACAAGGATGTATTAGGGCTTCGCATATCATCATCATTATCATGTGCTTGCCGTTAGTTGTTGGTGGTCACGGTTCGCCATCTAACACTGTCACCAGAGTCTTGAATCAGGGCTGTGTTCTTGTCCCAATTATCTCATGTTGTTAAGCTAATCAAGTATTTATCCGTTCATCCTTCTTTTCTCTCTTTCCGTTACGTTTTCCAATTGTAACTAAGATTTCAACTATATATTAGAGACGTTAATTTGAAACCCGTTCCAATGGCTTTATTGCAAAAGCGTGAAAGAAACATTAACAGGCGTGGTAGAATTAAACAAAGCATTCATTTTGAATGAATTATGCACCATGGGTTGGTCAGAAGAAGTCGCCGAAGGCATTCAGGCACGCATTCTATTGCTTAGGTAGGCGACGAATGCTGTCAGCAAGAAATAGATTGTGGCTGCTCACTGAACCAAGTGTTTACCGCGTTCATTATGTCTGCATCTGTGTGAAATCGTTGCCCCTTGAGAGATTTTTTTTAGAGGTCCGAACAAATGAAAATCACATGGTGACAAATCAGGACTATAGGCTGGATGTTGCAGAATTTCCCACTTCTTCCTTGCCAATGCTTCCTGCACATTCTTTGCGACATGCGGACGAGCATTATCGTGCAACAAAATCACACCGCGAGAAAGCATGCCGGGTCATTTATTCTTGTTGGTTTTTTGCAGCTTGTCTAGTGTTTGCAAGTAGTGGGTAGAGCTGATGTTGACACCAGGTTCTGTAAAGTCGACCAGCAATAGCCCTTCATGGTCTAAAAAATGCTCTCAGATTAACCTTACCAGCGGAAACCTGTAACTTGAATTTTTTTGGCCTTTGGTAATCCAGCATGCTTCCATTGTATGCTCTCTCTCTCTCTCTCTCTCTCTCTCTCTCTCTCTCTCTCTCTCTCTCTTGCTGCTCGGCTAAAAGTGGTGACACCATGATTCATCGCCTGCCACTATGCGGAAGAGAAATGCATCACCCTCCATTCTGTAACGCAGCAAGTGGTTCAAACACCATCCCATGCGTTTCTCTTTTTGGTGGTCGGTCAACATCCGTAGTACTCACTGTGATCACACCTTCCGATATTGCAGTTGCTTACGATCGACCTTTTGAATTGTCTCAATTGACACATCAAATTGTTTCGCTAGCGTACGTATGCTTCGACAACGGTTCATCTGTACTGCTGCATCAATTTTGGCGATGGTTTTTTTCTTTTCTGTTGCAACAATATGCGCTTGACCCGGTCGTTGAAAATCTGTCGTGAACTGACATCCTTTCCGAAACATTCATGCCCAATCTGTCACTGTTGTCTTCGACACACATTTGTTACCGTACGCTGCCTGCATTCTTCGACAAATGTCCACTGGTCGATATCCTCCAAATGAAAGAAACTGAATCACCGCTCTTTAATCTTCTTTGGACGGATTTTAAATCAACCCGGCCAATTTTTTCAACGGTCAGAAACAGAACCTATGCATCATGGGACCATAAGCACGTGCTCCTTTAATCATTGGTCAGTACTTATCACAAGACTATGACATAATCATGTTCAACGTATGCAATTACGCGCTGTGCGGCCCGAACGGATTTCAAATGAACGCCCCTTATATTTCTCATCTCAACATGCTAACATAATTGTGACTGTCTGAGTCTCTTTAATCATCTCATCTTTCATCTCATCATTCATCGTACCTTGCGGTGTCGAGGTGAATTTCAAAAATCGGGAGAGTGCCCAATTATTGGCATCATGTATCGAGATTCCCATGGACTCTGCTATTCCCTCCGTCCATCGCTTACGTATTCGGCCTCTTCCTCTGTTTCCATCTGGTATGTACATCATTGCATTTTGTGGTATACTGTTAGTTGGTAACCTAGTTAATTAGCCAAACTGCCAAGTAGTAGCTCAGAGGACATGACGCAAAAGAGAGAGGGAGCAAAACTCCCGAACCAAAACGTACATAAAACTAGGCGCTTGACGTAGAACGGAGAACACGTCAGAAAAAATTGTCAACAACAACAAGGATTCGGATCACAGAGCTCCAACAGAGAAGCAGCACGTTTAAGTTGTCTGAAACTTAGAAACATATTTACTGGCAGGACAACTGTACTCATGGCCAACACTTATTAGCAAAGAGAACCAGAATAAGATGGCATCTTACATATCAAGATAAATATTTTGGACAGATGCAGAATATAAGAACGAGACTTAGAATGTCACATCAGAAGGACACTTTGGCAACCTTACAGAAGACAGAAGGACTGCGATACGAATTTGATAGTTGTCAGTGACTAGCATAGTCAACAGTTGATTAATCGTATTTAATATTATGATGACCGTCCCGTCTGGAAGTCACAGACACGGTCGAAATCTATTATGAATTTTGAATTATATGATTGATCATGCAGCACGACAATGTGGGCAAATAAACTTGGCCTCATCAACTAGTTTACCGGCCTTCGACTCTGTTATAACTGTTCTATTGATGCTTCATTCACATTTGCTGGATTGTTTCTGCAAACCCTGGACTTGTTCTATTTGAGCTTATTTGTTGAAGTTATGCAAGATACATCACAGCACAAACCATTTGACTTGCTGCCTTCTAATAGAATCTAGCGTTGCTATAACCATGGTTATAGCAACGCTAGATTCTATTAGAAGGCAGCAAGTCAAATGGTTTGTGCTGTGATGTTTCTTCATTTCTGATATTATCTCTTCTTGATACATTGGGTATTCTTATCAGGAATCTCATTTCTGTTGTTGTGATTTTCCTTTTCTCTTTTTCTGTCATTGTCCAGGTTTGGCATTAGTAGCATAGAGTTGGTATGACAATTGTATTGTAAAGTGCTTTCTTAGTAACTATTGATACATGTTTATTCTTTAGAATTGGTGACATTTGTCCAATGAGTTGGTTTGCCTTATTGCATCTTTGTGGATCTTGTCTTCTGATATGCCATTTGATGATATTATACTTCCTAGGTACTTGAAACGCTTTACTTGTTTCAACTCTTTTCTGTGTTCATTAAGGTGTATTGTTGCTGTTTTTTCTTCTTTAGTTATTGTCTCTTCAATAACAGACAAAATTGAATCTGAGCATGGTTCCGACAAACAGAATTTCAGCCTGAGTCTAATGTCGAGGCGTCTACAGTTCACTCGGGTAAACCACAATTATATAAGCAAAAAACAAACAAACAAAACGTGACAATCCCTTTAAAACTACCGTTGTGATACTGAAACACATGACAACGTGTTTTATCTATTTTGGTTGAAAGTATTCATTTCGCTACTTCAATGTATGTTGAACTTTTGTTCTGTAACATGCACCAAACGAAATATGTCAAGCAATAAAAGGTGCAATACATTATTTGTGTCTTCATTATTTAAATTCACAACGAAAAAACATTGTGTTGAATTCTAATTAGCCTATGGTTGTCTGGTCCAAGAGGATATGGTGAGACCCGTACACTGGACCAGGAAACAATAATTTCTTTGGGGTTTACTTAAGCACCTGCTTATATTGCTTTATATTTCACTGATAATGTTTTGAAAGAGACACAAGGAAGTTGTGGAAGCTAATAAAACAACTTAACAATGAAGGCACAGGGAGACACTCAAAAATTGCACTAATAAAGACGGAAATATCTTAACAGGAAAGCAAGCAGTTTATTATTTTGCGGACTCATTCGCACAAGATAACAATATCGAAATTAGTCCAGAGAAACAACATAAGATTCCAGATAAATGGCAACATACAGGACAGAATCAAATACTACATGAGGTTCTGGAGGCACCTATCACAATCAGGGAATTGGAACTAGCCATATCAAAACTGAATATGAGAAAGTCACCAGAAGCTGATGGTATCTACAATGAAATGATCACGAATCTAGGGATAGAGGCCAAAGCCAAACTGTTGCAGATCTTCATTGACAGCTGGACCTTAGGTAGTGCTCCAGGAGACTGGAGAGAAGCAATCATGATACCTCTCCTAAAATCAGGGAAAGATAGTTCCATTGCCTCCAGCTACAGCCAGTTAGCCTCACCAACTGCCGCCGCAAAACAATTGAGCGCATCATCAATCACAGACTGCAGTGGTACATTGAAAGTGAAAACATCTTTGTGCTACAGCAGGCTGGCTTTAGGCAGTGCTACTCTACAGAAGATCAGACAACCTACCTCTCTCAAGAAACTAAGGATGCATTCCAAGAGAAGAAGCTGGTGCTTTCGGCATGGATAGATCTGAAGAAAGCCTTTGACAAAGTCTTGAAAGAAGGTCTGATGAAGAAACTGAGAAACTGCAAAGTCAATGGAAGAATGTACAAATGGGGGAAAGCATACTTGCACAGCAGAAGAGCCCAAGTACAGATAGACGGACTCAAGAGCAAGAAAGTACTACTGCGTCACGGTGTTCACCAGGGCAGAGTCTTGTCCCCTACACTTTTTTCTAATCTGCATCAATGATGCTAATCTACCGCATGATATTTAAACGGCAATGTACGCTTATAACCTGGTCGTATGGAGCACAAATGAACATGTATCTGTGGCCACCAGATAGCTACAAAGGGCTGTAGATCCATTTGCTGCATGGGCAAATAGATGGTGTGTCAGCATAAACACTGACAAGTGCAGCACCACTCTATTTACCCTCTCTTCAAAACAAAAGGCAGGGATCATCCAGATAAATGGAACACCCTAAGAGAAGCTAAAGAGCCAACATACTAGGAGTAACATTTTATGACAGGCTGACATGGAGAAAGCACATCAACAAAGCTTTAGCAAAAGCCAGAAGGAAAATAGTCATCATGAGAAAGCTAAGTGGAACCACATGGGGAGCCAGTGGGAAAATACTTAGCAAAGTTTATCAACAGAGCATACGACCACACCAGGAATACGGGTCAGCTGCGTGGTGTTCAGCATCAAAAGTCACACTACAAGAGCTGGGCAAGGTGCAAACCAAGCACTTAGTGTCAACACAGGAGGGATGAGATCAACCCCTATACTGGAAATGGAGAAGATGGAGAGGACACAAGCATTGAAAGAGCGCAGAGATGCGAAAACGCCAATAGAAGCAGAAAAGCCCTCAGCTTGCCAGGCCACCCTATGAAGAACAGATTTGAAAACGTAGCTATGGGGCGGTTGAAAAGAAGTAATTTTATCCACCAGACCAAACGATTCTGCAGAGAAACCACCGATATGCCCACAGTTGGTACCCCCTTGACAAGTATTCCAGAGCGAATTCCATGGAAAGATGAACATAGACTATCACTACAAATCCAGACAAAAGTGAGAGAAATATTTGACAAGGAAGAACAGAATAGTGTACAGAGCAGAACAGCCACTCTCAGCGTCCTTGGTAAAGAATACCCCCAGGGCCTCTGGATCCAAGTCTACACAGACGGGTCAGCACAAAATGCTGTTCAAAATGGAGGAACGGGAGTGTACATAGAATACACAAATAATACTAGGGGCACGGCCAGAGTACCAAAAGGAAAGTACTGCCATAACTATGATGCTGAAATTGAGGCAATCAAGATAGCAACAGAGAAATTACAAAATACCAGCTATGATACACAACCTGTGGTGCTATTGATAGATTCAAAATTAGTACTGGAGGCGCTCCTGTCTGGGAAATTGCCAGTACTAAGGACACTACTTTCTGAGCTTAGCAGTCAGCATAAGGTCACCATACAGTGGATACTATCCCATGTGAAGTACCCGGAAATGGCAGAGCTGATGTGCCCGTTACATACCACCAAAAGTAAAGAATGATCAAATCAGCCAGAAAGCCACCAAAACCTGCTCACGACGACTACCACATTATGGACGGACCAGAACAAGTCATTATTCTGCGCCTCAGAACAGGACACAATAGATTACTTAACCACATGTATACAAAATTCAAGATTGGTGAATCAGTCATGTGCACACGTGGATTGGCGTTACAGACAGCAGAGCACATACTCCAAGACTGCCCGAAATACAACATATCTAGGCAAACCTTCTGGCCTAGAGAGACAACTGTGGAAGATAACTCTATGGACCACTGAGTGAACTAAAAAAGACAGTCAAATTCATTCAAGAGACAACATTGCAGTTATAGACATATTTGAAGCGAACGAAAAAAGATGAAAAACTGATAATGTAGCGATGAACTCACAGCACCTTGATTAAATACTCCTCATATACTCATAATACGTACCAGGGCATTGACTTCTTTACTTTAAGCTTTCATTACTTGGAAGCACTGTATCCTCGCTGTTACTTCGGGTGTTTGTTGTTATTACGATATCCGTATCAATAAATGGGCGTGCTGGGAGCTAAGGAATATCATCGCTTACCCAAGCAATCTCCATGTTTTGTTTCAGACTAGAATTGTTGTTGTTGTTGTTGTAAATCCCGGTTCTTACCGTGGCTCTAACATACGCCAAGTCAGAAAAACATTTTCATTCCTCTGTCATCAGCTTCTGGTTGTTGACATATTGTTACTTTAAATGTCAACCACATTTTAATGTCAATCGATCCCAATCTGTTATTACTTTATATTTATTATACTAGGAATGATATTTTCAATTAATAATGACCATTGGCAAAAGCGTGACAGACGCGGTTCTTAATTCCGCTTACCTGCTTTCGAAACACATCTGTGACCAATATGGCAGCAGACCTTGTCGCGCTGGGTGTTAACATGTTGGTATGGGAGCCGGTCGCTCAGAAAGCAATCTCAAACTAATGAACGTAAAACTTGCCAAGACATCAACAACAGCAATGCTGGTGTTGACAGCGATGTCCTGTAAATAGGATATGCAAAACAAAAATGATCATTGATCAGACAGAGTGAATGCGTTTTTTGTTTTGACATTGTTGAGCCCATCCACTTTTCTGGTCAAGAAGCGTGTATATTGACCAAGAACTTTCTTAACACCTTTGTGGACCAATCTTGACCCTTGCTTCAGTTTGGCTAGAATACGTGGTTCGACCATGGCTTACACTATAATGAACCCGGCAGGAAATTCCAAACGTTGCACACTGCAAGATTGCAAGAGTCGAAACGATTTCCAGTAGTTATGTAGACAATCTGGACCCACAACTTGCATACCCTGCTGGAAGAACTTGTGAGTAATTCCTAGCGTTAGTATGTTGCTTCTGTACCTGGGTGGAACAATACCATCATCAGTCCTCTTATTCATGAGGTCGTACAAGAGCCAACACCCTGATACAACCAGCTTAAAGACAACAAAGATAGCAACCATTGAATCAATTCGTTAATGAAAATGAACTACATGGCCTAAGTGTACTATTGTTTTATGTGTCATGGTTAAATCAATAAAACTAACACAAACAGACATAGAATGTTAACTTCACCGCTGATACTAAGCATGTTAACCATATCTTCTGTGTGTGTGTGTGTTTATTTTTAGGTCCATCCTGTGATAATGTTTGCGAAACTGCCGGACTGTTAGCCGGACGATGGGGTATTCCAATGGTTAGCTATGGATGTGAGGAAAGCAAGCTGTCTGACCATACACTTTACCCCACATTTGCACGGTTAGTAGCAGCTGCATATATACCAGAACATTGTTGCTGTACACTAAATGCGATGTTGGCGTTACATTAGTTATTAGTTGCATTTCAGAATAGGAACACAAGTCACACGTTGTTGGAGGAAATTGAACACTCAATGTTTGAACATTAGATTTTGCAAAATAGAACATAAGATCCTGCAATGACCAGTTAGCGAAAATACGCGCAACACACTCTCCACTTTATATGGGATTTCGAGTACTGTAAATAAATATCGGTGAGAGGATTGATAGGCAATCTGTTTAGTAATCGATGAGGCACTGGGATACCACTGAAAATCATTAACTTATTAAAGACAACAAATAAAGACATGAGATGCGAAGTTCTTCATGAAAAAAACCTACAGATACATTTGAGATAAAAACAGGAATGAGACAAGGGTGCCTCTTGTCACCTTTATTATTCTTGCTAACTATAGACTGGATTATTTAGACAGCGATGACCAACGCGAAAAATGGAATTCAATCTACTCGTGCAGAGAAACATTTTGATCTGGTCTTCGGTGATGACATTGCCCTTTTGTCCCACACACGAAATAGATGCAAGATCAATTAAATACTCTTGATGGAAGGTTACAACAATTAGGTCTAAAAATTAATAACAAAGGAAAAACAAGGTAATGAGAATAAATCAAGCCCATGATAACCCGGTCAACTTTGGTGAACTGACTCATTTTTTTTATCTTTCCGTTTATGTAAGCTGTCACTTACAATCCCTTCTGCTTCGATTTCTCGCTATCTCCGATGGTATCGAGCTATCATAAACAAATAAATACTTTTCGGTTTCACATTACTGTATCTATATCTTCTCTGTGTTTTGTTATGTTAACGTGTGGTTGGATTAGCTCACTATTTCTCTCTGCTTGGTGCATGCATTCAACATAGTCAAACAATATTACTCCGCTGGATTTCACACAATTTGACGGTTTATCGATAGTTAACCTTCTCAGAATGTATACCGCAATTCTCTTATTCATGGCAATTAGTTTTCTCGACAGAGTCATGTATAATTGTTGTCAAAAGGCGGCAGCTGATGTTTCTGGTCATGAGTGAACTTGTCACATACCAACAAGAATATATGAAGGTCATTTTATTTTACGTTGTATTGTATTTATTTTGTTTCACGTATCTTGACTATATTTGAAGTAGTTGACTTCTATGCAATTATTAAACAGTACTAGGTACTGATTTGTGCAAATTGATGATGGTGTCTTATTAGTAGAACTGTTGTGTACTTTGCACACAGTAAAGACCCTATTGCACATCCCGAGGTGTATTCGGCATCTAGTTTTATAGGCCAATGGGTGCTTGATAGTTGATGTAGTCACATCATGCAGACCGCCTTTAGGCATTTCCTGGTACCCATTTTAGCCTGGATCTACCTGGGAGCCTAAATATTTTTAAACATTCGCTTGATAGGTGTTCTGTCTCTTGACCACCAGGATGAAGGGAAAGCGGGCTTGTCGGTGTGATACCGCGTCTCCCTTGGTTTTGTGTTGATCAGGCACGATTTCATTCTTAACATTTTGAATATGGACATACGTGTAAGAGCAATGGTGATATTACGCTTCCGTTTTTCTTTTTCTTCTTCTTTCGTTCGTCTGAAATATGTTTATAACTGCAATGTTGTCTCTTGTATGAATCTAACAGTCTTTTTTAGTTCACTCAGCATCCATAGAGTTTATTTTCCACTGTTGTCTCTCTAGTACAGAAGGTTCGCCTGGATATGTTGTAGTTTGGGCAGTACTGTATATGCTCTGCTGTCTGCGACGCCATACCACATGTGTACATGGCTGAGTCACCAATTTTGAATTTTGTATACATGTGGTTGCGTAATCTATTGTGTCATGTTCTGAGGCGCAGAATAATGACCTGTTCTGGTCTGTCCATAACGTGGTAGTCGACTTCAGTAGGGTTTGGTGGCCTTCTGACTGATTTGATCATTCTTTTCTTTTGGTGGTATGTAATGGGCACATCAGGTTGTTCTTCCTTTGCTTCTTCCTTAGCCAATCGATCAGCTCTGTCTGCTGACTGCTAAGTTCAGAAAGTAGTGTCCTTAGAACTGGCAATTTCCCAGACAGGAGCGCCTCTATTACTGATTTTGCATCTGTCCGTGAATATTATCGAAACTTCCCACATAAGCTTACACAACTAAGCTGCTGTTGTGAAAATAACGTATTCCAGTAGTTGTATAACAACTAGCAGCTTTAATAACTGGCATTCAACAACTAAGCTATTGTTGTGTAAATAACTTTTGGTTTTTCCAATACTTATAGAACAACTAGCAGCTTTGACAAGATGACTGGCTTCCTAGAAGATGTCCTGCATCACTACGGCTGGAGCAGAGTGTTGCTGGTCACTACCTCATCTCAAGTCTGGCTGGAGACGGAGGCTGAGCTGTTGGTTTGTCCATTTGTTGATATCCAATGTGTTTGTCAGTGTGTCTGTGTGCATCCGTGAATGTGGGACGGTGTGCATCTTCATA
This sequence comes from Cepaea nemoralis, assembly GCA_014155875.1. Lineage (NCBI taxonomy): Eukaryota > Metazoa > Mollusca > Gastropoda > Stylommatophora > Helicidae > Cepaea > Cepaea nemoralis. Next base: position 13,568 of record JACEFZ010025968.1, on the reverse strand, counting down.
AGTGTTGAAAAGGGTGACAATATTGTCTGTATAATATGTGTAACTGTGTGTGTCAATTTTTGCTTGCATGTATGGGTGTTTCCTTACACACATATGCATCTTCTTGCTTCTATAAGCGTGTTCGAAAGCAATTAAACAAAAGCCTTAATCAATATAAGTATTTAAATTGAAAAGATATAAACACATAAACACATTTTATGACATTCTGAAAGATATATACTATTATATACGTGCCTACAGACTGTATATGTGCATTGACGAACGAATATACTAACAGTATGTATGTATATGCCGGTCTCCCTGGCCGAGGTGATAGCAGCTTTCTCCATAACCCCGAATACTCTTGTAGTTGACGTGAGCGCACGAGAATTGGAAGCGGTTCGAGTCATGCCAGTGACTTATGAGAGTATGGAACCGGTCGCTCAGAAAGCAATGGTAAACACTAAGCGTAATCTTGCCAAGAAATCAACAATCAGCTGAAAGATGCTGATGTTGACAGCGATGTCCTGTAAAGGATATGCAAAACATTTTTATGTATGTATATAACGGTATTTTTCAGAAAGTGGTGAAATGTGCATTTTTATTTGTGTATTCTTTTTATTTTATATACTTGTATTGAGTTAGGCATTTTTTTCGCACGTTGCATTATAGTTTGGATGGAGTTCAATGCATACATTTCACATAATAAATTAAGTCCTGCATATAACATTTTTATTCTTCACCACTTCTTTCTCATCGTGTTCCTGCTAAATTTGAAAGAACATGTTGATGTAAGTACAACCATTTCATTAGTCTGAAATGTTCGGAACTTCTAGATTGAATATATTTTTGTTAATTCATAATCTTTTTGTATGTCATCTTAGTCTTTGAGATTGAATTTGCTCAACAAAAGCTTTTTTAATCTCTATCGCTGTTAAACGTTGGCAAAACAAACAAAAAAACCATGCTTTGTCAGGTTACATTGCAATGATTGACAGACGACTATACAATTTATGAGTCTTCTAACTGTTCGTATATTTCATCATTCGTCTTCATGTGCCATGCCAACTGGCGTAGGCCTTCATGTCACTCCAAGATATCGATACCTAGTGTTCTGGATCAAATCTACTGATGATATTCTTTCATGCAACCGTCTCACCATTTCTCTTGGTCTGTCTCCATCTCTGTTTCAACGATCTTTACAGTTGCCGCTCCATTGCCTCGCTTCTCATTACATGACCAAAGAAAGCTGCTTGTCTCTTTCTTATTGTTGTATATAATGTTCTAATTTCATTAGCCTCTTCCAGACAATCTTTTTTTAGTTACTCTGGCAGTCCAATGTATTCTTAACATTTGTCTCAGAAACCACATCACCTTTGCTTCTAAGCTCTTTATTATTTGTTACTCTCGCCTCATGATTCATTGCTACACAGCAGAACAGTTTGTATATAAAAACTCAGTACTCTCTTCCGTAATATCAATGACAGACATTTATTGCATAAGATACCTTTCATCAGTAGTGTTAATATATTTGACAAATCTTTATTGTCGTATAATCCCCCGCTCACCCTGGTTGAAGTATCATTTAAGCAAGGTGATGGTTTGTTTGTCACCACGTTTCGCACTCATAAAATACCTTTGATGTAGTCATCGGTGTTTAATATTTATTTTCGCCTTTCAAGGGCGAGACACACATATCACTGCAATATATCTTGCAGAGGAAACTATACTTTATATACATAATTAACATGACATTCTAGTAATAACATTTCCCCTGGTCTATTGGTAGTGAGATCGGACGCCCATGTGTATTGTTGCGCACGTAAAAATCCATTGGCAGTTGGAAATCGATAAAGAGTAGCCTAACGGCGCTGCCCGGGCAAAATTTCGAGTTAAAAATCTACCCAAAGTATTTCAGGATCCTCGCCGGTGCTACGGAGTTCGTGCACTGAGCTGAGTTTCTCCAGACTCAGGTTTGAGTTAGGAGGAGAACGGGGCACTATGGGTTGCACCCGTGTGCCGTGGTGTTGATTCATCGACTAAACTAAACTAAACTAATTAATGTGACAACTAAAAGAGTGGTTTGGAGAAGTATATAAAGTCTAGTTTTATTATTCTGTCCCCTAGCATCACTTGAATGCCAATGATTTCCACGCCCTTCAATGGAACATTCACCCCAGCGACTGGCTGCACATGACAGAGTTGCTAGTCGACATGACACAGCAGAGTAAGGGTAAGAACAATGTTTTCAGAAAACCGTCTGTCTGTCAGTGTGTTTGTCCGTCTAATGAACTGTGTATCTCTATCCGTCAATGGATCTGCCTTCAGACCTTTCGCCAATGTATCTCTCTGTTCGTCAGTCTATCCGTTAAAGTATATGTCTGTTTGTTAGTGTATCTCCATGTCCATATATATATCTGTCTGTCCATAAATGTAAATGCATGTCCGTCAATGGATGTCTTTGTCAGTCAATGGTTCTGACTCTCCGTCAATATGTCTGTCTGTCCATCAGTATATGTTTATATCTGTCCATATATCTATCTGTCTGTCAACTTATCTGTCTCTCTGTCAATTTATCAGTCTGCCAGGCAATGTGTCTGTCTCTCTGTCAATGTATATCTCGGTATTTCAATGTGTGTATTTGTCCTTCAATGGAAACAAAAGTGTTAATCTGCCCGCCATTGGATTTTACAGTCCATTTTTTGATGTGTCCGTCCACCTGTTTGTCAAGGGATCTATCTGTCAGGTTGTCCTTCAACGGATCTGTCTTTTAGTCTTTCCATCAATGGGACCGTAAATGGTGCTGTAAATACAATTCAACATTTTGGTCGATATATCTACTCCAAATTTTCTCAGGACTTCTAAGTCTTCTATTGTGAATCCACCTCGCCCAGCTGTTTTTCCTTTCTTTATATGTTTCAGCAACTTCTTCTGTTAGAATAGGTGGATCTTCTGAATTACTTTCTTCTGTTAATTCTGCATTTCTTCTCATATAATTCTCGTATGTACTCATGCCATCTCTCTATTATATCACCTTTCTCATACCTTTCCTTTTTAAAAAAAAAATGTCAGACACTCTGTATCTACTCTTATGTGTCTTCCCGTGAATTCATTGATTTGTCTGTGCATAGTGTTTTTATATCTTTAATAGAATTTAATTCAATGTTCTTACACTGCTAGTTTAACCAACTTTCTTTTGCCTTTACACATTTGTCTCTTATTTCTTTGTTCATCTTTTCATACTTTTGTTTATCATTATTACTCTGTTTTCATTTCTTCTTCTTCTTCTTCTTCTTCTTCAGCGTTCCGAGCCATTGAGGTTCTTTGCTGCAAATACAATCTGTCTCCATTCGTCTCTCTGGTGGACCTTCTCTTGCCAGTCGTTGATTCCAAGTGCTTGTAGGTCTGTATGTATATTATCTCTCCACCATCTGTTTTCATTTGTCCACCAAATTTCAGATTTCTTCAGTCATCCATTTTTTTATTCTCTATTCTATTTACCGCGGGTCTCCGCGGCTAAGAACTTGCGGACACGATTCCTAAGCCCGTTTACCCACGTTCGAAACACAGCTGCGACCGATTTGGCAGCAGACCGCGTCGCGCTTGGTTTTAACGTGTTGGTATGGGAGCCTATCGTTCAGAAAGCAATGGCAAACTACTGAACGTACACTTCCCAAGACATCAATAACAGCAGTAAAATTATGATGTTGACAGCGATATCCTGTAAATAGGATATTTAAAAAAAATTATATTTACCGGCGTTAAAGAAAAAGTCACTTGCATATACTTTCACGATGTTGCTTGCATTTTGTGGCTGTTTGAAATTTCTTGGCAAGTTTACGTTCAGTAGTTAGCTATTGCTTTCTGAACGACCGGCACAAATGCACACATACTATTGCATAAAAACCAACATAAGGCGATATTTACCAATGTAGTGTACAATAAATACTGCAATAATTGCTGAATATCCTATGTCTTATACATTCTAGTGTTCATTCTGTTGATGTTCGGAACCGATGTGCTCCAGTTTATGAAAGCAGCAAAAGACGCAAACCTCCTCGAGGGAAAACATGTTTTTATGACCATCGACTTCGCCAACATGGGCAAGAGAATCGGACATCCTTTTGATGGGCCTCATCTCACAGGTACGCATCACACCACTCACCTTATTTAATTTGTATCAGTGAGAATATGCATGTATTATAACCATTAGGAAAGAACGGACGAACCTAAGCAGGGACGAACTGCGTTGAATTGAGACAAAAACCGACATCACGGCACGGGGACATTCCCACACGTCTCCGTCCTCATCTGCAACAGTCAGTAAAGATTCTCAATACCAATGCTGCCTGTAGCAGTTTGATTATATCTGACCTTTCCTCGGATTTTTGAGTCACTACCTGCAGCACCATTATCTCCAAGCCGTGAGGATCTACTCTTTCTTCTACACACTTGGTGTTGGACACGTCACAAATTAAGTGATAATTGATCTCTAAAATATGTTATTTTCGAAGGTTCGCGCATGGAGCACGCAAGCTTGTCTTACATCCGGCCACGCATATTTCACACAGTAACTGTATATTCCATATTTATGAATGGAAAGAACCTGTTTTAGCGCTCTATGGGCGCATTTGGCATTTGGTACTAGACCCATATTTTATAGACCAATGGGCAGTCGGTGATTATGCACATTAAATTCAGAAGAACTTAGAAGAAGAAAAAATAAAAGAAATAATGACATGAACTCCATCGAAGGACATAACATCAGCAGTATAAAATATGGACATAATAAAGTATTGATTCCAAACAATGAACAAGAAATGTAGTATTTATTAGGAGTGGCTGTAGTACACAGTGAACAAGTAGGGCTAGAATTAAACTGCAAAAAGCTAGCTCCAAAATTGAAACCATATTCAAGAATAAAAAGCCGTCAATTGCAGTGTGGAAAAATGTTTCACGTTCTATATAGATCTTAATGCAACAGATCTATAACAATTATTGGACATTGTAGTAACAGAGAGTGCAAAGAAAGGACTCTCCTTGAATACCAAGAAAACAGTAACAATGGTGATATCAAAGAAACAGGTGACACACAAATGTGAAATAGAGATAGAAGGGAAAATTCTTCACCAAGTGGATAGTTTTAAATATCTATGGACATTTATAACATCAGATGGAAGATGCACAACAGAGATCAAGAACAGAATAGGGCAAGCAAAGACTGCATTTCAGAAAATGAAGAATATCTTATGCAATAAGTCACTATCATTGAATGTAAGAAAGAGAATCCCGAAGAGCTATATAGAACCTATTTTGCTGTATGGCTGTGAATCTTGGAATATAAATGAACAAATTAGGAAGAGATTGGAAGCAACAGAGATGTGGTTCCTTAGACAAATGTTGCGAATTAATTGGAATGACAAAGTAACTAACAACGAATGCCTTAAAGAGGCTAACGAAACTAGAATATTATATACAACAATAAGAAAGAGACAAACAGCTTTTGTTGGTCATGTAATGAGAAGAGAGGCGCTGGAGAACATCGTGACAACTGGAAAGATCGAGAGAAAGAGAGGCAGAGGCAGAACAAGAGAAATGATGCTGGATGGATTGCGACGGTGGCATGGAAGAATATCAACGGCATAGTTGATCCAGAAAACCAAAGACCGAGATCTGTGGAGAGTCATGAACGCCTACGCCAGTCGGCACGGCACTTGATGGTGATAGACCTTAAGGGAAAAGAGGGTTAAACATAGTAGAAACTACTTCATCCGTCCGAGTTCTTTCCCATATACCTCAGCCTCTATCCACAATGTATCCTACCGAAAGCATTGCACAGAGTACGAACTACGCAGTTCCAGCGACGACACCTCGAGGTCACCGAAAAATTGTACTCGTGAACCGAATAACGGTTCTGAAAAGTAACCCACGATGTTCGGGATGCTAGACAGACAGGTGACTGACTTCTTCACAACAAATTCCTCCAAAGAACCACTTAGGCAATACGTCAAAAAGCTCAGAAACATTTAACGGCAGTGGAAATGTTGTTTCTGAGCACAATGCAAAGAATGTCAAAGATGTGCAGAAAAACTAATGAGAAAGTACGATCAGATACAAAATAAAAACTAATTTGTTTAGTCATAGGAACTCCGACGCGGAGCAAACACGCCAGGGGGCTTCAGATCTTCAGAAGAACCCCCTTCCCCAAGCATTTCGGACCCTTTAATTTCTTAATACTTTATGAGGGTGGTCCCGTCCGGGTCATGACTCCGGGCGTCTGTCCCCTGCCGTGTAGACGTTCTTTCGGTCATGTTAGATACGCAGATATTAATTAGACTATGAGAGTTCTGATTTATTTTTGGGCATATTATGCGGAGAAATATACTAGATGACATAGCGACAACTGACAAACTGTATAGGAACAGAGCAAGGAAGGAATATATATATATATATATATATATATATATATATATATATATATATATATATATATATATATATATATATATATATATATATATATATATATATATATATATACCAATGCCAAACCTGAAACCTGACAATGACAGAAAAAGAGAAAAGAAAAATCACAACAACAGAAATGAGGTTCCTGAGAAGAATGCTCAACGTGTCAAGAAGAGACAAGATCAGAAATGAAGAAATCATGACTAAAGTGGGGGTCAAAGCAGCACTAGATTTTATTAGAAAGCAGCAAGTCAAATGGTTTGGCCATGCAAGTAGGTTACCAGTCAACAGCATACCACAACAAGCAATGATGTACAGACCAGATGGAAACAGAGGAAGAGGCCGACCACGTAAACGTTGGACGGAGGGAATAGCAGAGTCCATGGGAATATCGATATATGAAGCCCATTATCGGGCACTATCACGATGTTTATACTTCACCTCGTGTCGTGTCTTACTTTAAAGTGTCGTCCCTGGAGTGAGGGGAGTCAACACCCACATTATATTTTTTTCCCTTTTCAATATCCTGGAGAATCTACTAGCTTCCGTCCAACACACTCCTTCGGTTCATGGACACCTTTTCCTCTCTCTCTCTCACTGTCGTACTATGCCCCCTCTCATACTTCCCCAACGCAACATATTCAACAACTCTTGCTTCTAAAAATTAATAAAGATTAATTTATTAAAAGAAAAGTGTAACGTATGTGAGACGTGTATGCGAAGAAAATGTGTGTTGTGTATTCTAATGTAAATGTAGAGGTCAGACTACAAAGTTCATGATCAGAGTCCACTCATCATGGCAAGGACTACACGACATCACAAGAATCAGCACAATGGACCTCACCAAATGCCGTGTCCTTCCCTCCAGACATGTCCTCCTCCAGGAGCTCTGATGACCATGAGATCTGATTCCCATTCAAATCTACAGTCCGGGAACGATACTATTTTGTTCCTAAAAAAAAAACTGTTCCTAATAGTTTATAGAAACTGAGACCTCACAATTCCTGCGCAGTGAAAAAGTGGAACACTGTCCCATGAACATGACGTTTTTCCTTCTTGCGAAATGTTCTACAGTTTTCACTCTAAAACAGTCATTGTATCTAGACTCAAATAGATTTCTTTATTTTCTAGATATTGTCTTAATGTTATGATTTCCTTGATACGTGGAACAACCACTCTCTAATGTTTTGGTTTTATGTAATGTGAACATGAATCCCTACTGTTCTAGTAATCAGTGGACTGAACATCCATCACCACTGGTATATTCACGAATGGTATGAAAATCAAAACCCATTACTATGTTGCTATCCACAGGTAGTGTGAAATCTTCTTAGTAATGTTCTCAATATTTATCATGTGGGATACTTATACCATTCAGCTCCACCGAGCAATGTTTATCAACTTCTTCTAGCATAGGCTCATTGAGAAAGTTGCTGGCCAATCTTCCTGCACCAAAAATTATCCGGGATCTGATTTTCAATGGTTCTGTGTTCTTCATCCCAACCAGAGGAAACCTGTAAAATATATAACACAACTGGTGATAGCCTCCCCGTCACTGATCTTTATTAGATGATCGTGGGCCATCGGCCTTGCTCAGAAAACTACAGTGAACCTAACTCTGTCAGGGACAGATGAACTCAACACATTGGTTTTCATCAGGCCAAGACAAGAAGAAAAAAAAACAACAAACAGAATGCGGAACCCCGCCCACCAGGGAGCACCCACTGGAAGATCCCAATTATCCCCCATTACTCAATTCTCAACTAGTAGAGCTTATCAACACTTCACTACTCTATTTTCAACTAACAGAGCTAATCATCACTTCCCTACTCTAGCTAGTTTCAACCATGCTACTGCCTAAATTAATTAGGACTAATTATACAATATGAACTACCTTAGGCAACACCGCAGTTCTATTAAATCACATCTACATTTGCCATGACAGGCACGTGTAAAATTAAATCCACTTAATTCGCACACGGTAGACATTATTACAATCCATAACTGCAGTGCCAAAGCACGTCCGCCTAAATCAACTGTCTGAGTTACACTGTGTCACCCAATCATGTTTTTTTGGCAAACAGCCCTGAATTGTTCACGTGACGTTTTTGATGTCATGCAGGTGTCCCAATGTTCACAATAACAAGCCTACAACTTTCTGTGACAATCAAAGCCGCCATTTCGTTTGATGTCGGGAAATTCTCAATGACAGACGGGACTGTTTTATCTCCGGCATTCTGCTTGGATCCAACTTGTTTTTTCTGTATTAGTTAAAAAACAATTCTGGCCTTGAAAACATGCCGTTAATCAGATTGCCTGTATTATCCTCAACTGGTTAATCCACGGTGATTTTCATGACACCTCGACACCGCAAGGTACAAGAGGAACATGATGAGATGAGATGAGATTATATATATATATATATATATATATATATATATATATATATATATATATATATATATATATATATATATATTATTATATATATATATATAAATCGATGTGTGTATGTATGTATGTATGTCCGTCCTTTATGCGTTCGCGAACGGTCAATCCGATTGAGATGAAATTTTCTACACGTTTTCCTTTCATTCCTGTGCAACCAACTGTGATAGTTTTATCTATCAGCTATCAGCTATTACATTCCTAAAATTTAATTTTGTAATTACATGACTGAACATAAGAAAATATAAAAACATATAAAAAAGGGATATAACTTTTAGTAGCATTGTTATATCTTAAGTTAAGTCCCCTGGCTATAGAAATCTATATGAATTAAATGAGGTGCAGCCGGGCCAGGTCAGACAGACAGATAGACAGACAGATAGACAGACTGACAGACAGACAGATAGTCGGGAACGGGAGCCAAGTTTACTTTAGATAGATCTCTTCCAATCATATTTTCTATCTATTCTTCTATTCTATCTATATTTTTAACGGGAACGGGCCGAACATAGATAGATAGATAGATAGATAGATAGATAGATAGATAGATAGATAGATAGATAGATAGATAGATAGATAGATCCCCGCCAGAGCCTGGGCGAAGCCGGGCCGGGCAGCTAATATTTATCGTTTCCATCAAGGGGACTTAACATAAGAAAAGTTATTTCAAGGGTCATAACTTTTAATAACATCACTATTATTTTATGTATAGATTGTTGCATTGTTTTCAAAGATTTATAAACTTTTTGTCTATAGTTATTTACAGGCATATGAGTTATAATAAATAATGATATAATCTTTAAGGCATTTTCATAATTTTTATAAAAGTAATGCATCTATTTAAATAGTGAAAATTTTCTAACACATCTTTTTATGTTTTTAAAACCAGTGTTCATTAAAAATAATGGATTTATTTTAGATTAGATACGTTAGAATTTTATTTCTGTACTTTTTTCGGAGTGGAACTTTTGAAGTAATCGAAGCATTTGTTTTTTCCGTTCGCTTGGCAGAGAGAAGGTCAGTACACAATTAAATGGGTATATTCTTGATTTTGTTTTTGTTTTTAAAAAAAAGTTGGCCGCGTGTGTGTCAACATCACATTTTTCATTCAATGTTGTGGGTGTGCATACCTTATGCATACCTTACACGCAGCAAGCCTGTTAAAATGCAGGTTGTTTTTTTTTTTTTTGGTCTAAAAAAAAGAAGTCTATCCTTTGATGTACTGTTGCCTCGCATCCCAATGATTCCAACAGACATGCCATTCGAATTCAAACGCCTGCAGTTTCCGGTGCGACTTGCATTTGCCATGACGATCAACAAAGCACAGGGACAATCGCTACAAGTGTGTGGACTAAATTTGGAAAATCCGTGCTTCACACATGGACAGCTATATGTGGCCTGCTCACGCGTTGGAAAACCTTCGGATTTATTTGTGTACGCACCAGACAGAAAAACAAAAAATATTGTTTATCAAAAAGCACTACATTAGACATCAAATTTGGTGTTCGACCATAACTTAAAAATTATACGTCAACATTTAAAAAACTAAATAATCCTAACATTAAATGAAATTTTCTAGCTGCAACCAATAAATTAGCTGCGAGGGCCCAGGGGCCGAACGCATACTCTGTACGCTTAGAGAATGTATTTGAATGTATAATGACTACTTATATGAATTTAATGAGACGCTCCCCGCCAGGGGCTGGGCGAAACCGGGCCGGGTCAGACAGACAGACAGACAGACAGACAAGCAGACAGACAGATACATAGATAGATAGATAGATCCCCACCAGAGCCTGGGCGAAGCCGGGCCGGGCAGCTAGTATATATATATATATATATATATATATATATATATATATATATATATATATATATATATATATATATATATTCAATGACACCTTGCCGTCTTGACAGACGATAGTTTGTAAGGGATGGAGTTATTGCCTCTCCATAGCACAAAGCCTGGGCTAAAATATAGAGATCATGTGTTGCCCATGCAGCATGACCCCTCTCTTAGCCTGCCTAGTTCACTCCAAAGGAAAGGTAACACCTCTACATCTGGAACAAGACAAGCTGCAGAAGCTGCCGGATCAGCAAAGCAATGCTCTAATTGTCCGCCAGTCGGAGCTTCGATCCTAGACCAGCCGCCAACCAAGGCTTAGGGCCTGGTCTGCCCTGCAATGACACTTTGTCTTTAGGTTGCATTTCCTCGCACCAGGGTAAGGCTTGTACCCTCCCAATTGCGCTCTTCCGCCCGAAGCCGTTGGCACAATATGGGGTGTCAGGTTTAGTAAGCGCCGCCCAACGTTCGGCGCTAACAGAAAGCAGGTAGTACCGTCTACTGTTATTCAGTAGCTCAATCATATCTGACTAAGACCTGACACAAATATATATACACACACACACACACACACACACACACACACACACACACACATACACACATGAGGGTAAGATAATAAGTAAGTCACAAATGGCTGTAGAAATTACTAAATATGATAACAACTTGAAACCTGTTTATTTGTATACATACATTGTCCCTTTATTTCTCACCATAATTTCCACCAACAGTGATGCACTTATCCCATCGTGTTATTTATCCCATCGTGTTTATACTATATATATATATATATATATAGAGAGAGAGAGAGAGATTGCGTAGCCACTTAACATGATCCCAGATCTGACGGAGACATTGGTGGCGAATGATGTGGCGAACCAGCCGACTACGCGTATCGGCATGCCACACGGTGGTAATTAGTCTATTGACTGAGACATGATGTTGAGTTGAGTTGAGTCAAGAACCGACATCACTGCATTCAGGACACACATAATGCAAGCAAGCACGCACGCACGCACGCACGCACGCACGCACGCACACACACACACACACACACACACACACACACACACACACACACAACCTTCCGGAAAACGTCTCGATCACAAGCAAGATGTCCCGCGTCGGATACACCCATCTGGAGATCATCCGCCACATCCTGCACCCATCTTCTCTTTGGCATTCCTCTTCCTCTCTTCCCAAGCATATACCCCTCCATTATTGTTCTCTCCAAACTTTCATGACGTTTCAAGTGACCAAAATATTTCAATTTTCTTTGTTTTATCGTCTTTAATAGCCAACCCTCTTCAATATTCAGCTCTTGAAATATGGATTAATTTGTTCTTTTCTTCACAAAATATATTCTTAGAACCCGTCTATAACATTTATATTCAAAGGCATTTATGCGCTGTTCAGCTTGTTTAGTAAGTGTCCAGGTCTCACAGGCGTATGTTGCAATGGGAAAGATGCATGCTCTTAAAAATCTAATTTTGTAGTTCTATCTGTCCCACTCCATAATTTATTCAGTTGTTTTAGTCTTTGAAGAGCAATTGATAGTCGTCGTTTAATTTCTTTCATTGTGTCACCATTGTTGGTAATCAATGACCCAAGATATTCAAAATTTTCCACCACCTCCAATCTTTCCTCATTAACATATATTTCTTTCTCCATAGTAGTTTTATCTGTATGCATTATCTTTGTTTTTGCTATGTTAAGATATAAGTTGTGATTTTCACTATTTCTTTGGGTTGAGGTTATTAAGTTTTCTATACCATTCTGTGATGTGGATAGCAATACTGTATCATCAGCATATCGAATCTCTGGTATTTCATGACCACAGATAATTAGGACATCATATTGCTTCCTGGTTATATCATCTCTGACATTTCTCATTATATTTTCAGCGTACATGTTAATCAAATAGGGTGACCTCACACAGCCCTGACGGACTCCTTGCTTGATGTCAAATCAATCTGATGTCTCGCCATCTATTCTAACCGCTGCTTGTTGGTCTAGATAGAGGATTTTTATGAGTTGTACTACATGTGATGGAAAGCCCATATTCCTCATGATTTCCAATAGTTTGTGATGTTGTACACAGTCAAATGCCTTTGAATAATCCACAAAACAGGAGAATAGGTTTACAATAAATTATCTGCACTGCTCTATTATTAAACACATGTTGAGTATGTGATCTCTTGTTCCTCTTTCTTGTCTTAATCCAGCTTCAAGCACGTTAACCCCTTCTGCCAGTTTCTTACAAAGTCTTCCTATTATGATTTTTAGTAGAATTTTACTTGCATGACAGGGCAACAGTTCTATAGTTGCTGCATACTTTCAGGTTGCCCTTTTTTGGTATTGGAATGAAGATAGTTTTCTTCCAATCTTTTCGCCATATACCATATTTCCATATCTTTTTACTTAATGCGTGATAGATTTGTATGCTTTCTTCCCCTCCCGCTTTAATTAGTTCAGCTGGTATCTCATCACATCCTAGTGATTTACCATTCTTCAGGTTCTTTATTGCCCATGCAATTTCATCTAATGAGGGTTCAGGTTCTGTCTCAGCTGTCATTGGTTCATGTATATCATTCATATCCTCACAGTCATTCATATAATACATTCATTACAATTTTACTTTTTAATTAAATAGAGGCAGACAAATCCTTTAGAGCTACTCTTGTTTTTACATCCCTCTAAAATGAAAATTGCTGTACATGAAAGTTAAAAATGTGATATCATTTGCAAAATAAGTAGGTATGGAGCAACAATGTGTGATCTTGACAGAACTCTGTTTCCATCATTTCCTTTATCTCTCTCTAAAATC
>JACEFZ010025967.1:25000-28533 GCA_014155875.1 Cepaea nemoralis | reverse complement strand
AAATTTTTGTCAGGAGCATGGTTGGACGTGGGCTGGTCGCCTGCGAATGTGAGGAAACGATTGGCCACCTATTCCTCCGTGCATTCAGGTCTACACAAATGTGATGGCGCTGTTGTATGACCGGCCCGTGGCCAGAAACTGCCCAGTCACACACACACACACACACACACTCTCTCACACACACACACACACACAATTAATTCACTTCGACATGCATCATTTTACCTATTCAGAGTGTGAGAGATAGTGTGTGTGTGTGTGTGTGTGAGAGAGAGAGAGAGAGAGAGAAAGTATATGTGAGAGAAAGTATGTGTGTCTGTGTGGGAGTGGGTGTGTGTGAGTGGGTGTGTCTGTGTGTGAGAGAGTGGGTGTGTCTGTGTGGGAGAGGGATAGTGTGCGTGAGTAAAAGTGTGTATTATAGAGAGATTATATGTATGAGAGGGAGAGTGTGTGTGAGTGAGAGTGTGTGTGAGAGAAATATTGCGTGTGTTTGAGGGAGAGTGTGTGAGAAGGAGAGTGTGTGAGAGGGAGAGTGTGTGAGAGGGAGAGTGTGTGTAAGGGAGAGTGTGAGAGAGAGGGAGACAGAGATTTGTGTGTGACAATGAGTGTATGTGTGTGTGTGTGAAAAAGAGAGAGAGTGTGTGTGTGTGTGTGTGTGTGAAAAAGAGAGAGAGAGTGTGTGAGTGTGTGTGTGAGGGAGAGTGTATGTGTGAGTGAGAGTGTGTGAGAAAGAGATTGCGTTTTGTTGCGTATGTGACAAAGGGTGTGTGAGAGGGAGTGTCTGTGTGAGAGGGAGTGTCTGTGAGAGAGAGAGAGAGCGAGAGAGAGAGAGAGAATGTGTGAGCGTGTAAATTAGGTCTAAAGATTCATAAGGAACAGACACGGATGACGAGATCAACCCCACAACTAACAACCCTGTCTCCATCGCGAGACATCACCTCAAGCAACAAAATCATACACATATTTGGGAAGCAACGAGAAAAACACAAATGGGGGGGGGGGGTGAGAGGGGTGGGGGCAGATACAGGACGCGCTTAATGTTCGCATATCCTTTACAGGACATCGCTGTCAACACCAGCATCTTTCAGCTGATTGTTGATTTCTTGGCAAGATTAAGCTCAGTAGTTTGCCATTGCTTTCTAAGCGACCGGCTCACATACCCCGTAAGTTACCAACGCGGCGAGAACCGCTACCGATTCTCGCGCAGGTTACATTCCTCACGTGGATATACGGGACTATAGAGAAAGAAATTAACCTCTAGACCAGTTCTGAGACCTGTGGTGCAACTTAAATGGTTAAATACGAATTCTGTCCATATTCCATAGTTGTAGGTTTGTGTGGCTAATAAAGCCATCTTTTAAGAGGTGTCTAGCTGGTCATGCATCGAAGTACACTTGTTCCTGCAGCCAGGGCGCCGTCGTCATTTGGAGGTGACAGGTTCTTCTGCGTTTATCCGGGTGTTTTTTCCCAAGATGTAATTGTAAATGTGTATTGTTATGCACCCTTGGGTCTAGACCCTTAGACTCCACACATCCGACTTTTGCGTGCGTTTTTGACCAGAATCCCGGTCGGAAACTATAGCTTTCAATTGTTATCTTGTCTAGTGCGTCCTCTAATCTCTTCTTCTTTTTTCTCCATCTATGAACGCCAAATAATACTATGTGTGTTTATTTATTAACTGCCTTAGTGGCTTCAAAGGGTTCCTCAATGGATATTTATATATAAAACAAACATACACCGACAGATCTATTGATGCAGACATGCATGGAATTGGAGAACATGGAATCAGAGAACATTGAGTGAGAGAGCATGGGATTATAGAAAACTAGACAACACTAGCAGTCTGATCAGGCCTTAAAAGGCTACTTAAGAGTGTTATAAACCTATGGCTTGTGACATAAAGTAATGGCACTAACACCCCAACCAACCCGAACTAGTTGTAACGGAAATCAACAGAAATAACGTGGTATTCACATTAAACTAATGTTTATTTCTTATGGACGTTATTTACACAAAACATGACATCAACATCCCTAAATCAAAAGACCACCCAATCACTAACTACCGGCTAACCCTTCTAGGTATTAATTCCTTTTAAAAACAAACCCGTAACTTGTGGCTAAAGCCCAACCATCCGATCGCCATCACAAGCGCAAATCGTCTTGCTCTTAACCACTTCTTCCGTTCTCTAACTTACACAAATGGTGCGCACGACGCATGCACCGAGCCGTGCGCAAACTGTGCACCTACTGGGCTAGTAGTTATGTGTTATATTATATTTAGTCAACAGGTGTAATATGGGGCTGGGACAAGGAGGGTTTATGTGAGACATGTTAAAGTTAGTTGCATATCCTTCGACACGATGTCGCAGTCAACCCCAACATTTTTTAGCTGTTGGTTATTTCTTGGTAAGTTTACTTTGGCAGTAGTTTGCAATTGCTTTCTGGGCGACCGGCGCTCATATCATTGTATGTGTAAGATATTCCGTAGAAAGAACTCGGTCAAAACCCCAACCAAACGTGAACTAATCCTATAGAGGATGCGTTGTTGTGGGCCAATAAGCCATTAGGATTCTAAATGGAAGAAAAAGAGAACCAAGAAGAAGAAGAATGAGGAGGAGGAGAGGAAGAGAGGGTAGAAGCACGAGGAAGAGAAGAAAGGAGGAAGGGAAGGTGAGGTAGCAGCAGCGAGGGGAAGGGACGAAAGAGAGGAAGAGGAGGAGGAGGAAGAAGGAGGGGACGGAGGAAAAGGGAGGGAAGGAGCACGAGGAAGAGAAGGGGGAAAAGAAAGGAAATGGAGTGTTAGAGATGAGGCAGCAGCAGAGAGAGAGGAAGAGAAGCAGAAAAGGAGGAGAGAAGCAGAAGAGGATGAGGAAGAAGAAGAAGAAAACACACAAATACAACGGGGCGCGCACACGCGCGCACACACACAAACACACACACACAAACACACAAACACACACACACACACACACACACACACACACCGAAAGAGTCCCATCATATCCACTGACAGACACTCATCCGCCTGGCCCAAGAAGAAAAAGAAAGAAAAAAGCAGATCTGATGACCAGTCGTAAAAGACAGAAACAACAACACCCTACACATAAACTGGCAAAGACCACAGACTTATAAACATGGACGACTCTCCGTTGGAAAGAAAGACGTTCCCTGGGAATGACAGAGGATCTGTGCAACATAAACATCATTTGTGTCACCCGTTGACAGGGCAGTGTCTCAAGCAACCAGCCTGGCCGGCGGACGAGACCGGGGAGCCTTCTCAAGTCGGAGCAGATTACTTTCCCCAGCGACATTGTACACGACTGGGCTTGTCTCACGGCGGAGATTCCTCGGGAGAGTCGAGCTATCACAACCGTTAACTCCTAAGAGAAGTAAGTTAAGGCTGTGTCCGGGTCTTTAACTCGTTCTGTCCCAGGCAGGTGTTAATTTAACATTTGCTATGGATGTCAGCTTGGTTGAATGGATCAGAGCAGACTTAAACTTCCGGTGTGTTGGTGCTGAGGTAGTGGGTTC